>OU443159.1:6550650-6914519 GCA_911622165.2 Bombus sylvestris | reverse complement strand
TTACGTTATATAGCACATCAGTATAGCTTATAACGTTATATAGCGTATCAGTATGACGTATAACGTTATATAGCATATCAGTATAACGTATAACGTTATACACCATATCAGGATAACGCGTAAAGTTACATAGCATATCAGTATAACGTATAACGTTATATAGCTTATCAGGATAACGTATAACGTTATATAGCATATCAGTATAGCGTATAACGGTATATAGCATATAAGTATAACGTATAACGTATAACGTTATATAGTATTATGTTATAGCGTATTACGTTATGTAGCACATCAGTATAACTTGTAACGTTATATAGCATATCAGTATAACGTATAACGTTATAGAGCATATCAGAATAACTTATAACGTTATATAGTATTACATTATAGCGTATTACGTTATATAGCACATCAGTAGAACTTGTAACGTTATATAGGATATCAGGATAACGTATAACGTTATATAGCACATCAGTATAACGTATAACGTATAACGTTATATAGTATTATTTTATAGCGTATTTCGTTATGTAGCATATCAGTATAACGTATAACGTTATACACCATATCAGGATAACGCGTAAAGTTACATAGCATATCAGTATAACGTATAACGTTATATAGCTTATCAGGATAACGTATAACGTTTTATAGCATATCGGCATAACGTATAGCGGTATATAGAATATAAGAATAACGTATAAAGTTATATAGCGTATCAATATAATGTCTAACGTCATATAGCATATCAGGATAACGTATAACGTATAACGTTATATAGTATTATGTTATAGCGTATTACGTTATGTAGCACATTAGTATAACTTGTAACGTTATATAGCATATCAGTATAACGTATAAAGTTATACAGTATACCAGGATAACGTCTAACGTTATATAGCATATCAGAATAACGTATAACGTTATATAGTATTACATTATAGCGTATTACGTTATATAGCACATCAGTAGAACTTGTAACGTTATATAGGATATCAGGATAACGTATAACGTTATATAGCATATCAGTATAACGTATAACGTATAACGTTATATAGTATTATTTTATAGCGTATTTCGTTATGTAGCATATCAGTATAACGTATAACGTTATACACCATATCAGGATAACGCGTAAAGTTACATAGCATATCAGTATAACGTATAACGTTATATAGCATATCAGTATAACGTATAACGTTATATAGCATAGCAGTATAACTTGTAACGTTTTATAGCATATCAGTATAGCGTATAACGGTGTATAGCATATACGTATAACGTATAACGTTATATAGCATATCAGTATAACTTGTAACGTTTTATAGCATATCAGTATAACGTATAACGTTATATAGCATATCAGTATAACGTATAAAGTATAACGTTATATAGTGTTATTTTATAGCGTATTACGTTATGTAGCACATCAGTATAACTTGTAACGTTACATAGAATATCAGTATAACTTATAACGGTATATAGAATATCAATATAACGTATAACGTTATATAGCATATCAGTGTAACGCATAACGTTATACACCATATCAGGATAACGCGTAAAGTTACATAGCATATCAGTATAACGTATAACGTTATATAGCTTATCAGGATAACGTATAACGTTATATAGCATATCAGTATAACGTATAACGTTATATGGGATATAAGTATAACGTATAACGTTATATAGTATTACGGTATAGCGTATTACGTTATATAGCACATCAGTATAGCTTATAACGTTATATAGCGTATCAGTATGACGTATAACGTTATATAGCATATCAGTATAACGTATAACGTTATACACCATATCAGGATAACGCGTAAAGTTACATAGCATATCAGTATAACGTATAACGTTATATAGCTTATCAGGATAACGTATAACGTTATATAGCATATCAGTATAGCGTATAACGGTATATAGCATATAAGTATAACGTATAACGTATAACGTTATATAGTATTATGTTATAGCGTATTACGTTATGTAGCACATCAGTATAACTTGTAACGTTATATAGCATATCAGTATAACGTATAACGTTATAGAGCATATCAGAATAACTTATAACGTTATATAGTATTACATTATAGCGTATTACGTTATATAGCACATCAGTATAACTTGTAACGTTTTATAGCATATCAGCATAACGTATAGCGGTATATAGCATATAAGAATAACGTATAAAGTTATATAGCGTATCAATATAATGTCTAACGTCATATAGCATATCAGGATAACGTATAACGTATAACGTTATATAGTATTATGTTATAGCGTATTACGTTATGTAGCACATTAGTATAACTTGTAACGTTATATAGCATATCAGTATAACGTATAAAGTTATACAGTATATCAGGATAACGTCTAACGTTATATAGCATATCAGAATAACGTATAACGTTGTATAGTATTACATTATAGCGTATTACGTTATATAGCACATCAGTAGAACTTGTAACGTTATATAGGATATCAGGATAACGTATAACGTTATATAGCATATCAGTATAACGTATAACGTATAACGTTATATAGTATTATTTTATAGCGTATTACGTTATGTAGCATATCAGTATAACGTATAACGTTATACACCATATCAGGATAACGCGTAAAGTTACATAGCATATCAGTATAACGTATAACGTTATATAGCATATCAGTATAACGTATAACGTTATATAGCATAGCAGTATAACTTGTAACGTTTTATAGCATATCAGTACAGCGTATAACGGTATATAGCATATACGTATAACGTATAACGTTATATAGCATATCAATAAAACGTCTAACGTTATACAGAATGTCAGGATAACGTATAACGTATAAGGTTATATAGTATTATGTTATAGCGTATTACGTTACATAGCATATCAGTATAACGTATAACGTTATATAGCATATCAGTATAACGTATAACGTTATATAGCATATCAGTATAACGTATAACGTTATACACCAAAGCAGGATAACGCGTAAAGTTACATAGCATATCAGTATAACTTATAACGGTATATAGCATATCAGTATAACGTATAACGTTATATAGCATATCAGTGTAACGCATAACGTTATACACCATATCAGGATAACGCGTAAAGTTACATAGCATATCAGTATAACGTATAACGTTATATAGCTTATCAGGATAACGTATAACGTTATATAGCATATCAGTATAACGTATAACGTTATATGGGATATAAGTATAACGTATAACGTTATATAGTATTACGGTATAGCGTATTACGTTATATAGCACATCAGTATAGCTTATAACGTTATATAGCGTATCAGTATAACGTATAACGTTATATAGCATATCAGTATAACGTATAACGTTATACACCATATCAGGATAACGCGTAAAGTTACATAGCATATCAGTATAACGTATAACGTTATATAGCTTATCAGGATAACGTATAACGTTATATAGCATATCAGTATAGCGTATAACAGTATATAGCATATAAGTATAACGTATAACGTATAACGTTATATAGTATTATGTTATAGCGTATTACGTTATGTAGCATATCAGTATAACGTATAACGTTATATAGCTTATCAGGATAACGTATAACGTTATATAGCATATCAGTATAGCGTATAACGGTATATAGCATATAAGTATAACGTATAACGTATAACGTTATATAGTATTATGTTATAGCGTATTACGTTATGTAGCACATCAGTATAACTTGTAATGTTATATAGCATATCAGTATAACGTATAACGTTATAGAGCATATCAGAATAACTTATAACGTTATATAGTATTACATTATAGCGTATTACGTTATATAGGACATCAGTATAACTTGTAACGTTTTATAGCATATCAGCATAACGTATAGCGGTATATAGCATATAAGAATAACGTATAAAGTTATATAGCGTATCAATATAATGTCTAACGTCATATAGCATATCAGGATAACGTATAACGTATAACGTTATATAGTATTATGTTATAGCGTATTACGTTATGTAGCACATTAGTATAACTTGTAACGTTATATAGCATATCAGTATAACGTATAAAGTTATACAGTATATCAGGATAACGTCTAACGTTATATAGCATATCAGAATAACGTATAACGTTGTATAGTATTACATTATAGCGTATTACGTTATATAGCACATCAGTAGAACTTGTAACGTTATATAGGATATCAGGATAACGTATAACGTTATATAGCATATCAGTATAACGTATAACGTATAACGTTATATAGTATTATTTTATAGCGTATTACGTTATGTAGCATATCAGTATAACGTATAACGTTATACACCATATCAGGATAACGCGTAAAGTTACATAGCATATCAGTATAACGTATAACGTTATATAGCATATCAGTATAACGTATAACGTTATATAGCATAGCAGTATAACTTGTAACGTTTTATAGCATATCAGTACAGCGTATAACGGTATATAGCATATACGTATAACGTATAACGTTATATAGCATATCAATAAAACGTCTAACGTTATACAGAATGTCAGGATAACGTATAACGTATAAGGTTATATAGTATTATGTTATAGCGTATTACGTTACATAGCATATCAGTATAACGTATAACGTTATATAGCATATCAGTATAACGTATAACGTTATATAGCATATCAGTATAACGTATAACGTTATACACCAAAGCAGGATAACGCGTAAAGTTACATAGCATATCAGTATAACTTATAACGGTATATAGCATATCAGTATAACGTATAACGTTATATAGCATATCAGTGTAACGCATAACGTTATACACCATATCAGGATAACGCGTAAAGTTACATAGCATATCAGTATAACGTATAACGTTATATAGCTTATCAGGATAACGTATAACGTTATATAGCATATCAGTATAACGTATAACGTTATATGGGATATAAGTATAACGTATAACGTTATATAGTATTACGGTATAGCGTATTACGTTATATAGCACATCAGTATAGCTTATAACGATATATAGCGTATCAGTATAACGTATAACGTTATATAGCATATCAGTATAACGTATAACGTTATACACCATATCAGGATAACGCGTAAAGTTACATAGCATATCAGTATAACGTATAACGTTATATAGCATATCAGTGTAACGCATAACGTTATACACCATATCAGGATAACGCGTAAAGTTACATAGCATATCAGTATAACGTATAACGTTATATAGCTTATCAGGATAACGTATAACGTTATATAGCATATCAGTATAACGTATAACGTTATATGGGATATAAGTATAACGTATAACGTTATATAGTATTATGTTATAGCGTATTACGTTATGTAGCACATCAGTATAACTTGTAACGTTATATAGCATATCAGTATAACGTATAACGTTATAGAGCATATCAGAATAACTTATTACGTTATATAGTATTATGTTATAGCGTATTACGTTATGTAGCACATTAGTATAACTTGTAACGTTTTATAGCATATCAGCATAACGTATAGCGGTATATAGCATATAAGAGTAACGTATAACGTTATATAGCGTATCAATATAATGTCTAACGTCATATAGCATATCAGGATAACGTATAACGTATAACGTTATATAGTATTATGTTATAG
Organism: Bombus sylvestris; assembly: GCA_911622165.2. Taxonomy (NCBI): domain Eukaryota; kingdom Metazoa; phylum Arthropoda; class Insecta; order Hymenoptera; family Apidae; genus Bombus; species Bombus sylvestris. The sequence goes on along the minus strand of OU443159.1, from coordinate 6,908,868 downwards.
CGTATTATGTTATGTAGCACATTAGTATAACTTGTAACGTTATATAGCATATCAGTATAACGTATAAAGTTATACAGCATATCAGGATAACGTCTAACGTTATATAGCATATCAGAATAACGTATAACGTTATATAGTATTACATTATAGCGTATTACGTTATATAGCACATCAGTAGAACTTGTAACGTTATATAGGATATCAGGATAACGTATAACGTTATATAGCATATCAGTATAGCGTATAACGTTATATAGCTTATCAGGATAACGTATAACGTTATATAGCATATCAGTATAACGTATAACGTTATATGGGATATAAGTATAACGTATAACGTTATATAGTATTACGGTATAGCGTATTACGTTATATAGCACATCAGTATAGCTTATAACGTTATATAGCGTATCAGTATGACGTATAACGTTATATAGCATATCAGTATAACGTATAACGTTATACACCATATCAGGATAACGCGTAAAGTTACATAGCATATCAGTATAACGTATAACGTTATATAGCTTATCAGGATAACGTATAACGTTATATAGCATATCAGTATAGCGTATAACGGTATATAGCATATAAGTATAACGTATAACGTATAACGTTATATAGTATTATGTTATAGCGTATTACGTTATGTAGCACATCAGTAGAACTTGTAACGTTATATAGGATATCAGGATAACGTATAACGTTATATAGCATATCAGTATAACGTATAACGTTATATAGTATTATGTTACAGCGTATTACGTTATGTAGCACATCAGTATAACTTGTAACGTTATATAGCATATCACAATAACGTATAACGTTATATAGTATTACATTATAGCGTATTACGTTATATAGCATATCAGTATAACTTGTAACGTTTTATAGCATATCAGTATAACGTATAACGTTATATAGCATATCAGTATAACTTGTAACGTTTTATAGCACATCAGTATAACGTATAACGGTATATAGCATATAAGTATAGCGTATAACGTATAACGTTATGTTGCATATCAATATAATGTCTAACGTCATATAGCATATCAGGATAGCGTATAACGTATAACGTTATATAGTATTATGTTATAGCGTATTACGTTATGTAGCACATCAGTATAACTTGTAACGTTATATAGCATATCAGAATAACGTATAACGTTATATAGTATTACATTATAACGTATTACGTTATATAGCAGATCAGTATAACTTGTAACATTTTATAGCATATCAGTATAACGTATAACATTATATAGCATATCAGTGTAACGCATAACGTTATACACCATATCAGGATAACGCGTAAAGTTACATAGCATATCAGTATAACGTATAACGTTATATAGCTTATCAGGATAACGTATAACGTTATATAGCATATCAGTATAACGTATAACGTTATATGGGATATAAGTATAACGTATAACGTTATATAGTATTACGGTATAGCGTATTACGTTATATAGCACATCAGTATAGCTTATAACGTTATATAGCATATCAGTATAACGCATAACGTTATATAGCATATCAGTATAACGTATAACGTTATACACCATATCAGGATAACGCGTAAAGTTACATAGCATATCAGTATAGCGTATAACGTTATATAGCTTATCAGGATAACGTATAACGTTATATAGCTTATCAGGATAACGTATAACGTTATATAGCATATCAGTATAGCGTATAACGGTATATAGCATATCAGGATAACGTATAACGTATAACGTTATATAGTATTATGTTATAGCGTATTACGTTATGTAGCACATCAGTATAACTTGTAACGTAATATAGCATATCAGTATAACGTATAACGTTATAGAGCATATCAGAATAACGTATAACGTTATATAGTATTACATTATAGCGTATTACGTTATATAGCACATCAGTATAACTTGTAACGTTTTATAGCATATCAGCATAACGTATAGCGGAATATAGCATATAAGAATAACGTATAACGTTATATAGCATATCAGTGTAACGCATAACGTTATACACCATATCAGGATAACGCGTAAAGTTACATAGCATATCAGTATAACGTATAACGTTATACACCATATCAGGATAACGCGTAAAGTTACATAGCATATCAGTATAACGTATAACGTTATATAGCTTATCAGGATAACGTATAACGTTATATAGCATATCAGTATAGCGTATAACGGTATATAGCACATCAGTATAACTTGTAACGTTTTATAGCATATCAGCATAACGTATAGCGGTATATAGCATATAAGAATAACGTATAACGTTATATAGCGTATCAATATAATGTCTAACGTCATATAGCATATCAGTATAACGTATAACGTATAACGTTATATAGTATTATTTTATAGCGTATTACGTTATGTAGCACATCAGTATAACTTGTAACGTTATATAGCATATCAGTATAACGTATAACGTTATACACCAAAGCAGGATAACGCGTAAAGTTACATAGCATATCAGTATAACTTATAACGGTATATAGCATATCAGTATAACGTATAACGTTATATAGCATATCAGTGTAACGCATAACGTTATACACCATATCAGGATAACGCGTAAAGTTACATAGCATATCAGTATAACGTATAACGTTATATAGCTTATCAGGATAACGTATAACGTTATATAGCATATCAGTATAACGTATAACGTTATATGGGATATAAGTATAACGTATAACGTTATATAGTATTACGGTATAGCGTATTACGTTATATAGCACATCAGTATAGCTTATAACGATATATAGCGTATCAGTATAACGTATAACGTTATATAGCATATCAGTATAACGTATAACGTTATACACCATATCAGGATAACGCGTAAAGTTACATAGCATATCAGTATAACGTATAACGTTATATAGCATATCAGTGTAACGCATAACGTTATACACCATATCAGGATAACGCGTAAAGTTACATAGCATATCAGTATAACGTATAACGTTATATAGCTTATCAGGATAACGTATAACGTTATATAGCATATCAGTATAACGTATAACGTTATATGGGATATAAGTATAACGTATAACGTTATATAGTATTATGTTATAGCGTATTACGTTATGTAGCACATCAGTATAACTTGTAACGTTATATAGCATATCAGTATAACGTATAACGTTATAGAGCATATCAGAATAACTTATAACGTTATATAGTATTATGTTATAGCGTATTACGTTATGTAGCACATTAGTATAACTTGTAACGTTTTATAGCATATCAGCATAACGTATAGCGGTATATAGCATATAAGAGTAACGTATAACGTTATATAGCGTATCAATATAATGTCTAACGTCATATAGCATATCAGGATAACGTATAACGTATAACGTTATATAGTATTATGTTATAGCGTATTATGTTATGTAGCACATTAGTATAACTTGTAACGTTATATAGCATATCAGTATAACGTATAAAGTTATACAGCATATCAGGATAACGTCTAACGTTATATAGCATATCAGAATAACGTATAACGTTATATAGTATTACATTATAGCGTATTACGTTATATAGCACATCAGTAGAACTTGTAACGTTATATAGGATATCAGGATAACGTATAACGTTATATAGCATATCAGTATAGCGTATAACGTTATATAGCTTATCAGGATAACGTATAACGTTATATAGCATATCAGTATAACGTATAACGTTATATGGGATATAAGTATAACGTATAACGTTATATAGTATTACGGTATAGCGTATTACGTTATATAGCACATCAGTATAGCTTATAACGTTATATAGCGTATCAGTATGACGTATAACGTTATATAGCATATCAGTATAACGTATAACGTTATACACCATATCAGGATAACGCGTAAAGTTACATAGCATATCAGTATAACGTATAACGTTATATAGCTTATCAGGATAACGTATAACGTTATATAGCATATCAGTATAGCGTATAACGGTATATAGCATATAAGTATAACGTATAACGTATAACGTTATATAGTATTATGTTATAGCGTATTACGTTATGTAGCACATCAGTAGAACTTGTAACGTTATATAGGATATCAGGATAACGTATAACGTTATATAGCATATCAGTATAACGTATAACGTTATATAGTATTATGTTACAGCGTATTACGTTATGTAGCACATCAGTATAACTTGTAACGTTATATAGCATATCACAATAACGTATAACGTTATATAGTATTACATTATAGCGTATTACGTTATATAGCATATCAGTATAACTTGTAACGTTTTATAGCATATCAGTATAACGTATAACGTTATATAGCATATCAGTATAACTTGTAACGTTTTATAGCACATCAGTATAACGTATAACGGTATATAGCATATAAGTATAGCGTATAACGTATAACGTTATGTTGCATATCAATATAATGTCTAACGTCATATAGCATATCAGGATAGCGTATAACGTATAACGTTATATAGTATTATGTTATAGCGTATTACGTTATGTAGCACATCAGTATAACTTGTAACGTTATATAGCATATCAGAATAACGTATAACGTTATATAGTATTACATTATAACGTATTACGTTATATAGCAGATCAGTATAACTTGTAACATTTTATAGCATATCAGTATAACGTATAACATTATATAGCATATCAGTGTAACGCATAACGTTATACACCATATCAGGATAACGCGTAAAGTTACATAGCATATCAGTATAACGTATAACGTTATATAGCTTATCAGGATAACGTATAACGTTATATAGCATATCAGTATAACGTATAACGTTATATGGGATATAAGTATAACGTATAACGTTATATAGTATTACGGTATAGCGTATTACGTTATATAGCACATCAGTATAGCTTATAACGTTATATAGCATATCAGTATAACGCATAACGTTATATAGCATATCAGTATAACGTATAACGTTATACACCATATCAGGATAACGCGTAAAGTTACATAGCATATCAGTATAGCGTATAACGTTATATAGCTTATCAGGATAACGTATAACGTTATATAGCTTATCAGGATAACGTATAACGTTATATAGCATATCAGTATAGCGTATAACGGTATATAGCATATCAGGATAACGTATAACGTATAACGTTATATAGTATTATGTTATAGCGTATTACGTTATGTAGCACATCAGTATAACTTGTAACGTAATATAGCATATCAGTATAACGTATAACGTTATAGAGCATATCAGAATAACGTATAACGTTATATAGTATTACATTATAGCGTATTACGTTATATAGCACATCAGTATAACTTGTAACGTTTTATAGCATATCAGCATAACGTATAGCGGAATATAGCATATAAGAATAACGTATAACGTTATATAGCATATCAGTGTAACGCATAACGTTATACACCATATCAGGATAACGCGTAAAGTTACATAGCATATCAGTATAACGTATAACGTTATACACCATATCAGGATAACGCGTAAAGTTACATAGCATATCAGTATAACGTATAACGTTATATAGCTTATCAGGATAACGTATAACGTTATATAGCATATCAGTATAGCGTATAACGGTATATAGCACATCAGTATAACTTGTAACGTTTTATAGCATATCAGCATAACGTATAGCGGTATATAGCATATAAGAATAACGTATAACGTTATATAGCGTATCAATATAATGTCTAACGTCATATAGCATATCAGTATAACGTATAACGTATAACGTTATATAGTATTATTTTATAGCGTATTACGTTATGTAGCACATCAGTATAACTTGTAACGTTATATAGCATATCAGTATAACGTATAAAGTTATACAGCATATCAGGATAACGTCTAACGTTATATAGCATATCAGAATAACGTATAACGTTATATAGTATTACATTATAGCGTATTACGTTATATAGCACATCAGTAGAACTTGTAACGTTATATAGGATATCAGGATAACGTATAACGTTATATAGCATATCAGTATAACGTATAACGTTATATAGTATTATGTTATAGCGTATTACGTTATGTAGCACATCAGTATAACTTGTAACGTTATATAGCATATCAGAATAACGTATAAAGTTATACAGCATATCAGGATAACGTCTAACGTTATATAGCATATCAGTATAACGTATAACGTATAACGTTATATAGTATTATGTTATAGCGTATTGCGTTATGTAGCACATCAGTACAACTTGTAACGTTATATAGCATACGAGTATAACGTATAACGTTATAGAGCATATCAGAATAACGTATAACGTTATATAGTATTACATTATAGCGTATTACGGTATATAGCACATCAGTAATACGTATAACGTTATATAGCACATCAGTATAACGTATAACGTTATATAGCATAGCAGTATAACTTGTAACGTTTTATAGCATATCAGTATAGCGTATAACGGTATATAGCATATACGTATAACGTATAACGTTATATAGCATATCAATAAAACGTCTAACGTTATACAGAATGTCAGGATAACGTATAACGTATAAGGTTATATAGTATTATGTTATAGCGTATTACGTTACATAGCATATCAGTATAACGTATAACGTTATATAGCATATCAGTATAACGTATGACGTTATATAGCATATCAGTATAACGTATAACGTTATACACCATATCAGGATAACGCATAAAGTTACATAGCATATCAGTATAACGTATAACGTTATATAGCTTATCAGGATAACGTATAACGTTATATAGCATATCAGTATAGCGTATAACGGTATATAGCATATAAGTATAACGTATAACGTTATATAGTATTATGTTATAGCGTATTACGTTATGTAGATCATCAGTATAACTTGTAACGTTATATAGCATATCAGAATAACGTATAACGTTATATAGTATTACATCACAGCGTATTACGCTATATAGCATATCAGTATAACTTGTAACGTTTTATAGCATATCAGTATAACGTATAACGTTATATAGCATATCAGTATAACTTGTAACGTTTTATAGCACATCAGTATAACGTATAACGGTATATAGCATATAAGTATAGCGTATAACGTATAACGTTATATTGCATATCAATATAATGTCTAATTTCATATAGCATATCAGGATAACGTATAACGTTATATAGTATTACATTATAGCGTATTACGTTATATTGCATATCAGTATAACTTGTAACGTTTTATAGCATATCAGTATAACGTATAACGTTATATAGCATATCAGTATAACGTATAAAGTATAACGTTATATAGTATTATTTTATAGCGTATTACGTTATGTAGCACATCAGTATAACTTGTAACGTTTTATAGCGTATCAGTATAACGTATAACGTTATATAGCATATCAGTATAACTTGTAACGTTTTATAGCACATCAGTATAACGTATAACGGTATATAGCATATAAGTATAGCGTATAACGTATAACGTTATATTGCATATCAATATAATGTCTAACGTCATATAGCATATCAGGATAACGTATAACGTATAACGTTATATAGTATTATGTTATAGCGTATTACGTTATGTAGCGCATCAGTATAACTTGTAACGTTATATAGCATATCAGAATAACGTATAACGTTATATAGTATTACATTATAGCGTATTACGTTATATAGCATATCAGTATAACTTGTAACGTTTTATAGCATATCAGTATAACGTATAACGTTATATAGCATATCAGTATAACGTATAAAGTATAACGTTATATAGTATTATTTTATAGCGTATTACGTTATGTAGCACATCAGTATAACTTGTAACGTTATATAGCATATCAGTATAACGTATAAAGTTATACAGCATATCAGGATAACGTCTAACGTTATATAGCATATCAGTATAACGTATAACGTATAACGTTATATAGTATTATGTTATAGCGTATTGCGTTATGTAGCACATCAGTACAACTTGTAACGTTATATAGCATACGAGTATAACGTATAACGTTATAGAGCATATCAGAATAACGTATAACGTTATATAGTATTACATTATAGCGTATTACGGTATATAGCACATCAGTAATACGTATAACGTTATATAGCACATCAGTATAACGTATAACGTTATATAGCATAGCAGTATAACTTGTAACGTTTTATAGCATATCAGTATAGCGTATAACGGTATATAGCATATACGTATAACGTATAACGTTATATAGCATATCAATAAAACGTCTAACGTTATACAGAATGTCAGGATAACGTATAACGTATAAGGTTATATAGTATTATGTTATAGCGTATTACGTTACATAGCATATCAGTATAACGTATAACGTTATATAGCATATCAGTATAACGTATGACGTTATATAGCATATCAGTATAACGTATAACGTTATACACCATATCAGGATAACGCATAAAGTTACATAGCATATCAGTATAACGTATAACGTTATATAGCTTATCAGGATAACGTATAACGTTATATAGCATATCAGTATAGCGTATAACGGTATATAGCATATAAGTATAACGTATAACGTTATATAGTATTATGTTATAGCGTATTACGTTATGTAGATCATCAGTATAACTTGTAACGTTATATAGCATATCAGAATAACGTATAACGTTATATAGTATTACATCATAGCGTATTACGCTATATAGCATATCAGTATAACTTGTAACGTTTTATAGCATATCAGTATAACGTATAACGTTATATAGCATATCAGTATAACTTGTAACGTTTTATAGCACATCAGTATAACGTATAACGGTATATAGCATATAAGTATAGCGTATAACGTATAACGTTATATTGCATATCAATATAATGTCTAATTTCATATAGCATATCAGGATAACGTATAACGTTATATAGTATTACATTATAGCGTATTACGTTATATTGCATATCAGTATAACTTGTAACGTTTTATAGCATATCAGTATAACGTATAACGTTATATAGCATATCAGTATAACGTATAAAGTATAACGTTATATAGTATTATTTTATAGCGTATTACGTTATGTAGCACATCAGTATAACTTGTAACGTTATATAGCATATCAGTATAACGTATAAAGTTATACAGCATATCAGGATAACGTCTAACGTTATATAGCATATCAGTATAACGTATAACGTATAACGTTATATAGTATTATGTTATAGCGTATTGCGTTATGTTGCACATCAGTACAACTTGTAACGTTATATAGCATATGAGTATAACGTATAACGTTATAGAGCATATCAGAATAACGTATAACGTTATATAGTATTACATTATAGCGTATTACGGTATATAGCACATCAGTAATACGTATAACGTTATATAGCATATCAGTATAACGTATAACGTTATATAGCATAGCAGTATAACTTGTAACGTTTTATAGCATATCAGTATAGCGTATAACGGTATATAGCATATACGTATAACGTATAACGTTATATAGCATATCAATAAAACGTCTAACGTTATACAGAATGTCAGGATAACGTATAACGTATAAGGTTATATAGTAATATGTTATAGCGTATTACGTTACACAGCATATCAGTATAACGTATAACGTTATATAGCATATCAGTATAACGTATAACGTTGTATAGCATATCAGTATAACGTATAACGTTATACACCAAATCAGGATAACGCGTAAAGTTACATAGCATATCAGTATAACTTATAACGGTATATAGCATATCAGTATAACGTATAACGTTATATAGCATATCAGTGTAACGCATAACGTTATACACCATATCAGGATAACGCGTAAAGTTACATAGCATATCAGTATAACGTATAACGTTATATAGCTTATCAGGATAACGTATAACGTTATATAGCATATCAGTATAACGTATAACGTTATATGGGATATAAGTATAACGTATAACGTTATATAGTATTACGGTATAACGTATTACGTTATATAGCACATCAGTATAACTTGTAACGTTTTATAGCATATCAGCATAACGTATAGCGGAATATAGCATATAAGAATAACGTATAACGTTATATAGCATATCAGTTTAACGTATAAAGTATAACGTTATATAGTATTATTTTATAGCGTATTACGTTATGTAGCACATCAGTATAACTTGTAACGTTATATAGCATATCAGTATAACGTATAAAGTTATACAGCATATCAGGATAACGTCTAACGTTATATAGCATATCAGTATAACGTATAACGTATAACGTTATATAGTATTATGTTATAGCGTATTGCGTTATGTAGCACATCAGTACAACTTGTAACGTTATATAGCATACGAGTATAACGTATAACGTTATAGAGCATATCAGAATAACGTATAACGTTATATAGTATTACATTATAGCGTATTACGGTATATAGCACATCAGTACAACTTGTAACGTTATATAGCATATCAGTATAACGTATAACGTTATATAGCATAGCAGTATAACTTGTAACGTTTTATAGCATATCAGTATAGCGTATAACGGTATATAGCATATACGTATAACGTATAACGTTATATAGCATATCAATAAAACGTCTAACGTTATACAGAATGTCAGGATAACGTATAACGTATAAGGTTATATAGTATTATGTTATAGCGTATTACGTTACATAGCATATCAGTATAACGTATAACGTTATATAGCATATCAGTATAACGTATGACGTTATATAGCATATCAGTATAACGTATAACGTTATACACCATATCAGGATAACGCATAAAGTTACATAGCATATCAGTATAACGTATAACGTTATATAGCTTATCAGGATAACGTATAACGTTATATAGCATATCAGTATAGCGTATAACGGTATATAGCATATAAGTATAACGTATAACGTTATATAGTATTATGTTATAGCGTATTACGTTATGTAGATCATCAGTATAACTTGTAACGTTATATAGCATATCAGAATAACGTGTAACGTTATATAGTATTACATCATAGCGTATTACGCTATATAGCATATCAGTATAACTTGTAACGTTTTATAGCATATCAGTATAACGTATAACGTTATATAGCATATCAGTATAACTTGTAACGTTTTATAGCACATCAGTATAACGTATAACGGTATATAGCATATAAGTATAGCGTATAACGTATAACGTTATATTGCATATCAATATAATGTCTAACTTCATATAGCATATCAGGATAACGTATAACGTATAACGTTATATAGTATTATGTTATAGCGTATTACGTTATGTAGCGCATCACTATAACTTGTAACGTTATATAGCATATCAGAATAACGTATAACGTTATATAGTATTACATTATAGCGTATTACGTTATATAGCATATCAGTATAACTTGTAACGTTTTATAGCATATCAGTATAACGTATAACGTTATATAGCATATCAGTATAACGTATAAAGTATAACGTTATATAGTATTATTTTATAGCGTATTACGTTATGTAGCACATCAGTATAACTTGTAACGTTATATAGCATATCAGTATAACGTATAAAGTTATACAGCATATCAGGATAACGTCTAACGTTATATAGCATATCAGTATAACGTATAACGTATAACGTTATATAGTATTATGTTATAGCGTATTGCGTTATGTAGCACATCAGTACAACTTGTAACGTTATATAGCATATGAGTATAACGTATAACGTTATAGAGCATATCAGAATAACGTATAACGTTATACACCATATCAGGATAACGCGTAAAGTTACATAGCTTATCAGTATAACTTATAACGGTATATAGCATATCAGTATAACGTATAACGTTATATAGCATATCAGTGTAACGCATAACGTTATACACCAAATCAGGATAACGCGTAAAGTTACATAGCATATCAGTATAACGTATAACGTTATATAGCTTATCAGGATAACGTATAACGTTATATAGCATATCAGTATAACGTATAACGTTATATGGGATATAAGTATAACATATAACGTTATATAGTATTACGGTATAGCGTATTACGTTATATAGCACATCAGTATAGCTTATAACGTTATATAGCATATCAGTATAACGTATGACGTTATATAGCATATCAGTATAACGTATAACGTTATACACCATATCAGGATAACGCGTAAAGTTACATAGCATATCAGTATAACGTATAACGTTATATAGCTTATCAGGATAACGTATAACGTTATATAGCATATCGGTATAGCGTATAACGGTATATAGCATATAAGTATAACGTATAACGTATAACGTTATATAGTATTATGTTATAGCGTATTACGTTATGTAGCACATCAGTATAACTTGTAACGTTATATAGCATATCAGTATAACGTATAACGTTATAGAGCATATCAGAATAACGTATAACGTTATATAGTATTACATTATAGCGTATTACGTTATATAGCATATCAGTATAACTTGTAACGTTTTATAGCATATCAGTATAACGTATAACGTATAACGTTATATAGTATTATGTTATAGCGTATTGCGTTATGTAGCACATCAGTACAACTTGTAACGTTATATAGCATATGAGTATAACGTATAACGTTATAGAGCATATCAGAATAACGTATAACGTTATATAGTATTACATTATAGCGTATTACGGTATATAGCACATCAGTAATACGTATAACGTTATATAGCATATCAGTATAACGTATAACGTTATATAGCATAGCAGTATAACTTGTAACGTTTTATAGCATATCAGTATAGCGTATAACGGTATATAGCATATACGTATAACGTATAACGTTATATAGCATATCAATAAAACGTCTAACGTTATACAGAATGGCAGGATAACGTATAACGTATAAGGTTATATAGTATTATGTTATAGCGTATTACGTTACATAGCATATCAGTATATCGTATAACGTTATATAGCATATCAGTATAACGTATAACGTTGTGTAGCATATCAGTGTAACGTATAACGTTATACACCATATCAGGATAACGCGTAAAGTTACATAGCTTATCAGTATAACTTATAACGGTATATAGCATATCAGTATAACGTATAACGTTATATAGCATATCAGTGTAACGCATAACGTTATACACCAAATCAGGATAACGCGTAAAGTTACATAGCATATCAGTATAACGTATAACGTTATATAGCTTATCAGGATAACGTATAACGTTATATAGCATATCAGTATAACGTATAACGTTATATAGCATATCAGTGTAACGCATAACGTTATACACCAAATCAGGATAACGCGTAAAGTTACATAGCATATCAGTATAACGTATAACGTTATATAGCTTATCAGGATAACGTATAACGTTATATAGCTTATCAGGATAACGTATAACGTTATATAGCATATCGGTATAGCGTATAACGGTATATAGCATATAAGTATAACGTATAACGTATAACGTTATATAGTATTATGTTATAGCGTATTACGTTATGTAGCACATCAGTATAACTTGTAACGTTATATAGCATATCAGTATAACGTATAACGTTATAGAGCATATCAGAATAACGTATAACGTTATATAGTATTATGTTATAGCGTATTACGTTATGTAGCACATCAGTATAACTTGTAACGTTATATAGCATATCAGTATAACGTATAACGTTATAGAGCATATCAGAATAACTTATAACGTTATATAGTATTACATTATAGCGTATTACGTCATATAGCACATCAGTATAACTTGTAACGTTTTATAGCATATCAGCATAACGTATAGCGGTATATAGCATATAAGAATAACGTATAACGTTATATAGCGTATCAATATAATGTCTAACGTCATATAGCATATCAGGATAACGTATAACGTATAACGTTATATAGTATTATTTTATAGCGTATTACGTTATGTAGCACATCAGTATAACTTGTAACGTTTTATAGCATATCAGCATAACGTATAGCGGTATATAGCATATAAGAATAACGTATAACGTTATATAGCGTATCAATATAATGTCTAACGTCATATAGCATATCAGGATAACGTATAACGTATAACGTTATATAGTATTATGTTATAGCGTATTACGTTATGTAGCGCATCAGTATAACTTGTAACGTTATATAGCATATCAGAATAACGTATAACGTTATATAGTATTACATTATAGCGAATTACGTTATATAGCATATCAGTATAACTTGTAACGTTTTATAGCATATCAGTATAACGTATAACGTTATATAGCATATCAGTATAACGTATAAAGTATAACGTTATATAGTATTATTTTATAGCGTATTACGTTATGTAGCACATCAGTATAACTTGTAACGTTATATAGCATATCAGTATAACGTATAAAGTTATACAGCATATCAGGATAACGTCTAACGTTATATAGCATATCAGTATAACGTATAACGTATAACGTTATATAGTATTATGTTATAGCGTATTGCGTTATGTAGCACATCAGTACAACTTGTAACGTTATATAGCATATGAGTATAACGTATAACGTTATAGAGCATATCAGAATAACGTATAACGTTATATAGTATTACATTATAGCGTATTACGGTATATAGCACATCAGTAATACGTATAACGTTATATAGCATATCAGTATAACGTATAACGTTATATAGCATAGCAGTATAACTTGTAACGTTTTATAGCAAATCAGTATAGCGTATAACGGTATATAGCATATACGTATAACGTATAACGTTATATAGCATATCAATAAAACGTCTAACGTTATACAGAATGTCAGGATAACGTATAACGTATAAGGTTATATAGTATTATGTTATAGCGTATTACGTTACACAGCATATCAGTATAACGTATAACGTTATATAGCATATCAGTATAACGTATAACGTTGTATAGCATATCAGTATAACGTATAACGTTATACACCATATCAGGATAACGCGTAAAGTTACATAGCATATCAGTATAACTTATAACGGTATATAGCATATCAGTATAACGTATAACGTTATATAGCATATCAGTGTAACGCATAACGTTATACACCATATCAGGATAACGCGTAAAGTTACATAGCATATCAGTATAACGTATAACGTTATATAGCTTATCAGGATAACGTATAACGTTATATAGCATATCAGTATAACGTATAACGTTATATGGGATATAAGTATAACGTATAACGTTATATAGTATTACGGTATAGCGTATTACGTTATATAGCACATCAGTATAGCTTATAACGTTATACAGCATATCAGTATAACGTATGACGTTATATAGCATATCAGTGTAACGCATAACGTTATACACCATATCAGGATAACGCGTAAAGTTACATAGCATATCAGTATAACGTATAACGTTATATAGCTTATCAGGATAACGTATAACGTTATATAGCATATCAGTATAACGTATAACGTTATATGGGATATAAGTATAACGTATAACGTTATATAGTATTACGGTATAGCGTATTACGTTATATAGCACATCAGTATAGCTTATAACGTTATACAGCATATCAGTATAACGTATAACGTTATATAGCTTATCAGGATAACGTATTACGTTATATAGCACATCAGTATAACTTGTAACGTTTTATAGCATATCAGCATAACGTATAGCGGAATATAGCATATAAGAATAACGTATAACGTTATATAGCATATCAGTATAACGTATAACGTTATATAGCTTATCAGGATAACGTATAACGTTATATAGCATATCAGTATAACGCATAAAGTTATACAGCATATGAGGATAACGTCTAACGTTATATAGCATATTAGAATAACGTATAATGTTATATAGTAATACATTATAGCGTATTACGTTATATAGCACATCTGTAGAACTTGTAACGTTATATAAGACATCAGGATAACGTATAACGTTATATAGCATATCAGTATAACGTATAACGTATAACGTTATATAGTATTATGTTATAGCGTATTACGTTATGTAGCACATCAGTATAACTTGTAACGTTATATAGCATATCAGTATAACGTATAAAGTTATACAGCATATCAGGATAACGTCTAACGTTATATAGCATATCAGAATAACGTATAACGTTATATAGTATTACATTATAGCGTATTACGTTATATAGCACATCAGTAGAACTTGTAACGTTATATAGGATATCAGGATAACGTATAACGTTATATAGCATATCAGTATAACGTATAACGTTATATAGTATTATGTTATAGCGTATTACGTTATGTAGCACATCAGTATAACTTGTAACGTTATATAGCATATCAGAATAACGTATAACGTTATATAGTATTACATTATAGCGTATTACGTTATATAGCATATCAGTATAACTTGTAACGTTTTATAGCACATCAGTATGACGTATAACGGTATATAGCATATAAGTATAGCGTATAACGTATAACGTTATATTGCATATCAATATAATGTCTAACGTCATATAGCATATCAGGATAACGTATAACGTATAACGTTATATAGTATTATGTTATAGCGTATTACGTTATGTAGCGCATCAGTATAACTTGTAACGTTATATAGCATATCAGAATAACGTATAACGTTATATAGTATTACATTATAGCGTATTACGTTATATAGCATATCAGTATCACTTGTAACGTTTTATAGCATATCAGTATAACGTATAACGTTATATAGCATATCAGTATAACGTATAAAGTATAACGTTATATAGTATTATTTTATAGCGTATTACGTTATGTAGCACATCAGTATAACTTGTAACGTTATATAGCATATCAGTATAACGTATAAAGTTATACAGCATATCAGGATAACGTCTAACGTTATATAGCGTATCAGTATAACGTATAACGTTATATAGTATTATGTTATAGCGTATTACGTTATGTAGCACACCAGTATAACTTGTAACGTTATATAGCATATCAGAATAACGTATAACGTTATATAGTATTACATTATAGCGTATTACGTTATATAGCATATCAGTGTAACTTGTAACGTTTTATAGCGTATCAGTATAACGTATAACGTTATATAGCATATCAGTATAACTTGTAACGTTTTATAGCACATCAGTATAACGTATAACGGTATATAGCATATAAGTATAGCGTATAACGTATAACGTTATATTGCATATCAATATAATGTCTAACGTCATATAGCATATCAGGATAACGTATAACGTATAACGTTATATAGTATTATGTTATAGCGTATTACGTTATGTAGCGCATCAGTATAACTTGTAACGTTATATAGCATATCAGAATAACGTATAACGTTATATAGTATTACATTATAGCCTATTACGTTATATAGCATATCAGTATAACTTGTAACGTTTTATAGCATATCAGTATAACGTATAACGTTATATAGCATATCAGTATAACGTATAAAGTATAACGTTATATAGTATTATTTTATAGCGTATTACGTTATGTAGCACATCAGTATAACTTGTAACGTTATATAGCATATCAGTATAACGTATAAAGTTATACAGCATATCAGGATAACGTCTAACGTTATATAGCATATCAGTATAACGTATAACGTATAACGTTATATAGTATTATGTTATAGCGTATTGCGTTATGTAGCACATCAGTACAACTTGTAACGTTATATAGCATATGAGTATAACGTATAACGTTATAGAGCATATCAGAATAACGTATAACGTTATATAGTATTACATTATAGCGTATTACGGTATATAGCACATCAGTAATACGTATAACGTTATATAGCATATCAGTATAACGTATAACGTTATATAGCATAGCAGTATAACTTGTAACGTTTTATAGCATATCAGTATAGCGTATAACGGTATATAGCATATACGTATAACGTATAACGTTATATAGCATATCAATAAAACGTCTAACGTTATACAGAATGTCAGGATAACGTATAACGTATAAGGTTACATAGTATTATGTTATAGCGTATTACGTTACATAGCATATCAGTATAACGTATAACGTTATATAGCATATCAGTATAACGTATAACGTTGTATAGCATATCAGTGTAACGTATAACGTTATACACCATATCAGGATAACGCGTAAAGTTACATAGGTTATCAGTATAACTTATAACGGTATATAGCATATCAGTATAACGTATAACGTTATATAGCATATCAGTGTAACGCATAACGTTATACACCAAATCAGGATAACGCGTAAAGTTACATAGCATATCAGTATAACGTATAACGTTATATAGCTTATCAGGATAACGTATAACGTTATATAGCATATCAGTATAACGTATAACGTTATATGGGATATAAGTATAACATATAACGTTATATAGTATTACGGTATAGCGTATTACGTTATATAGCACATCAGTATAGCTTATAACGTTATATAGCATATCAGTATAACGTATGACGTTATATAGCATATCAGTATAACGTATAACGTTATACACCATATCAGGATAACGCGTAAAGTTACATAGCATATCAGTATAACGTATAACGTTATATAGCTTATCAGGATAACGTATAACGTTATATAGCATATCAGTATAGCGTATAACGGTATATAGCATATAAGTATAACGTATAACGTATAACGTTATATAGTATTATGTTATAGCGTATTACGTTATGTAGCACATCAGTATAACTTGTAACGTTATATAGCATATCAGTATAACGTATAACGTTATAGAGCATATCAGAATAACTTATAACGTTATATAGTATTACATTATAGCGTATTACGTCATATAGCACATCAGTATAACTTGTAACGTTTTATAGCATATCAGCATAACGTATAGCGGTATATAGCATATAAGAATAACGTATAACGTTATATAGCGTATCAATATAATGTCTAACGTCATATAGCATATCAGGATAACGTATAACGTATAACGTTATATAGTATTATGTTATAGCGTATTACGTTATGTAGCGCATCAGTATAACTTGTAACGTTATATAGCATATCAGAATAACGTATAACGTTATATAGTATTACATTATAGCGTATTACGGTATATAGCACATCAGTAATACGTATAACGTTATATAGCATATCAGTATAACGTATAACGTTATATAGCATAGCAGTATAACTTGTAACGTTTTATAGCATATCAGTATAGCGTATAACGGTATATAGCATATACGTATAACGTATAACGTTATATAGCATATCAATAAAACGTCTAACGTTATACAGAATGTCAGGATAACGTATAACGTATAAGGTTATATAGTATTATGTTATAGCGTATTACGTTACATAGCATATCAGTATAACGTATAACGTTATATAGCATATCAGTATAACGTATAACGTTGTATAGCATATCAGTGTAACGTATAACGTTATACACCATATCAGGATAACGCGTAAAGTTACATAGGTTATCAGTATAACTTATAACGGTATATAGCATATCAGTATAACGTATAACGTTATATAGCATATCAGTGTAACGCATAACGTTATACACCAAATCAGGATAACGCGTAAAGTTACATAGCATATCAGTATAACGTATAACGTTATATAGCTTATCAGGATAACGTATAACGTTATATAGCATATCAGTATAACGTATAACGTTATATGGGATATAAGTATAACATATAACGTTATATAGTATTACGGTATAGCGTATTACGTTATATAGCACATCAGTATAGCTTATAACGTTATATAGCATATCAGTATAACGTATGACGTTATATAGCATATCAGTATAACGTATAACGTTATACACCATATCAGGATAACGCGTAAAGTTACATAGCATATCAGTATAACGTATAACGTTATATAGCTTATCAGGATAACGTATAACGTTATATAGCATATCAGTATAGCGTATAACGGTATATAGCATATAAGTATAACGTATAACGTATAACGTTATATAGTATTATGTTATAGCGTATTACGTTATGTAGCACATCAGTATAACTTGTAACGTTATATAGCATATCAGTATAACGTATAACGTTATAGAGCATATCAGAATAACTTATAACGTTATATAGTATTACATTATAGCGTATTACGTCATATAGCACATCAGTATAACTTGTAACGTTTTATAGCATATCAGCATAACGTATAGCGGTATATAGCATATAAGAATAACGTATAACGTTATATAGCGTATCAATATAATGTCTAACGTCATATAGCATATCAGGATAACGTATAACGTATAACGTTATATAGTATTATGTTATAGCGTATTACGTTATGTAGCGCATCAGTATAACTTGTAACGTTATATAGCATATCAGAATAACGTATAACGTTATATAGTATTACATTATAGCGTATTACGGTATATAGCACATCAGTAATACGTATAACGTTATATAGCATATCAGTATAACGTATAACGTTATATAGCATAGCAGTATAACTTGTAACGTTTTATAGCATATCAGTATAGCGTATAACGGTATATAGCATATACGTATAACGTATAACGTTATATAGCATATCAATAAAACGTCTAACGTTATACAGAATGTCAGGATAACGTATAACGTATAAGGTTATATAGTATTATGTTATAGCGTATTACGTTACATAGCATATCAGTATAACGTATAACGTTATATAGCATATCAGTATAACGTATAACGTTGTATAGCATATCAGTGTAACGTATAACGTTATACACCATATCAGGATAACGCGTAAAGTTACATAGGTTATCAGTATAACTTATAACGGTATATAGCATATCAGTATAACGTATAACGTTATATAGCATATCAGTGTAACGCATAACGTTATACACCAAATCAGGATAACGCGTAAAGTTACATAGCATATCAGTATAACGTATAACGTTATATAGCTTATCAGGATAACGTATAACGTTATATAGCATATCAGTATAACGTATAACGTTATATGGGATATAAGTATAACATATAACGTTATATAGTATTACGGTATAGCGTATTACGTTATATAGCACATCAGTATAGCTTATAACGTTATATAGCATATCAGTATAACGTATGACGTTATATAGCATATCAGTATAACGTATAACGTTATACACCATATCAGGATAACGTATAACGTTATATAGCTTATCAGGATAACGTATAACGTTATATAGCATATCAGTATAGCGTATAACGGTATATAGCATATAAGTATAACGTATAACGTATAACGTTATATAGTATTATGTTATAGCGTATTACGTTATGTAGCACATCAGTATAACTTGTAACGTTATATAGCATATCAGTATAACGTATAACGTTATAGAGCATATCAGAATAACTTATAACGTTATATAGTATTACATTATAGCGTATTACGTCATATAGCACATCAGTATAACTTGTAACGTTTTATAGCATATCAGCATAACGTATAGCGGTATATAGCATATAAGAATAACGTATAACGTTATATAGCGTATCAATATAATGTCTAACGTCATATAGCATATCAGGATAACGTATAACGTATAACGTTATATAGTATTATGTTATAGCGTATTACGTTATGTAGCGCATCCGTATAACTTGTAACGTTATATAGCATATCAGAATAACGTATAACGTTATATAGTATTACATTATAGCGTATTACGTTATATAGCATATCAGTATAACTTGTAACGTTTTATAGCATATCAGTATAACGTATAACGTTATATGGGATATAAGTATAACATATAACGTTATATAGTATTACGGTATAGCGTATTACGTTATATAGCACATCAGTATAGCTTATAACGTTATATAGCATATCAGTATAACGTATAACGTTATATAGCATATCAGTATAACTTGTAACGTTTTATAGCACATCAGTATAACGTATAACGGTATATAGCATATAAGTATAGCGTATAACGTATAACGTTATATTGCATATCAATATAATGTCTAACGTCATATAGCATGTCAGGATAACGTATAACGTATAACGTTATATAGTATTATGTTATAGCTTATAACGTTATATAGCATATCAGTATAACGTATGACGTTATATAGCATATCAGTATAACGTATAACGTTATACACCATATCAGGATAACGCGTAAAGTTACATAGCATATCAGTATAACGTATAACGTTATATAGCTTATCAGGATAACGTATTACGTTATATAGCACATCAGTATAACTTGTAACGTTTTATAGCATATCAGCATAACGTATAGCGGAATATAGCATATAAGAATAACGTATAACGTTATATAGCATATCAGTATAACGTATAAAGTATAACGTTATATAGTATTATTTTATAGCGTATTACGTTATGTAGCACATCAGTATAACTTGTAACGTTATATAGCATATCAGTATAACGTATAAAGTTATACAGCATATCAGGATAACGTCTAACGTTATATAGCATATCAGTATAACGTATAACGTATAACGTTATATAGTATTATGTTATAGCGTATTGCGTTATGTAGCACATCAGTACAACTTGTAACGTTATATAGCATACGAGTATAACGTATAACGTTATAGAGCATATCAGAATAACGTATAACGTTATATAGTATTACATTATAGCGTATTACGGTATATAGCACATCAGTAATACGTATAACGTTATATAGCATATCAGTATAACGTATAACGTTATATAGCATAGCAGTATAACTTGTAACGTTTTATAGCATATCAGTATAGCGTATAACGGTATATAGCATATACGTATAACGTATAACGTTATATAGCATATCAATAAAACGTCTAACGTTATACAGAATGTCAGGATAACGTATAACGTATAAGGTTATATAGTATTATGTTATAGCGTATTACGTTACATAGCATATCAGTATAACGTATAACGTTATATAGCATATCAGTATAACGTATGACGTTATATAGCATATCAGTATAACGTATAACGTTATACACCATATCAGGATAACGCATAAAGTTACATAGCATATCAGTATAACGTATAACGTTATATAGCTTATCAGAATAACGTATAACGTTATATAGTATTACATTATAGCGTATTACGTTATATAGCATATCAGTATAACTTGTAACGTTATATAGCATATCAGTATAACGTATAACGTTATAGAGCATATCAGAATAACTTATAACGTTATATAGTATTACATTATAGCGTATTACGTCATATAGCACATCAGTATAACTTGTAACGTTTTATAGCATATCAGCATAACGTATAGCGGTATATAGCATATAAGAATAACGTATAACGTTATATAGCGTATCAATATAATGTCTAACGTCATATGGCATATCAGGATAACGTATAACGTATAACGTTATATAGTATTATTTTATAGCGTATTACGTTATGTAGCACATCAGTATAACTTGTAACGTTATATAGCATATCAGAATAACGTATAACGTTATATAGTATTACATTATAGCGTATTACGTTATATAGCATATCAGTATAACTTGTAACGTTTTATAGCATATCAGTATAACGTATAACGTTATATAGCATATCAGTATAACTTGTAACGTTTTATAGCACATCAGTATAACGTATAACGGTATATAGCATATAAGTATAGCGTATAACGTATAACGTTACATTGCATATCAATATAATGTCTAACGTCATATAGCATATCAGGATAACGTATAACGTATAACGTTATATAGTATTATGTTATAGCGTATTACGTTATGTAGCGCATCAGTATAACTTGTAACGTTATATAGCATATCAGAATAACGTATAACGTTATATAGTATTACATTATAGCGTATTACGTTATATAGCATATCAGTATAACTTGTAACGTTTTATAGCATATCAGTATAACGTATAACGTTATATAGCATATCAGTATAACTATAAAGTATAACGTTATATAGTATTATTTTATAGCGTATTACGTTATGTAGCACATCAGTATAACTTGTAACGTTATATAGCATATCAGTATAACGTATAAAGTTATACAGCATATCAGGATAACGTCTAACGTTATATAGCATATCAGTATAACGTATAACGTATAACGTTATATAGTGTTATGTTATAGCGTATTGCGTTATGTAGCACATCAGTACAACTTGTAACGTTATATAGCATATGAGTATAACGTATAACGTTATAGAGCATATCAGAATAACGTATAACGTTATATAGTATTACATTATAGCGTATTACGGTATATAGCACATCAGTAATACGTATAACGTTATATAGCATATCAGTATAACGTATAACGTTATATAGCATAGCAGTATAACTTGTAACGTTTTATAGCATATCAGTATAGCGTATAACGGTATATAGCATATACGTATAACGTATAACGTTATATAGCATATCAATAAAACGTCTAACGTTATACAGAATGTCAGGATAACGTATAACGTATAAGGTTATATAGTATTATGTTATAGCGTATTACGTTACACAGCATATCAGTATAACGTATAACGTTATATAGCATATCAGTATAACGTATAACGTTGTATAGCATATCAGTATAACGTATAACGTTATACACCATATCAGGATAACGCGTAAAGTTACATAGCATATCAGTATAACTTATAACGGTATATAGCATATCAGTATAACGTATAACGTTATATAGCATATCAGTGTAACGCATAACGTTATACACCATATCAGGATAACGCGTAAAGTTACATAGCATATCAGTATAACGTATAACGTTATATAGCTTATCAGGATAACGTATAACGTTATAGAGCATATCAGAATAACTTATAACGTTATATAGTATTACATTATAGCGTATTACGTCATATAGCACATCAGTATAACTTGTAACGTTTTATAGCATATCAGCATAACGTATAGCGGTATATAGCATATAAGAATAACGTATAACGTTATATAGCGTATCAATATAATGTCTAACGTCATATAGCATATCAGGATAACGTATAACGTATAACGTTATATAGTATTATGTTATAGCGTATTACGTTATGTAGCGCATCAGTATAACTTGTAACGTTATATAGCATATCAGAATAACGTATAACGTTATATAGTATTACATTATAGCGTATTACGTTATATAGCATATCAGTATAACTTGTAACGTTTTATAGCATATCAGTATAACGTATAACGTTATATGGGATATAAGTATAACATATAACGTTATATAGTATTACGGTATAGCGTATTACGTTATATAGCACATCAGTATAGCTTATAACGTTATATAGCATATCAGTATAACGTATAACGTTATATAGCATATCAGTATAACTTCTAACGTTTTATAGCACATCAGTATAACGTATAACGGTATATAGCATATAAGTATAGCGTATAACGTATAACGTTATATTGCATATCAATATAATGTCTAACGTCATATAGCATATCAGGATAACGTATAACGTATAACGTTATATAGTATTATGTTATAGCGTATTACGTTATGTAGCGCATCAGTATAACTTGTAACGTTATATAGCATATCAGAATAACGTATAACGTTATATAGTATTACATTATAGCGTATTACGTTATATAGCATATCAGTATAACTTGTAACGTTTTATAGCATATCAGTATAACGTATAACGTTATATAGCATATCAGTATAACGTATAAAGTATAACGTTATATAGTATTATTTTATAGCGTATTACGTTATGTAGCACATCAGTATAACTTGTAACGTTATATAGCATATCAGTATAACGTATAAAGTTATACAGCATATCAGGATAACGTCTAACGTTATATAGCATATCAGTATAACGTATAACGTATAACGTTATATAGTATTATGTTATAGCGTATTGCGTTATGTAGCACATCAGTACAACTTGTAACGTTATATAGCATATGAGTATAACGTACAACGTTATAGAGCATATCAGAATAACGTATAACGTTATATAGTATTACATTATAGCGTATTACGGTATATAGCACATCAGTAATACGTATAACGTTATATAGCATATCAGTATAACGTATAACGTTATATAGCATAGCAGTATAACTTGTAACGTTTTATAGCATATCAGTATAGCGTATAACGGTATATAGCATATACGTATAACGTATAACGTTATATAGCATATCAATAAAACGTCTAACGTTATACAGAATGTCAGGATAACGTATAACGTATGAGGTTTTATAGTATTATGTTATAGCGTATTACGTTACATAGCATATCAGTATAACGTATAACGTTATATAGCATATCAGTATAACGTATGACGTTATATAGCATATCAGTATAACGTATAACGTTATACACCATATCAGGATAACGCGTAAAGTTACATAGCATATCAGTATAACGTATAACGTTATATAGCTTATCAGGATAACGTATAACGTTATATAGCATATCAGTATAGCGTATAACGGTATATAGCATATAAGTATAACGTATAACGTATAACGTTATATAGTATTATGTTATAGCGTATTACGTTATGTAGCACATCAGTATAACTTGTAACGTTATATAGCATATCAGTATAACGTATAACGTTATAGAGCATATCAGAATAACTTATAACGTTATATAGTATTACATTATAGCGTATTACGTTATATAGCACATCAGTATAACTTGTAACGTTTTATAGCATATCAGCATAACGTATAGCGGTATATAGCATATAAGAATAACGTATAACGTTATATAGCGTATCAATATAATGTCTAACGTCATATAGCATATCAGGATAACGTATAACGTATAACGTTATATAGTATTATTTTATAGCGTATTACGTTATGTAGCACATCAGTACAACTTGTAACGTTATATAGCATATGAGTATAACGTATAACGTTATAGAGCATATCAGAATAACGTATAACGTTATATAGTATTACATTATAGCGTATTACGGTATATAGCACATCAGTAATACGTATAACGTTATATAGCATATCAGTATAACGTATAACGTTATATAGCATAGCAGTATAACTTGTAACGTTTTATAGCATATCAGTATAGCGTATAACGGTATATAGCATATACGTATAACGTATAACGTTATATAGCATATCAATAAAACGTCTAACGTTATACAGAATGTCAGGATAACGTATAACGTATAAGGTTATATAGTATTATGTTATAGCGTATTACGTTACACAGCATATCAGTATAACGTATAACGTTATATAGCATATCAGTATAACGTATAACGTTGTATAGCATATCAGTATAACGTATAACGTTATACACCATATCAGGATAACGCGTAAAGTTACATAGCATATCAGTATAACTTATAACGGTATATAGCATATCAGTATAACGTATAACGTTATATAGCATATCAGTGTAACGCATAACGTTATACACCATATCAGGATAACGCGTAAAGTTACATAGCATATCAGTATAACGTATAACGTTATATAGCTTATCAGGATAACGTATAACGTTATAGAGCATATCAGAATAACTTATAACGTTATATAGTATTACATTATAGCGTATTACGTCATATAGCACATCAGTATAACTTGTAACGTTTTATAGCATATCAGCATAACGTATAGCGGTATATAGCATATAAGAATAACGTATAACGTTATATAGCGTATCAATATAATGTCTAACGTCATATAGCATATCAGGATAACGTATAACGTATAACGTTATATAGTATTATGTTATAGCGTATTACGTTATGTAGCGCATCAGTATAACTTGTAACGTTATATAGCATATCAGAATAACGTATAACGTTATATAGTATTACATTATAGCGTATTACGTTATATAGCATATCAGTATAACTTGTAACGTTTTATAGCATATCAGTATAACGTATAACGTTATATGGGATATAAGTATAACATATAACGTTATATAGTATTACGGTATAGCGTATTACGTTATATAGCACATCAGTATAGCTTATAACGTTATATAGCATATCAGTATAACGTATAACGTTATATAGCATATCAGTATAACTTGTAACGTTTTATAGCACATCAGTATAACGTATAACGGTATATAGCATATAAGTATAGCGTATAACGTATAACGTTATATTGCATATCAATATAATGTCTAACGTCATATAGCATATCAGGATAACGTATAACGTATAACGTTATATAGTATTATGTTATAGCGTATTACGTTATGTAGCGCATCAGTATAACTTGTAACGTTATATAGCATATCAGAATAACGTATAACGTTATATAGTATTACATTATAGCGTATTACGTTATATAGCATATCAGTATAACTTGTAACGTTTTATAGCATATCAGTATAACGTATAACGTTATATAGCATATCAGTATAACGTATAAAGTATAACGTTATATAGTATTATTTTATAGCGTATTACGTTATGTAGCACATCAGTATAACTTGTAACGTTATATAGCATATCAGTATAACGTATAAAGTTATACAGCATATCAGGATAACGTCTAACGTTATATAGCATATCAGTATAACGTATAACGTATAACGTTATATAGTATTATGTTATAGCGTATTGCGTTATGTAGCACATCAGTACAACTTGTAACGTTATATAGCATATGAGTATAACGTACAACGTTATAGAGCATATCAGAATAACGTATAACGTTATATAGTATTACATTATAGCGTATTACGGTATATAGCACATCAGTAATACGTATAACGTTATATAGCATATCAGTATAACGTATAACGTTATATAGCATAGCAGTATAACTTGTAACGTTTTATAGCATATCAGTATAGCGTATAACGGTATATAGCATATACGTATAACGTATAACGTTATATAGCATATCAATAAAACGTCTAACGTTATACAGAATGTCAGGATAACGTATAACGTATGAGGTTATATAGTATTATGTTATAGCGTATTACGTTACATAGCATATCAGTATAACGTATAACGTTATATAGCATATCAGTATAACGTATGACGTTATATAGCATATCAGTATAACGTATAACGTTATACACCATATCAGGATAACGCGTAAAGTTACATAGCATATCAGTATAACGTATAACGTTATATAGCTTATCAGGATAACGTATAACGTTATATAGCATATCAGTATAGCGTATAACGGTATATAGCATATAAGTATAACGTATAACGTATAACGTTACATAGTATTATGTTATAGCGTATTACGTTATGTAGCACATCAGTATAACTTGTAACGTTATATAGCATATCAGTATAACGTATAACGTTATAGAGCATATCAGAATAACTTATAACGTTATATAGTATTACATTATAGCGTATTACGTTATATAGCACATCAGTATAACTTGTAACGTTTTATAGCATATCAGCATAACGTATAGCGGTATATAGCATATAAGAATAACGTATAACGTTATATAGCGTATCAATATAATGTCTAACGTCATATAGCATATCAGGATAACGTATAACGTATAACGTTATATAGTATTATTTTATAGCGTATTACGTTATGTAGCACATCAGTATAACTTGTAACGTTATATAGCATATCAGCATAACGTATAAAGTTATACAGCATATCAGGATAACGTCTAACGTTATATAGCATATCAGAATAACGTATAACGTTATATAGTATTACAGTATAGCGTATTACGATATATAGCACATCAGTAGAACTTGTAACGTTATATAGGATATCAGGATAACGTATAACGTCATATAGCATATCAGTATAACGTATAACGTTATATAGTATTATGTTATAGCGTATTACGTTATGTAGCACATCAGTATAACTTGTAACGTTATATAGCATATCAGAATAACGTATAACGTTATATAGTATTACATCATAGCGTATTACGTTATATAGCATATCAGTATAACTTGTAACGTTTTATAGCATATCAGTATAACGTATAACGTTATATAGCATATCAGTATAACTTGTAACGTTTTATAGCACATCAGTATAACGTATAACGGTATATAGCATATAAGTATAGCGAATAACGTATAACGTTATATTGCATATCAATATAATGTCTAACGTCATATAGCATATCAGGATAACGTATAACGTATAACGTTATATAGTATTATGTTATAGCGTATTACGTTATGTAGCGCATCAGTATAACTTGTAACGTTATATAGCATATCAGAATAACGTATAACGTTATATAGTATTACATTATAGCGTATTACGTTATATAGCATATCAGTATAACTTGTAACGTTTTATAGCATATCAGTATAACGTATAACGTTATATAGCATATCAGTATAACGTATAAAGTATAACGTTATATAGTATTATTTTATAGCGTATTACGTTATGTAGCACATCAGTATAACTTGTAACGTTATATAGCATATCAGTATAACGTATAAAGTTATACAGCATATCAGGATAACGTCTAACGTTATATAGCATATCAGTATAACGTATAACGTATAACGTTATATAGTATTATGTTATAGCGTATTGCGTTATGTAGCACATCAGTTCAACTTGTAACGTTATATAGCATATGAGTATAACGTATAACGTTATAGAGCATATCAGAATAACGTATAACGTTATATAGTATTACATTATAGCGTATTACGGTATATAGCACATCAGTAATACGTATAACGTTATATAGCATATCAGTATAACGTATAACGTTATATAGCATAGCAGTATAACTTGTAGCGTTTTATAGCATATCAGTATAGCGTATAACGGTATATAGGATATACGTATAACGTATAACGTTATATAGCATATCAATAAAACGTCTAACGTTATACAGAATGTCAGGATAACGTATAACGTATAAGGTTATATAGTATTATGTTATAGCGTATTACGTTACATAGCATATCAGTATAACGTATAACGTTATATAGCATATCAGTATAACGTATAACGTTGTATAGCATATCAGTGTAACGTATAACGTTATACACCATATCAGGATAACGCGTAAAGTTACATAGGTTATCAGTATAACTTATAACGGTATATAGCATATCAGTATAACGTATAACGTTATATAGCATATCAGTGTAACGCATAACGTTATACACCAAATCAGGATAACGCGTAAAGTTACATAGCATATCAGTATAACGTATAACGTTATATAGCTTATCAGGATAACGTATAACGTTATATAGCATATCAGTATAACGTATAACGTTATATGGGATATAACTATAACATATAACGTTATATAGTATTACGGTATAGCGTATTACGTTATATAGCACATCAGTATAGCTTATAACGTTATATAGCATATCAGTATAACGTATGACGTTATATAGCATATCAGTATAACGTATAACGTTATACACCATATCAGGATAACGCGTAAAGTTACATAGCATATCAGTATAACGTATAACGTTATATAGCTTATCAGGATAACGTATAACGTTATATAGCATATCAGTATAGCGTATAACGGTATATAGCATATAAGTATAACGTATAACGTATAACGTTATATAGTATTATGTTATAGCGTATTACGTTATGTAGCACATCAGTATAACTTGTAACGTTATATAGCATATCAGTATAACGTATAACGTTATAGAGCATATCAGAATAACTTATAACGTTATATAGTATTACATTATAGCGTATTACGTCATATAGCACATCAGTATAACTTGTAACGTTTTATAGCATATCAGCATAACGTATAGCGGTATATAGCATATAAGAATAACGTATAACGTTATATACCGTATCAATATAATGTCTAACGTCATATAGCATATCAGGATAACGTATAACGTATAACGTTATATAGTATTATGTTATAGCGTATTACGTTATGTAGCGCATCAGTATAACTTGTAACGTTATATAGCATATCAGAATAACGTATAACGTTATATAGTATTACATTATAGCGTATTACGTTATATAGCATATCAGTATAACTTGTAACGTTTTATAGCATATCAGTATAACGTATAACGTTATATGGGATATAAGTATAACATATAACGTTATATAGTATTACGGTATAGCGTATTACGTTATATAGCACATCAGTATAGCTTATAACGTTATATAGCATATCAGTATAACGTATAACGTTATATAGCATATCAGTATAACTTGTAACGTTTTATAGCACATCAGTATAACGTATAACGGTATATAGCATATAAGTATAGCGTATAACGTATAACGTTATATTGCATATCAATATAATGTCTAACGTCATATAGCATATCAGGATAACGTATAACGTATAACGTTATATAGTATTATGTTATAGCGTATTACGTTATGTAGCGCATCAGTATAACTTGTAACGTTATATAGCATATCAGAATAACGTATAACGTTATATAGTATTACATTATAGCGTATTACGTTATATAGCATATCAGTATAACTTGTAACGTTTTATAGCATATCAGTATAACGTATAACGTTATATAGCATATCAGTATAACGTATAAAGTATAACGTTATATAGTATTATTTTATAGCGTATTACGTTATGTAGCACATCAGTATAACTTGTAACGTTATATAGCATATCAGTATAACGTATAAAGTTATACAGCATATCAGGATAACGTCTAACGTTATATAGCATATCAGTATAACGTATAACGTATAACGTTATATAGTATTATGTTATAGCGTATTGCGTTATGTAGCACATCAGTACAACTTGTAACGTTATATAGCATATGAGTATAACGTATAACATTATAGAGCATATCAGAATAACGTATAACGTTATATAGTATTACATTATAGCGTATTACGGTATATAGCACATCAGTAATACGTATAACGTTATATAGCACATCAGTATAACGTATAACGTTATATAGCATAGCAGTATAACTTGTAACGTTTTATAGCATATCAGTATAGCGTATAACGGTATATAGCATATACGTATAACGTATAACGTTATATAGCATATCAATAAAACGTCTAACGTTATACAGAATGTCAGGATAACGTATAACGTATAAGGTTATATAGTATTATGTTATAGCGTATTACGTTACACAGCATAT
The DNA here is from genome assembly GCA_911622165.2 of Bombus sylvestris. Taxonomy (NCBI): domain Eukaryota; kingdom Metazoa; phylum Arthropoda; class Insecta; order Hymenoptera; family Apidae; genus Bombus; species Bombus sylvestris. Next base: position 6,875,858 of record OU443159.1, on the reverse strand, counting down.
CAGTATAACGTATAACGTTATATAGCATATCAATATAACGTATAACGTTGTATAGCATATCAGAATAACGTATAACGTTATACACCATATCAGGATAACGCGTAAAGTTACATAGCATATCAGTATAACTTATAACGGTATATAGCATATCAGTATAACGCATAACGTTATATAGCATATCAGTGTAACGCATAACGTTATACACCATATCAGGATAACGCGTAAAGTTACATAGCATATCAGTATAACGTATAACGTTATATAGCTTATCAGGATAACGTATAACGTTATATAGCATATCAGTATAACGTATAACGTTATATGGGATATAAGTATAACGTATAACGTTATATAGTATTACGGTATAGCGTATTACGTTATATAGCACATCAGTATAGCTTATAACGTTATATAGCATATCAGTATAACGTATGACGTTATATAGCATATCAGTGTAACGCATAACGTTATACACCATATCAGGATAACGCGTAAAGTTACATAGCATATCAGTATAACGTATAACGTTATATAGCTTATCAGGATAACGCGTAAAGTTACATAGCATATCAGTATAACGTATAACGTTATATAGCTTATCAGGATAACGTATTACGTTATATAGCACATCAGTATAACTTGTAACGTTTTATAGCATATCAGGATAGCGTATAACGTATAACGTTATATAGTATTATGTTATAGCGTATTACGTTATGTAGCACACCAGTATAACTTGTAACGTTATATAGCATATCAGTATAACGTATAAAGTTATACAGCATATCAGGATTACGTCTAACGTTATATAGCATATTAGAATCACGTATAACGTTATATAGCTTATCAGGATAACGTATAACGTTATATAGCATATCAGTATAACGTATAACGTTATATGGGATATAAGTATAACGTATAACGTTATATAGTATTACGGTATAGCGTATTACGTTATATAGCACATCAGTATAGCTTATAACGTTATATAGCATATCAGTATAACGTATAACGTTATATAGCATATCAGTATAACGTATAACGTTATATAGCGTATCAATATAATGTCTAACGTCATATAGCATATCAGGATAGCGTATAACGTATAACGTTATATAGTATTATGTTATAGCGTATTACGTTATGTAGCACATCAGTATAACTTGTAACGTTATATAGCATATCAGTATAACGTATAAAGTTATACAGCATATCAGGATAACGTCTAACGTTATATAGCATATTAGAATAACGTATAATGTTATATAGTATTACATTATAGCGTATTACGTTATATAGCACATCAGTAGAACTTGTAACGTTATATAAGACATCAGGATAACGTATAACGTTATATAGCATATCAGTATAACGTATAACGTATAACGTTATATAGTATTATTTTATAGCGTATTACGTTATGTAGCACATCAGTATAACTTGTAACGTTATATAGCATATCAGTATAACGTATAAAGTTATACAGCATATCAGGATAACGTCTAACGTTATATAGCATATCAGAATAACGTATAACGTTATATAGTATTACATTATAGCGTATTACGTTATATAGCACATCAGTAGAACTTGTAACGTTATATAGGATATCAGGATAACGTATAACGTTATATAGCATATCAGTATAACGTATAACGTTATATAGTATTATGTTATAGCGTATTACGTTATGTAGCACATCAGTATAACTTGTAACGTTATATAGCATATCAGAATAACGTATAACGTTATATAGTATTACATTATAGCGTATTACGTTATATAGCATATCAGTATAACTTGTAACGTTTTATAGCACATCAGTATAACGTATAACGGTATATAGCATATAAGTATAGCGTATAACGTATAACGTTATATTGCATATCAATATAATGTCTAACGTCATATAGCATATCAGGATAACGTATAACGTATAACGTTATATAGTATTATGTTATAGCGTATTACGTTATGTAGCGCATCAGTATAACTTGTAACGTTATATAGCATATCAGAATAACGTATAACGTTATATAGTATTACATTATAGCGTATTACGTTATATAGCATATCAGTATCACTTGTAACGTTTTATAGCATATCAGTATAACGTATAACGTTATATAGCATATCAGTATAACGTATAAAGTATAACGTTATATAGTATTATTTTATAGCGTATTACGTTATGTAGCACATCAGTATAACTTGTAACGTTATATAGCATATCAGTATAACGTATAAAGTTATACAGCATATCAGGATAACGTCTAACGTTATATAGCATATCAGTATAACGTATAACGTTATATAGTATTATGTTATAGCGTATTACGTTATGTAGCACACCAGTATAACTTGTAACGTTATATAGCATATCAGAATAACGTATAACGTTATATAGTATTACATTATAGCGTATTACGTTATATAGCATATCAGTATAACTTGTAACGTTTTATAGCGTATCAGTATAACGTATAACGTTATATAGCATATCAGTATAACTTGTAACGTTTTATAGCACATCAGTATAACGTATAACGGTATATAGCATATAAGTATAGCGTATAACGTATAACGTTATATTGCATATCAATATAATGTCTAACGTCATATAGCATATCAGGATAACGTATAACGTATAACGTTATATAGTATTATGTTATAGCGTATTACGTTATGTAGCGCATCAGTATAACTCGTAACGTTATATAGCATATCAGAGTAACGTATAACGCTATATAGTATTACATTATAGCGTATTACGTTATATAGCATATCAGTATAACTTGTAACGTTTTATAGCATATCAGTATAACGTATAACGTTATATAGCATATCAGTATAACGTAAAAAGTATAACGTTATATAGTATTATTTTATAGCGTATTACGTTATGTAGCACATCAGTATAACTTGTAACGTTATATAGCATATCAGTATAACGTATAAAGTTATACAGCATATCAGGATAACGTCTAACGTTATATAGCATATCAGCATAACGTATAACGTATAACGTTATATAGTATTATGTTATAGCGTATTGCGTTATGTAGCACATCAGTACAACTTGTAACGTTATATAGCATATGAGTATAACGTATAACGTTATAGAGCATATCAGAATAACGTATAACGTTATATAGTATTACATTATAGCGTATTACGGTATATAGCACATCAGTAATACGTATAACGTTATGTAGCATATCAGTATAACGTATAACGTTATATAGCATAGCAGTATAACTTGTAACGTTTTATAGCATATCAGTATAGCGTATAACGGTATATAGCATATACGTATAACGTATAACGTTATATAGCATATCAATAAAACGTCTAACATTATACAGAATGTCAGGATAACGTATAACGTATAAGGTTATATAGTATTATGTTATAGCGTATTACGTTACATAGCATATCAGTATAACGTATAACGTTATATAGCATATCAGTATAACGTATGACGTTATATAGCATATCAGTATAACGTATAACGTTATACACCATATCAGGATAACGCGTAAAGTCACATAGCATATCAGTATAACGTATAACGTTATATAGCATATCAGTATAGCGTATAACGGTATATAGCATATAAGTATAACGTATAACGTATAACGTTATATAGTATTATGTTATAGCGTATTACGTTATGTAGCACATCAGTATAACTTGTAACGTTATATAGCATATCAGTATAACGTATAACGTTATAGAGCATATCAGAATAACTTATAACGTTATATAGTATTACATTATAGCGTATTACGTTATATAGCACATCAGTATAACTTGTAACGTTTTATAGCATATCAGCATAACGTATAGCGGTATATAGCATATAAGAATAACGTATAACGTTATATAGCGTATCAATAAAACGTCTAACGTTATACAGAATGTCAGGATAACGTATAACGTATAAGGTTATATAGTATTATGTTATAGCGTATTACGTTATATAGCACATCAGTATAACGTATAACGTTATACAGCATATCAGTATAACGTATAACGTTATATGGGATATAAGTATAACATATATCGGTATATAGTATTACGATATAGCGTATTACGTTACATAGCACATGAGTATAACTTGTATCGTTTTATAGCATATCAGTATAACTTATAACGGTATATAGCGCATCAGTAAAACGTATAAAGTTATATAGCATATCAGTATAACGTATAACGTTATATAGCATACCAGTATAACTTGTAACGTTTTATAGCATATCAGTATAGCGTATAACGGTATATAGCATATACGTATAACGTATAACGTTATATAGCATATCAATAAAACGTCTAACGTTATACAGAATGTCAGGATAACGTATAACGTATAAGGTTATATAGTATTATGTTATAGCGTATTACGTTATATAGCACATCAGTATAACGTATAACGTTATATAGCACATCAGTATAACGTATAACGTTATATAGCATATCAGTATAACGTATAACGTTATACACCACATCAGGATAACGCGTAAAGTTACATAGCATATCAGTATAACGTATAACGTTATATAGCTTATCAGGATAACGTATAACGTTATATAGCATATCAGTATAACGTATAACGTTATATTGGATATAAGTATAACGTATAACGTTATATAGTATTACGGTATAGCGTATTACGTTATATAGCACATCAGTATAGCTTATAACGTTATACAGAATGTCAGGTTAACGTATAACGTATAAGGTTATATAGTATTATGTTATAGCGTATTACGTTATATAGCACATCAGTATAACGTATAACGTTATATAGCATATCAGTATAACGTATAACGTTATATAGCATAGCAGTATAACTTGTAACGTTTTATAGCATATCAGTATAACGTATAAAGTTATACAGCATATCAGGATAACGTCTAACGTTATATAGCATATTAGAATAACGTATAACGTTATATAGCTTATCAGGATAACGTATAACGTTATATAGCATATCAGTATAACGTATAACGTTATATGGGATATAAGTATAACGTATAACGTTATATAGTATTACGGTATAGCGTATTACGTTATATAGCACATCAGTATAGCTTATAACGTTATATAGCATATCAGTATAACGTATAACGTTATATAGCATATCAGTATAACGTATAACGTTATATAGCGTATCAATATAATGTCTAACGTCATATAGCATATCAGGATAGCGTATAACGTATAACGTTATATAGTATTATGTTATAGCGTATTACGTTATGTAGCACATCAGTATAACTTGTAACGTTATATAGCATATCAGTATAACGTATAAAGTTATACAGCATATCAGGATAACGTCTAACGTTATATAGCATATTAGAATAACGTATAATGTTATATAGTATTACATTATAGCGTATTACGTTATATAGCACATCAGTAGAACTTGTAACGTTATATAAGACATCAGGATAACGTATAACGTTATATAGCATATCAGTATAACGTATAACGTATAACGTTATATAGTATTATTTTATAGCGTATTACGTTATGTAGCACATCAGTATAACTTGTAACGTTATATAGCATATCAGTATAACGTATAAAGTTATACAGCATATCAGGATAACGTCTAACGTTATATAGCATATCAGAATAACGTATAACGTTATATAGTATTACATTATAGCGTATTACGTTATATAGCACATCAGTAGAACTTGTAACGTTATATAGGATATCAGGATAACGTATAACGTTATATAGCATATCAGTATAACGTATAACGTTATATAGTATTATGTTATAGCGTATTACGTTATGTAGCACATCAGTATAACTTGTAACGTTATATAGCATATCAGAATAACGTATAACGTTATATAGTATTACATTATAGCGTATTACGTTATATAGCATATCAGTATAACTTGTAACGTTTTATAGCACATCAGTATAACGTATAACGGTATATAGCATATAAGTATAGCGTATAACGTATAACGTTATATTGCATATCAATATAATGTCTAACGTCATATAGCATATCAGGATAACGTATAACGTATAACGTTATATAGTATTATGTTATAGCGTATTACGTTATGTAGCGCATCAGTATAACTTGTAACGTTATATAGCATATCAGAATAACGTATAACGTTATATAGTATTACATTATAGCGTATTACGTTATATAGCATATCAGTATCACTTGTAACGTTTTATAGCATATCAGTATAACGTATAACGTTATATAGCATATCAGTATAACGTATAAAGTATAACGTTATATAGTATTATTTTATAGCGTATTACGTTATGTAGCACATCAGTATAACTTGTAACGTTATATAGCATATCAGTATAACGTATAAAGTTATACAGCATATCAGGATAACGTCTAACGTTATATAGCATATCAGTATAACGTATAACGTTATATAGTATTATGTTATAGCGTATTACGTTATGTAGCACACCAGTATAACTTGTAACGTTATATAGCATATCAGAATAACGTATAACGTTATATAGTATTACATTATAGCGTATTACGTTATATAGCATATCAGTGTAACTTGTAACGTTTTATAGCGTATCAGTATAACGTATAACGTTATATAGCATATCAGTATAACTTGTAACGTTTTATAGCACATCAGTATAACGTATAACGGTATATAGCATATAAGTATAGCGTATAACGTATAACGTTATATTGCATATCAATATAATGTCTAACGTCATATAGCATATCAGGATAACGTATAACGTATAACGTTATATAGTATTATGTTATAGCGTATTACGTTATGTAGCGCATCAGTATAACTTGTAACGTTATATAGCATATCAGAGTAACGTATAACGCTATATAGTATTACATTATAGCGTATTACGTTATATAGCATATCAGTATAACTTGTAACGTTTTATAGCATATCAGTATAACGTATAACGTTATATAGCATATCAGTATAACGTATAAAGTATAACGTTATATAGTATTATTTTATAGCGTATTACGTTATGTAGCACATCAGTATAACTTGTAACGTTATATAGCATATCAGTATAACGTATAAAGTTATACAGCATATCAGGATAACGTCTAACGTTATATAGCATATCAGCATAACGTATAACGTATAACGTTATATAGTATTATGTTATAGCGTATTGCGTTATGTAGCACATCAGTACAACTTGTAACGTTATATAGCATATGAGTATAACGTATAACGTTATAGAGCATATCAGAATAACGTATAACGTTATATAGTATTACATTATAGCGTATTACGGTATATAGCACATCAGTAATACGTATAACGTTATGTAGCATATCAGTATAACGTATAACGTTATATAGCACAGCAGTATAACTTGTAACGTTTTATAGCATATCAGTATAGCGTATAACGGTATATAGCATATACGTATAACGTATAACGTTATATAGCATATCAATAAAACGTCTAACGTTATACAGAATGTCAGGATAACGTATAACGTATAAGGTTATATAGTATTATGTTATAGCGTATTACGTTACATAGCATATCAGTATAACGTATAACGTTATATAGCATATCAGTATAACGTATGACGTTATATAGCATATCAGTATAACGTATAACGTTATACACCATATCAGGATAACGCGTAAAGTCACATAGCATATCAGTATAACGTATAACGTTATATAGCATATCAGTATAGCGTATAACGGTATATAGCATATAAGTATAACGTATAACGTATAACGTTATATAGTATTATGTTATAGCGTATTACGTTATGTAGCACATCAGTATAACTTGTAACGTTATATAGCATATCAGTATAACGTATAACGTTATAGAGCATATCAGAATAACTTATAACGTTATATAGTATTACATTATAGCGTATTACGTTATATAGCACATCAGTATAACTTGTAACGTTTTATAGCATATCAGCATAACGTATAGCGGTATATAGCATATAAGAATAACGTATAACGTTATATAGCGTATCAATAAAACGTCTAACGTTATACAGAATGTCAGGATAACGTATAACGTATAAGGTTATATAGTATTATGTTATAGCGTATTACGTTATATAGCACATCAGTATAACGTATAACGTTATACAGCATATCAGTATAACGTATAACGTTATATGGGATATAAGTATAACATATATCGGTATATAGTATTACGATATAGCGTATTACGTTACATAGCACATGAGTATAACTTGTATCGTTTTATAGCATATCAGTATAACTTATAACGGTATATAGCGCATCAGTAAAACGTATAAAGTTATATAGCATATCAGTATAACGTATAACGTTATATAGCATAGCAGTATAACTTGTAACGTTTTATAGCATATCAGTATAGCGTATAACGGTATATAGCATATACGTATAACGTATAACGTTATATAGCATATCAATAAAACGTCTAACGTTATACAGAATGTCAGGATAACGTATAACGTATAAGGTTATATAGTATTATGTTATAGCGTATTACGTTATATAGCACATCAGTATAACGTATAACGTTATATAGCACATCAGTATAACGTATAACGTTATATAGCATATCAGTATAACGTATAACGTTATACACCACATCAGGATAACGCGTAAAGTTACATAGCATATCAGTATAACGTATAACGTTATATAGCTTATCAGGATAACGTATAACGTTATATAGCATATCAGTATAACGTATAACGTTATATTGGATATAAGTATAACGTATAACGTTATATAGTATTACGGTATAGCGTATTACGTTATATAGCACATCAGTATAGCTTATAACGTTATACAGAATGTCAGGTTAACGTATAACGTATAAGGTTATATAGTATTATGTTATAGCGTATTACGTTATATAGCACATCAGTATAACGTATAACGTTATATAGCATATCAGTATAACGTATAACGTTATATAGCATATCAGAATAACTTGTAACGTTTTATAGCATATCAGTATAGCGTATAACGGTATATAGCATATAAGTATAACGTATAACGTTATATAGTATTACATTATAGCGTATTACGTTATATAGCACATCAGTAGAGCTTGTAACGTTATATGGGATGTCAGGATAACGTATAACGTTATATAGCATATCATGATAACGTATAACGTTATACAGCATATCAGGATAACGTCTAACGTTATATAGCATATCAGAATAACGTATAACGTTATATAGTATTACATTATAGCGTATTGCGTTATATAGCACATCAGTAGAACTTGTAACGTTATATGGGATATCAGTATAACGTATAACGTTATATAGCATATCAGTATAACGTATAACGTTATATGGGGTATAAGTATAACGTATAACGTTATATAGTATTACGGTATAGCGTATTACGTTATATAGCACATCAGTATAGCTTATAACGTCATATAGCGTATCAGTCTAACGCATAACTTTATATAGCATATCAGGGTAACGTATAACGTATAACGTTATATAGTATTATGTTATAGCGTATTACGTTATGTAGCACATCAGTATAACTTGTAACGTTATATAGCATATCAGTATAACGTATAAAGTTATACAGCATATCAGGATAACGTCTAACGTTATATAGCATATCAGAATAACGTATAACGTTATATAGTATTACATTATAGCGTATTACGTTATATAGCATATCAGTATAACTTGTAACGTTTTATAGCATATCAGTATAACGTATAACGGTATATAGCATATAAGTATAGCGTATAACGTACAACGTTATATTGCATATCAATATAATGTCTAGCGTCATATAGCATATCAGGATAACGTATAACGTATAACGTTATATAGTATTATGTTATAGCGTATTACGTTATGTAGCACATCAGTATAACTTGTAACGTTATATAGCATATCAGTATAACGTATAACGTTATAGAGCATATCAGAATAACGTATAACGTTATATAGTATTACATTATAGCGTATTACGTTATATAGCACATCAGTATAACTTGTAACGTTTTATAGCATATCAGCATAACGTATAGCGGTATATAGCATATAAGTATAACGTATAACGTTATATAGCATATCAATATAATGTTTAACGTCATATAGCATATCATGATAACGTATAGCGTATAACGTTATATAGTATTATGTTATAGCGTAATACGTTACAGAGCACATGAGTATAACTTGTATCGTTTTATAGCATATCAGTATAGCTTGTAACGGTATATAGCATATCAGTATAACGTATAACGTTATATAGCATATCAGTGTAGCGCATAACGTTATACAGCATATCAGGGTAACGTGTAAAGTTATATAGCATATCAGTATAACGTATAACGTTATATAGCATATCAGTATAGCGTATAACGGTATATAGCATATACGTATAACGTATAACGTTATATAGCATATCAATAAAACGTCTAACGTTATACAGAATGTCAGGATAACGTATAACGTATAAGGTTATATAGTATTATGTTATAGCGTATTACGTTATATAGCACATCAGTATAACGTATAACGTTATACAGCATATCAGTATAACGTATAACGTTATATGGGATATAAGTATAACATATATCGGTATATAGTATTACGATATAGCGTATTACGTTACATAGCACATGAGTATAACTTGTATCGTTTTATAGCATATCAGTATAACTTATAACGGTATATAGCGCATCAGTAAAACGTATAAAGTTATATAGCATATCAGTATAACGTATAACGTTATATAGCATAGCAGTATAACTTGTAACGTTTTATAGCATATCAGTATAGCGTATAACGGTATATAGCATATACGTATAACGTATAACGTTATATAGCATATCAATAAAACGTCTAACGTTATACAGAATGTCAGGATAACGTATAACGTATAAGGTTATATAGTATTATGTTATAGCGTATTACGTTATATAGCACATCAGTATAACGTATAACGTTATATAGCACATCAGTATAACGTATAACGTTATATAGCATATAAGTATAACGTATAACGTTATACACCACATCAGGATAACGCGTAAAGTTACATAGCATATCAGTATAACGTATAACGTTATATAGCTTATCAGGATAACGTATAACGTTATATAGCATATCAGTATAACGTATAACGTTATATTGGATATAAGTATAACGTATAACGTTATATAGTATTACGGTATAGCGTATTACGTTATATAGCACATCAGTATAGCTTATAACGTTATACAGAATGTCAGGTTAACGTATAACGTATAAGGTTATAAAGTATTATGTTATAGCGTATTACGTTATATAGCACATCAGTATAACGTATAACGTTATATAGCATATCAGTATAACGTATAACGTTATATAGCATATCAGAATAACTTGTAACGTTTTATAGCATATCAGTATAGCGTATAACGGTATATAGCATATAAGTATAACGTATAACGTTATATAGTATTACATTATAGCGTATTACGTTATATAGCACATCAGTATAACTTGTAACGTTTTATAGCATATCAGTATAACGTATAACGGTATATAGCATATAAGTATAACGTATAACGTATAACGTTATATTGCATATCAATATAATGTCTAACGTCATATAGCATATCAGGATAACGTATGACGTGTAACGTTATATAGTATTATGTTATAGCGTATTACGTTATGTAGCACATCAGTATAACTTGTAACGTTATATAGCATATGAGTATAACGTATAACGTTATAGAGCATATCAGAATAACGTATAACGTTATATAGTATTACATTATCGCGTATTACGTTATATAGCATATCAGTATAACTTGTAACGTTTTATAGCATATCAGTATAACGTATAACGTTATATAGCATATCAGCATAACTTGTAACGTTTTATAGCACATCAGTGTAACGTATAACGGTATATAGCATATAAGTATAGCGTATAACGTATAACGTTATATTGCATATCAATATAATGTCTAACGTCATATGGCATATCAGGATAACGTATAACGTATAAGGTTATATAGTATTATGTTATAGCGTATTACGTTATGTAGCACATCAGTATAACTTGTAACGTTTTATAGCATATCAGTATAACGTATAACGGTATATAGCATATACGTATAACGTATAACGTTATATAGCATATCAATAAAACGTCTAACGTTATACAGAATGTCAGGATAACGTATAACGTATAAAGTTATATAGTATTATGTTATAGCGTATTACGTTATGTAGCACATCAGTATAACTTGTAACGTTATACAGCATATCAGAATAACGTATAACGTTATATAGTATTATGTTATAGCGTATTACGTTATGTAGCACATCAGTATAACTTGTAACGTTATACAGCATATCAGAATAACGTATAACGTTATATAGTATTACATTATAGCGTATTACGTTATATAGCATATCAGTATAACTTGTAACGTTTTATAGCATATCAGTATAACGTATAACGGTATATAGCATATACGTATAACGTATAACGTTATATAGCATATCAATAAAACGTCTAACGTTATACAGAATGTCAGGATAACGTATAACGTATAAGGTTATATAGTATTATGTTATAGCGTATTACGTTATATAGCACATCAGTATAACGTATAACGTTATATAGCATATCAGTATAACGTATAACGTTATATAGCATATCAGTATAACTTGTAACGTTTTATAGCATATCAGTATAACGTATAACGTTATATAGCATATCAGAATAACTTGTAACGTTTTATAGCATATCAGTATAGCGTATAACGGTATATAGCATATAAGTATAACGTATAACGTTATATAGTATTACATTATAGCGTATTACGTTATATAGCACATCAGTAGAACTTGTAACGTTATATGGGATGTCAGGATAACGTATAACGTTATATAGCATATCATGATAACGTATAACGTTATATAGCATATCAGAATAACGTATAACGTTATATAGTATTACATTATAGCGTATTGCGTTATATAGCACATCAGTAGAACTTGTAACGTTATATGGGATATCAGGATAACGTATAACGTTATATAGCATATCAGTATAACGTTTAACGTTATATGGGATATAAGTATAACGTATAACGTTATATAGTATTACGGTATAGCGTATTACGTTATATAGCACATCAGTATAGCTTATAACGTTATATAGCGTATCAGTCTAACGCATAACTTTATATAGCATATCAGGGTAACGTATAACGTATAACGTTATATAGTATTATGTTATAGCGTATTACGTTATGTAGCACATCAGTATAACTTGTAACGTTATATAGCATATCAGTATAACGTATAAAGTTATACAGCATATCAGGATAACGTCTAACGTTATATAGCATATCAGAATAACGTATAACGTTATATAGTATTACATTATAGCGTATTACGTTATATAGCATATCAGTATAACTTGTAACGTTTTATAGCATATCAGTATAACGTATAACGGTATATAGCATATAAGTATAACGTATAACGTATAACGTTATATTGCATATCAATATAATGTCTAACGTCATATAGCATATCAGGATAACGTATGACGTGTAACGTTATATAGTATTATGTTATAGCGTATTACGTTATGTAGCACATCAGTATAACGTGTAACGTTATATAGCATATGAGTATAACGTATAACGTTATAGAGCATATCAGAATAACGTATAACGTTATATAGTATTACATTATAGCGTATTACGTTATATAGCATATCAGTATAACTTGTAACGTTTTATAGCATATCAGTATAACGTATAACGTTATATAGCATATCAGCATAACTTGTAACGTTTTATAGCACATCAGTGTAACGTATAACGGTATATAGCATATAAGTATAGCGTATAACGTATAACGTTATATTGCATATCAATATAATGTCTAACGTCATATGGCATATCAGGATAACGTATAACGTATAAAGTTATATAGTATTATGTTATAGCGTATTACGTTATGTAGCACATCAGTATAACTTGTAACGTTATACAGCATATCGGAATAACGTATAACGTTATATAGTATTACATTATAGCGTATTACGTTATATAGCATATCAGTATAACTTGTAACGTTTTATAGCATATCAGTATAACGTATAACGGTATACACCATATCAGGATAACGTATAACGTTATATAGCTTATCAGGATAACGTATAACGTTATATAGCATATCAGTATAACGTATAACGTTATATGGGATATAAGTATAACGTATAACGTTATATAGTATTACGGTATAGCGTATTACGTTATATAGCACATCAGTATAGCTTATAACGTTATATAGCATATCAGTATAACGTATAACGTTATACACCATATCAGGATAACGCGTAAAGTTCCATAGCATATCAGTATAACGTATAACGTTATATAGCATATCAGTATAACGTATAACGTTATATAGCATATCAGTATAACGTATAACGTTATACACCATATCAGGATAACGCGTAAAGTTACATAGCATATCAGTATAACGTATAACGTTATATAGTATTACATTATAGCGTATTACGTTATATAGCATATCAGTATAACTTGTAACGTTTTATAGCATATCAGTATAACGTATAACGTTATATAGCATATCAGCATAACTTGTAACGTTTTATAGCACATCAGTGTAACGTATAACGGTATATAGCATATAAGTATAGCGTATAACGTATAACGTTATATTGCATATCAATATAATGTCTAACGTCATATGGCATATCAGGATAACGTATAACGTATAAAGTTATATAGTATTATGTTATAGCGTATTACGTTATGTAGCACATCAGTATAACTTGTAACGTTATACAGCATATCGGAATAACGTATAACGTTATATAGTATTACATTATAGCGTATTACGTTATATAGCATATCAGTATAACTTGTAACGTTTTATAGCATATCAGTATAACGTATAACGGTATACACCATATCAGGATAACGTATAACGTTATATAGCTTATCAGGATAACGTATAACGTTATATAGCATATCAGTATAACGTATAACGTTATATGGGATATAAGTATAACGTATAACGTTATATAGTATTACGGTATAGCGTATTACGTTATATAGCACATCAGTATAGCTTATAACGTTATATAGCATATCAGTATAACGTATAACGTTATACACCATATCAGGATAACGCGTAAAGTTCCATAGCATATCAGTATAACGTATAACGTTATATAGCATATCAGTATAACGTATAACGTTATATAGCATATCAGTATAACGTATAACGTTATACACCATATCAGGATAACGCGTAAAGTTACATAGCATATCAGTATAACGTATAACGTTATATAGTATTACATTATAGCGTATTACGTTATATAGCATATCAGTATAACTTGTAACGTTTTATAGCATATCAGTATAACGTATAACGTTATATAGCATATCAGCATAACTTGTAACGTTTTATAGCACATCAGTGTAACGTATAACGGTATATAGCATATAAGTATAGCGTATAACGTATAACGTTATATTGCATATCAATATAATGTCTAACGTCATATGGCATATCAGGATAACGTATAACGTATAAAGTTATATAGTATTATGTTATAGCGTATTACGTTATGTAGCACATCAGTATAACTTGTAACGTTATACAGCATATCGGAATAACGTATAACGTTATATAGTATTACATTATAGCGTATTACGTTATATAGCACATCAGTAGAACTTGTAACGTTATATGGGATGTCAGGATAACGTATAACGTTATATAGCATATCATGATAACGTATAACGTTATATAGCATATCAGAATAACGTATAACGTTATATAGTATTACATTATAGCGTATTGCGTTATATAGCACATCAGTAGAACTTGTAACGTTATATGGGATATCAGGATAACGTATAACGTTATATAGCATATCAGTATAACGTTTAACGTTATATGGGATATAAGTATAACGTATAACGTTATATAGTATTACGGTATAGCGTATTACGTTATATAGCACATCAGTATAGCTTATAACGTTATATAGCGTATCAGTCTAACGCATAACTTTATATAGCATATCAGGGTAACGTATAACGTATAACGTTATATAGTATTATGTTATAGCGTATTACGTTATGTAGCACATCAGTATAACTTGTAACGTTATATAGCATATCAGTATAACGTATAAAGTTATACAGCATATCAGGATAACGTCTAACGTTATATAGCATATCAGAATAACGTATAACGTTATATAGTATTACATTATAGCGTATTACGTTATATAGCATATCAGTATAACTTGTAACGTTTTATAGCATATCAGTATAACGTATAACGGTATATAGCATATAAGTATAACGTATAACGTATAACGTTATATTGCATATCAATATAATGTCTAACGTCATATAGCATATCAGGATAACGTATGACGTGTAACGTTATATAGTATTATGTTATAGCGTATTACGTTATGTAGCACATCAGTATAACGTGTAACGTTATATAGCATATGAGTATAACGTATAACGTTATAGAGCATATCAGAATAACGTATAACGTTATATAGTATTACATTATAGCGTATTACGTTATATAGCATATCAGTATAACTTGTAACGTTTTATAGCATATCAGTATAACGTATAACGTTATATAGCATATCAGCATAACTTGTAACGTTTTATAGCACATCAGTGTAACGTATAACGGTATATAGCATATAAGTATAGCGTATAACGTATAACGTTATATTGCATATCAATATAATGTCTAACGTCATATGGCATATCAGGATAACGTATAACGTATAAAGTTATATAGTATTATGTTATAGCGTATTACGTTATGTAGCACATCAGTATAACTTGTAACGTTATACAGCATATCGGAATAACGTATAACGTTATATAGTATTACATTATAGCGTATTACGTTATATAGCATATCAGTATAACTTGTAACGTTTTATAGCATATCAGTATAACGTATAACGGTATACACCATATCAGGATAACGTATAACGTTATATAGCTTATCAGGATAACGTATAACGTTATATAGCATATCAGTATAACGTATAACGTTATATGGGATATAAGTATAACGTATAACGTTATATAGTATTACGGTATAGCGTATTACGTTATATAGCACATCAGTATAGCTTATAACGTTATATAGCATATCAGTATAACGTATAACGTTATACACCATATCAGGATAACGCGTAAAGTTCCATAGCATATCAGTATAACGTATAACGTTATATAGCATATCAGTATAACGTATAACGTTATATAGCATATCAGTATAACGTATAACGTTATACACCATATCAGGATAACGCGTAAAGTTACATAGCATATCAGTATAACGTATAACGTTATATAGTATTACATTATAGCGTATTACGTTATATAGCATATCAGTATAACTTGTAACGTTTTATAGCATATCAGTATAACGTATAACGTTATATAGCATATCAGCATAACTTGTAACGTTTTATAGCACATCAGTGTAACGTATAACGGTATATAGCATATAAGTATAGCGTATAACGTATAACGTTATATTGCATATCAATATAATGTCTAACGTCATATGGCATATCAGGATAACGTATAACGTATAAAGTTATATAGTATTATGTTATAGCGTATTACGTTATGTAGCACATCAGTATAACTTGTAACGTTATACAGCATATCGGAATAACGTATAACGTTATATAGTATTACATTATAGCGTATTACGTTATATAGCATATCAGTATAACTTGTAACGTTTTATAGCATATCAGTATAACGTATAACGGTATATAGCATATACGTATAACGTATAACGTTATATAGCATACCAATAAAACGTCTAACGTTATACAGAATGTCAGGATAACGTATAACGTATAAGGTTATATAGTATTATGTTATAGCGTATTACGTTACATAGCATATCAGTATAACGTATAACGTTATATAGCATATCAGTATAACGTATAACGTTATATAGCATATCAGTATAACGTATATCGTTATACACCATGTCAGTATAACGTATATCGTTATACACCATATCAGGATAACGTATAACGTTATATAGCTTATCAGGATAACGTATAACGTTATATAGCATATCAGTATAACGTATAACGTTATATGGGATATAAGTATAACGTATAACGTTATATAGTATTACGGTATAGCGTATTACGTTATATAGCACATCAGTATAACGTATAACGTTATACACCACATCAGGATAACGCGTAAAGTTACATAGCATATCAGTATAACGTATAACGTTATATAGCTTATCAGGATAACGTATAACGTTATATAGCATATCAGTATAACGTATAACGTTATATTGGATATAAGTATAACGTATAACGTTATATAGTATTACGGTATAGCGTATTACGTTATATAGCACATCAGTATAGCTTATAACGTTATACAGAATGTCAGGTTAACGTATAACGTATAAGGTTATAAAGTATTATGTTATAGCGTATTACGTTATATAGCACATCAGTATAACGTATAACGTTATATAGCATATCAGTATAACGTATAACGTTATATAGCATATCAGAATAACTTGTAACGTTTTATAGCATATCAGTATAGCGTATAACGGTATATAGCATATAAGTATAACGTATAACGTTATATAGTATTACATTATAGCGTATTACGTTATATAGCACATCAGTATAACTTGTAACGTTTTATAGCATATCAGTATAACGTATAACGGTATATAGCATATAAGTATAACGTATAACGTATAACGTTATATTGCATATCAATATAATGTCTAACGTCATATAGCATATCAGGATAACGTATGACGTGTAACGTTATATAGTATTATGTTATAGCGTATTACGTTATGTAGCACATCAGTATAACTTGTAACGTTATATAGCATATGAGTATAACGTATAACGTTATAGAGCATATCAGAATAACGTATAACGTTATATAGTATTACATTATCGCGTATTACGTTATATAGCATATCAGTATAACTTGTAACGTTTTATAGCATATCAGTATAACGTATAACGTTATATAGCATATCAGCATAACTTGTAACGTTTTATAGCACATCAGTGTAACGTATAACGGTATATAGCATATAAGTATAGCGTATAACGTATAACGTTATATTGCATATCAATATAATGTCTAACGTCATATGGCATATCAGGATAACGTATAACGTATAAGGTTATATAGTATTATGTTATAGCGTATTACGTTATGTAGCACATCAGTATAACTTGTAACGTTTTATAGCATATCAGTATAACGTATAACGGTATATAGCATATACGTATAACGTATAACGTTATATAGCATATCAATAAAACGTCTAACGTTATACAGAATGTCAGGATAACGTATAACGTATAAGGTTATATAGTATTATGTTATAGCGTATTACGTTATATAGCACATCAGTATAACGTATAACGTTATATAGCATATCAGTATAACGTATAACGTTATATAGCATATCAGTATAACTTGTAACGTTTTATAGCATATCAGTATAACGTATAACGTTATATAGCATATCAGAATAACTTGTAACGTTTTATAGCATATCAGTATAGCGTATAACGGTATATAGCATATAAGTATAACGTATAACGTTATATAGTATTACATTATAGCGTATTACGTTATATAGCACATCAGTAGAACTTGTAACGTTATATGGGATGTCAGGATAACGTATAACGTTATATAGCATATCATGATAACGTATAACGTTATACAGCATATCAGGATAACGTCTAACGTTATATAGCATATCAGAATAACGTATAACGTTATATAGTATTACATTATAGCGTATTGCGTTATATAGCACATCAGTAGAACTTGTAATGTTATATGGGATATCAGGATAACGTATAACGTTATATAGCATATCAGTATAACGTATAACGTTATATGGGATATAAGTATAACGTATAACGTTATATAGTATTACGATATAGCGTATTACGTTATATAGCACATCAGTATAGCTTATAACGTTATATAGCGTATCAGTCTAACGCATAACTTTATATAGCATATCAGGGTAACGTATAACGTATAACGTTATATAGTATTATGTTATAGCGTATTACGTTATGTAGCACATCAGTATAACTTGTAACGTTATATAGCATATCAGTATAACGTATAAAGTTATACAGCATATCAGGATAACGTCTAACGTTATATAGCATATCAGAATAACGTATAACGTTATATAGTATTACATTATAGCGTATTACGTTATATAGCATATCAGTATAACTTGTAACGTTTTATAGCATATCAGTATAACGTATAACGGTATATAGCATATAAGTATAACGTATAACGTATAACGTTATATTGCATATCAATATAATGTCTAACGTCATATAGCATATCAGGATAACGTATGACGTGTAACGTTATATAGTATTATGTTATAGCGTATTACGTTATGTAGCACATCAGTATAACTTGTAACGTTATATAGCATATGAGTATAACGTATAACGTTATAGAGCATATCAGAATAACGTATAACGTTATATAGTATTACATTATCGCGTATTACGTTATATAGCATATCAGTATAACTTGTAACGTTTTATAGCATATCAGTATAACGTATAACGTTATATAGCATATCAGCATAACTTGTAACGTTTTAAAGCACATCAGTGTAACGTATAACGGTATATAGCATATAAGTATAGCGTATAACGTATAACGTTATATTGCATATCAATATAATGTCTAACGTCATATGGCATATCAGGATAACGTATAACGTATAAAGTTATATAGTATTATGTTATAGCGTATTACGTTATGTAGCACATCAGTATAACTTGTAACGTTATACAGCACATCAGAATAACGTATAACGTTATATAGTATTACATTATAGCGTATTACGTTATATAGCATATCAGTATAACTTGTAACGTTT
This sequence comes from Bombus sylvestris, assembly GCA_911622165.2. Taxonomy (NCBI): domain Eukaryota; kingdom Metazoa; phylum Arthropoda; class Insecta; order Hymenoptera; family Apidae; genus Bombus; species Bombus sylvestris. Next base: position 6,854,828 of record OU443159.1, on the reverse strand, counting down.
TATAGCATATCAGTATAACGTATAACGGTATATAGCATATACGTATAACGTATAACGTTATATAGCATATCAATAAAACGTCTAACGTTATACAGAATGTCAGGATAACGTATAACGTATAAGGTTATATAGTATTATGTTATAGCGTATTACGTTATATAGCACATCAGTATAACGTATAACGTTATATAGCATATCAGTATAACGTATAACGTTATATAGCATATCAGTATAACTTGTAACGTTTTATAGCATATCAGTATAACGTATAACGTTATATAGCATATCAGAATAACTTGTAACGTTTTATAGCATATCAGTATAGCGTATAACGGTATATAGCATATAAGTATAACGTATAACGTTATATAGTATTACATTATAGCGTATTATGTTATATAGCACATCAGTAGAACTTGTAACGTTATATGGGATGTCAGGATAACGTATAACGTTATATAGCATATCATGATAACGTATAACGTTATATAGCATATCAGAATAACGTATAACGTTATATAGTATTACATTATAGCGTATTGCGTTATATAGCACATCAGAAGAACTTGTAACGTTATATGGGATATCAGGATAACGTATAACGTTATATAGCATATCAGTATAACGTATAACGTTATATGGGATATAAGTATAACGTATAACGTTATATAGTATTACGGTATAGCGTATTACGTTATATAGCACATCAGTATAGCTTATAACGTTATATAGCGTATCAGTCTAACGCATAACTTTATATAGCATATCAGGGTAACGTATAACGTATAACGTTATATAGTATTATGTTATAGCGTATTACGTTATGTAGCACATCAGTATAACTTGTAACGTTATATAGCATATCAGTATAACGTATAAAGTTATACAGCATATCAGGATAACGTCTAACGTTATATAGCATATCAGAATAACGTATAACGTTATATAGAATTACATTATAGCGTATTACGTTATATAGCATATCAGTATAACTTGTAACGTTTTATAGCATATCAGTATAACGTATAACGGTATATAGCATATAAGTATAACGTATAACGTATAACGTTATATTGCATATCAATATAATGTCTAACGTCATATAGCATATCAGGATAACGTATGACGTGTAACGTTATATAGTATTATGTTATAGCGTATTACGTTATGTAGCACATCAGTATAACGTGTAACGTTATATAGCATATCAGTATAACGTATAACGTTATACACCATATCAGGATAACGCGTAAAGTTCCATAGCATATTAGTATAACGTATAACGTTATATAGCATATCAGTATAACGTATAACGTTATATAGCATATCAGTATAACGTATAACGTTATACACCATATCAGGATAACGCGTAAAGTTACATAGCATATCAGTATAACGTATAACGTTATATAGTATTACATTATAGCGTATTACGTTATATAGCACATCTGTATAACTTGTAACGTTTTATAGCATATCAGCATAACGTATAGCGGTATATAGCATATAAGAATAACGTATAACGTTATATAGCGTATCAGGATAACGCGTAAAGTTACATAGCATATCAGTATAACGTATAACGTTATATAGCTTATCAGGATAACGTATAACGTTATATAGCATATCAGTATAACGTATAACGTTATATTGGATATAAGTATAACGTATAACGTTATATAGTATTACATTATAGCGTATTACGTTATATAGCACATCTGTATAACTTGTAACGTTTTATAGCATATCAGCATAACGTATAGCGGTATATAGCATATAAGAATAACGTATAACGTTATATAGCGTATCAGGATAACGCGTAAAGTTACATAGCATATCAGTATAACGTATAACGTTATATAGCTTATCAGGATAACGTATAACGTTATATAGCATATCAGGATAACGTATAACGTATAACGTTATATAGTATTATGTTATAGCGTATTACGTTATATAGCACATCAGTATAACGTATAACGTTATACAGCATATCAGTATAACGTATAACGTTATATGGGATATAAGTATAACATATATCGGTATATAGTATTACGATATAGCGTATTACGTTACATAGCACATGAGTATAACTTGTATCGTTTTATAGCATATCAGTATAACTTATAACGGTATATAGCGCATCAGTAAAACGTATAAAGTTATATAGCATATCAGTATAACGTATAACGTTATATAGCATAGCAGTATAACTTGTAACGTTTTATAGCATATCAGTATAGCGTATAACGGTATATAGCATATACGTATAACGTATAACGTTATATAGCATATCAATAAAACGTCTAACGTTATACAGAATGTCAGGATAACGTATAACGTATAAGGTTATATAGTATTATGTTATAGCGTATTACGTTATATAGCACATCAGTATAACGTATAACGTTATATAGCACATCAGTATAACGTATAACGTTATATAGCATATCAGTATAACGTATAACGTTATACACCACATCAGGATAACGCGTAAAGTTACATAGCATATCAGTATAACGTATAACGTTATATAGCTTATCAGGATAACGTATAACGTTATATAGCATATCAGTATAACGTATAACGTTATATTGGATATAAGTATAACGTATAACGTTATATAGTATTACGGTATAGCGTATTACGTTATATAGCACATCAGTATAGCTTATAACGTTATACAGAATGTCAGGTTAACGTATAACGTATAAGGTTATAAAGTATTATGTTATAGCGTATTACGTTATATAGCACATCAGTATAACGTATAACGTTATATAGCACATCAGTATAACGTATAACGTTATATAGCATATCAGAATAACTTGTAACGTTTTATAGCATATCAGTATAGCGTATAACGGTATATAGCATATAAGTATAACGTATAACGTTATATAGTATTACATTATAGCGTATTACGTTATATAGCACATCAGTATAACTTGTAACGTTTTATAGCATATCAGTATAACGTATAACGGTATATAGCATATAAGTATAACGTATAACGTATAACGTTATATTGCATATCAATATAATGTCTAACGTCATATAGCATATCAGGATAACGTATGACGTGTAACGTTATATAGTATTATGTTATAGCGTATTACGTTATGTAGCACATCAGTATAACTTGTAACGTTATATAGCATATGAGTATAACGTATAACGTTATAGAGCATATCAGAATAACGTATAACGTTATATAGTATTACATTATCGCGTATTACGTTATATAGCATATCAGAATAACTTGTAACGTTTTATAGCATATCAGTATAGCGTATAACGGTATATAGCATATAAGTATAACGTATAACGTTATATAGTATTACATTATAGCGTATTACGTTATATAGCACATCAGTAGAACTTGTAACGTTATATGGGATGTCAGGATAACGTATAACGTTATATAGCATATCATGATAACGTATAACGTTATACAGCATATCAGGATAACGTCTAACGTTATATAGCATATCAGAATAACGTATAACGTTATATAGTATTACATTATAGCGTATTGCGTTATATAGCACATCAGTAGAACTTGTAACGTTATATGGGATATCAGGATAACGTATAACGTTATATAGCATATCAGTATAACGTATAACGTTATATGGGATATAAGTATAACGTATAACGTTATATAGTATTACGATATAGCGTATTACGTTATATAGCACATCAGTATAGCTTATAACGTTATATAGCGTATCAGTCTAACGCATAACTTTATATAGCATATCAGGGTAACGTATAACGTATAACGTTATATAGTATTATGTTATAGCGTATTACGTTATGTAGCACATCAGTATAACTTGTAACGTTATATAGCATATCAGTATAACGTATAAAGTTATACAGCATATCAGGATAACGTCTAACGTTATATAGCATATCAGAATAACGTATAACGTTATATAGTATTACATTATAGCGTATTACGTTATATAGCATATCAGTATAACTTGTAACGTTTTATAGCATATCAGTATAACGTATAACGGTATATAGCATATAAGTATAACGTATAACGTATAACGTTATATTGCATATCAATATAATGTCTAACGTCATATAGCATATCAGGATAACGTATGACGTGTAACGTTATATAGTATTACATTATAGCGTATTACGTTATATAGCAAATCAGTAGAACTTGTAACGTTATATAGCATATGAGTATAACGTATAACGTTATAGAGCATATCAGAATAACGTATAACGTTATATAGTATTACATTATCGCGTATTACGTTATATAGCATATCAGTATAACTTGTAACGTTTTATAGCATATCAGTATAACGTATAACGTTATATAGCATATCAGCATAACTTGTAACGTTTTAAAGCACATCAGTGTAACGTATAACGGTATATAGCATATAAGTATAGCGTATAACGTATAACGTTATATTGCATATCAATATAATGTCTAACGTCATATGGCATATCAGGATAACGTATAACGTATAAAGTTATATAGTATTATGTTATAGCGTATTACGTTATGTAGCACATCAGTATAACTTGTAACGTTATACAGCACATCAGAATAACGTATAACGTTATATAGTATTACATTATAGCGTATTACGTTATATAGCATATCAGTATAACTTGTAACGTTTTATAGCATATCAGTATAACGTATAACGGTATATAGCATATACGTATAACGTATAACGTTATATAGCATATCAATAAAACGTCTAACGTTATACAGAATGTCAGGATAACGTATAACGTATAAGGTTATATAGTATTATGTTATAGCGTATTACGTTATATAGCACATCAGTATAACGTATAACGTTATATAGCATATCAGTATAACGTATAACGTTATATAGCATATCAGTATAACTTGTAACGTTTTATAGCATATCAGTATAACGTATAACGTTATATAGCATATCAGAATAACTTGTAACGTTTTATAGCATATCAGTATAGCGTATAACGGTATATAGCATATAAGTATAACGTATAACGTTATACAGCATATCAGGATAACGTCTAACGTTATATAGCATATCAGAATAACGTATAACGTTATATAGAATTACATTATAGCGTATTACGTTATATAGCATATCAGTATAACTTGTAACGTTTTATAGCATATCAGTATAACGTATAACGGTATATAGCATATAAGTATAACGTATAACGTATAACGTTATATTGCATATCAATATAATGTCTAACGTCATATAGCATATCAGGATAACGTATGACGTGTAACGTTATATAGTATTATGTTATAGCGTATTACGTTATGTAGCACATCAGTATAACGTGTAACGTTATATAGCATATCAGTATAACGTATAACGTTATACACCATATCAGGATAACGCGTAAAGTTCCATAGCATATCAGTATAACGTATAACGTTATATAGCATATCAGTATAACGTATAACGTTATATAGCATATCAGTATAACGTATAACGTTATACACCATATCAGGATAACGCGTAAAGTTACATAGCATATCAGTATAACGTATAACGTTATATAGTATTACATTATAGCGTATTACGTTATATAGCACATCTGTATAACTTGTAACGTTTTATAGCATATCAGCATAACGTATAGCGGTATATAGCATATAAGAATAACGTATAACGTTATATAGCGTATCAGGATAACGCGTAAAGTTACATAGCATATCAGTATAACGTATAACGTTATATAGCTTATCAGGATAACGTATAACGTTATATAGCATATCAGTATAACGTATAACGTTATATTGGATATAAGTATAACGTATAACGTTATATAGTATTACATTATAGCGTATTACGTTATATAGCACATCTGTATAACTTGTAACGTTTTATAGCATATCAGCATAACGTATAGCGGTATATAGCATATAAGAATAACGTATAACGTTATATAGCGTATCAGGATAACGCGTAAAGTTACATAGCATATCAGTATAACGTATAACGTTATATAGCTTATCAGGATAACGTATAACGTTATATAGCATATCAGGATAACGTATAACGTATAACGTTATATAGTATTATGTTATAGCGTATTACGTTATATAGCACATCAGTATAACGTATAACGTTATACAGCATATCAGTATAACGTATAACGTTATATGGGATATAAGTATAACATATATCGGTATATAGTATTACGATATAGCGTATTACGTTACATAGCACATGAGTATAACTTGTATCGTTTTATAGCATATCAGTATAACTTATAACGGTATATAGCGCATCAGTAAAACGTATAAAGTTATATAGCATATCAGTATAACGTATAACGTTATATAGCATAGCAGTATAACTTGTAACGTTTTATAGCATATCAGTATAGCGTATAACGGTATATAGCATATACGTATAACGTATAACGTTATATAGCATATCAATAAAACGTCTAACGTTATACAGAATGTCAGGATAACGTATAACGTATAAGGTTATATAGTATTATGTTATAGCGTATTACGTTATATAGCACATCAGTATAACGTATAACGTTATATAGCACATCAGTATAACGTATAACGTTATATAGCATATCAGTATAACGTATAACGTTATACACCACATCAGGATAACGCGTAAAGTTACATAGCATATCAGTATAACGTATAACGTTATATAGCTTATCAGGATAACGTATAACGTTATATAGCATATCAGTATAACGTATAACGTTATATTGGATATAAGTATAACGTATAACGTTATATAGTATTACGGTATAGCGTATTACGTTATATAGCACATCAGTATAGCTTATAACGTTATACAGAATGTCAGGTTAACGTATAACGTATAAGGTTATAAAGTATTATGTTATAGCGTATTACGTTATATAGCACATCAGTATAACGTATAACGTTATATAGCACATCAGTATAACGTATAACGTTATATAGCATATCAGAATAACTTGTAACGTTTTATAGCATATCAGTATAGCGTATAACGGTATATAGCATATAAGTATAACGTATAACGTTATATAGTATTACATTATAGCGTATTACGTTATATAGCACATCAGTATAACTTGTAACGTTTTATAGCATATCAGTATAACGTATAACGGTATATAGCATATAAGTATAACGTATAACGTATAACGTTATATTGCATATCAATATAATGTCTAACGTCATATAGCATATCAGGATAACGTATGACGTGTAACGTTATATAGTATTATGTTATAGCGTATTACGTTATGTAGCACATCAGTATAACTTGTAACGTTATATAGCATATGAGTATAACGTATAACGTTATAGAGCATATCAGAATAACGTATAACGTTATATAGTATTACATTATCGCGTATTACGTTATATAGCATATCAGAATAACTTGTAACGTTTTATAGCATATCAGTATAGCGTATAACGGTATATAGCATATAAGTATAACGTATAACGTTATATAGTATTACATTATAGCGTATTACGTTATATAGCACATCAGTAGAACTTGTAACGTTATATGGGATGTCAGGATAACGTATAACGTTATATAGCATATCATGATAACGTATAACGTTATACAGCATATCAGGATAACGTCTAACGTTATATAGCATATCAGAATAACGTATAACGTTATATAGTATTACATTATAGCGTATTGCGTTATATAGCACATCAGTAGAACTTGTAACGTTATATGGGATATCAGGATAACGTATAACGTTATATAGCATATCAGTATAACGTATAACGTTATATGGGATATAAGTATAACGTATAACGTTATATAGTATTACGATATAGCGTATTACGTTATATAGCACATCAGTATAGCTTATAACGTTATATAGCGTATCAGTCTAACGCATAACTTTATATAGCATATCAGGGTAACGTATAACGTATAACGTTATATAGTATTATGTTATAGCGTATTACGTTATGTAGCACATCAGTATAACTTGTAACGTTATATAGCATATCAGTATAACGTATAAAGTTATACAGCATATCAGGATAACGTCTAACGTTATATAGCATATCAGAATAACGTATAACGTTATATAGTATTACATTATAGCGTATTACGTTATATAGCATATCAGTATAACTTGTAACGTTTTATAGCATATCAGTATAACGTATAACGGTATATAGCATATAAGTATAACGTATAACGTATAACGTTATATTGCATATCAATATAATGTCTAACGTCATATAGCATATCAGGATAACGTATGACGTGTAACGTTATATAGTATTATGTTATAGCGTATTACGTTATGTAGCACATCAGTATAACTTGTAACGTTATATAGCATATGAGTATAACGTATAACGTTATAGAGCATATCAGAATAACGTATAACGTTATATAGTATTACATTATCGCGTATTACGTTATATAGCATATCAGTATAACTTGTAACGTTTTATAGCATATCAGTATAACGTATAACGTTATATAGCATATCAGCATAACTTGTAACGTTTTAAAGCACATCAGTGTAACGTATAACGGTATATAGCATATAAGTATAGCGTATAACGTATAACGTTATATTGCATATCAATATAATGTCTAACGTCATATGGCATATCAGGATAACGTATAACGTATAAAGTTATATAGTATTATGTTATAGCGTATTACGTTATGTAGCACATCAGTATAACTTGTAACGTTATACAGCATATCAGAATAACGTATAACGTTATATAGTATTACATTATAGCGTATTACGTTATATAGCATATCAGTATAACTTGTAACGTTTTATAGCATATCAGTATAACGTATAACGGTATATAGCATATACGTATAACGTATAACGTTATATAGCATATCAATAAAACGTCTAACGTTATACAGAATGTCAGGATAACGTATAACGTATAAGGTTATATAGTATTATGTTATAGCGTATTACGTTATATAGCACATCAGTATAACGTATAACGTTATATAGCATATCAGTATAACGTATAACGTTATATAGCATATCAGTATAACTTGTAACGTTTTATAGCATATCAGTATAACGTATAACGTTATATAGCATATCAGAATAACTTGTAACGTTTTATAGCATATCAGTATAGCGTATAACGGTATATAGCATATAAGTATAACGTATAACGTTATATAGTATTACATTATAGCGTATTACGTTATATAGCACATCAGTAGAACTTGTAACGTTATATGGGATGTCAGGATAACGTATAACGTTATATAGCATATCATGATAACGTATAACGTTATATAGCATATCAGAATAACGTATAACGTTTTATAGTATTACATTATAGCGTATTGCGTTATATAGCACATCAGTAGAACTTGTAACGTTATATGGGATATCAGGATAACGTATAACGTTATATAGCATATCAGTATAACGTATAACGTTATATGGGATATAAGTATAACGTATAACGTTATATAGTATTACGGTATAGCGTATTACGTTATATAGCACATCAGTATAGCTTATAACGTTATATAGCGTATCAGTCTAACGCATAACTTTATATAGCATATCAGGGTAACGTATAACGTATAACGTTATATAGTATTATGTTATAGCGTATTACGTTATGTAGCACATCAGTATAACTTGTAACGTTATATAGCATATCAGTATAACGTATAAAGTTATACAGCATATCAGGATAACGTCTAACGTTATATAGCATATCAGAATAACGTATAACGTTATATAGTATTACATTATAGCGTATTACGTTATATAGCATATCAGTATAACTTGTAACGTTTTATAGCATATCAGTATAACGTATAACGGTATATAGCATATAAGTATAACGTATAACGTATAACGTTATATTGCATATCAATATAATGTCTAACGTCATATAGCATATCAGGATAACGTATGACGTGTAACGTTATATAGTATTATGTTATAGCGTATTACGTTATGTAGCACATCAGTATAACGTGTAACGTTATATAGCATATGAGTATAACGTATAACGTTATAGAGCATATCAGAATAACGTATAACGTTATATAGTATTACATTATAGCGTATTACGTTATATAGCATATCAGTATAACTTGTAACGTTTTATAGCATATCAGTATAACGTATAACGTTATATAGCATATCAGCATAACTTGTAACGTTTTATAGCACATCAGTGTAACGTATAACGGTATATAGCATATAAGTATAGCGTATAACGTATAACGTTATATTGCATATCAATATAATGTCTAACGTCATATGGCATATCAGGATAACGTATAACGTATAAAGTTATATAGTATTATGTTATAGCGTATTACGTTATGTAGCACATCAGTATAACTTGTAACGTTATACAGCATATCGGAATAACGTATAACGTTATATAGTATTACATTATAGCGTATTACGTTATATAGCATATCAGTATAACTTGTAACGTTTTATAGCATATCAGTATAACGTATAACGGTATATAGCATATACGTATAACGTATAACGTTATATAGCATACCAATAAAACGTCTAACGTTATACAGAATGTCAGGATAACGTATAACGTATAAGGTTATATAGTATTATGTTATAGCGTATTACGTTACATAGCATATCAGTATAACGTATAACGTTATATAGCATATCAGTATAACGTATAACGTTATATAGCATATCAGTATAACGTATATCGTTATACACCATGTCAGTATAACGTATATCGTTATACACCATATCAGGATAACGTATAACGTTATATAGCTTATCAGGATAACGTATAACGTTATATAGCATATCAGTATAACGTATAACGTTATATGGGATATAAGTATAACGTATAACGTTATATAGTATTACGGTATAGCGTATTACGTTATATAGCACATCAGTATAGCTTATAACGTTATATAGCATATCAGTATAACGTATAACGTTATATAGCATATCAGTATAACGTATAACGTTATACACCATATCAGGATAACGCGTGAAGTTCCATAGCATATCAGTATAACGTATAACGTTATATAGCATATCAGTATAACGTATAACGTTATATAGCATATCAGTATAACGTATAACGTTATACACCATATCAGGATAACGCGTAAAGTTACATAGCATATCAGTATAACGTATAACGTTATATAGTATTACATTATAGCGTATTACGTTATATAGCACATCTGTATAACTTGTAACGTTTTATAGCATATCAGCATAACGTATAGCGGTATATAGCATATAAGAATAACGTATAACGTTATATAGCGTATCAATATAATGTCTAACGTCATATAGCATATCAGGATAACGTATAACGTATAACGTTATATAGTATTATGTTATAGCGTATTACGTTATATAGCACATCAGTATAACGTATAACGTTATACAGCATATCAGTAAAACGTATAACGTTATATAACATATCAGTATAACGTATAACGTTATATAGCATAGCAGTATAACTTGTAACGTTTTATAGCATATCAGTATAGCGTATAACGGTATATAGCATATACGTATAACGTATAACGTTATATAGCATATCAATAAAACGTCTAACGTTATACAGAATGTCAGGATAACGTATAACGTATAAGGTTATATAGTATTATGTTATAGCGTATTACGTTATATAGCACATCAGTATAACGTATAACGTTATATAGCACATCAGTATAACGTATAACGTTATATAGCATATCAGTATACCGTATAACGTTATACACCACATCAGGATAACGCGTAAAGTTACATAGCATATCAGTATAACGTATAACGTTATATAGCTTATCAGGATAACGTATAACGTTATATAGCATATCAGTATAACGTATAACGTTATATTGGATATAAGTATAACGTATAACGTTATATAGTATTACGGTATAGCGTATTACGTTATATAGCACATCAGTATAGCTTATAACGTTATACAGAATGTCAGGATAACGTATAACGTATAAGGTTATATAGTATTATGTTATAGCGTATTACGTTATATAGCACATCAGTATAACGTATAACGTTATATAGCATATCAGTATAACGTATAACGTTATATAGCATATCAGTATAACTTGTAACGTTTTATAGCATATCAGTATAACGTATAACGTTATATAGCATATCAGAATAACTTGTAACTTTTTATAGCATATCAGTATAGCGTATAACGGTATATAGCATATAAGTATAACGTATAACGTTATATAGTATTATATTATAGCGTATTACGTTATATAGCACATCAGTAGAACTTGTAACGTTATATGGGATGTCAGGATAACGTATAACGTTATATAGCATATCATGATAACGTATAACGTTATACAGCATATCAGGATAACGTCTAACGTTATATAGCATATCAGAATAACGTATAACGTTATATAGTATTACATTATAGCGTATTGCGTTATATAGCACATCAGTAGAACTTGTAACGTTATATGGGATATCAGGATAACGTATAACGTTATATAGCGTATCAGTCTAACGCATAACTTTATATAGCATATCAGGGTAACGTATAACGTATAACGTTATATAGTATTATGTTATAGCGTATTACGTTATGTAGCACATCAGTATAACTTGTAACGTTATATAGCATATCAGTATAACGTATAAAGTTATACAGCATATCAGGATAACGTCTAACGTTATATAGCATATCAGAATAACGTATAACGTTATATAGTATTACATTATAGCGTATTACGTTATATAGCATATCAGTATAACTTGTAACGTTTTATAGCATATCAGTATAACGTATAACGGTATATAGCATTTAAGTATAACGTATAACGTATAACGTTATATTGCATATCAATATAATGTCTAACGTCATATAGCATATCAGGATAACGTATGACGTGTAACGTTATATAGTATTATGTTATAGCGTATTACGTTATGTAGCACATCAGTATAACTTGTAACGTTATATAGCATATGAGTATAACGTATAACGTTATAGAGCATATCAGAATAACGTATAACGTTATATAGTATTACATTATAGCGTATTACGTTATATAGCATATCAGTATAACTTGTAACGTTTTATAGCATATCAGTATAACGTATAACGTTATATAGCATATCAGCATAACTTGTAACGTTTTATAGCACATCAGTGTAACGTATAACGGTATATAGCATATAAGTATAGCGTATAACGTATAACGTTATATTGCATATCAATATAATGTCTAACGTCACATGGCATATCAGGATAACGTATAACGTATAAAGTTATATAGTATTATGTTATAGCGTATTACGTTATGTAGCACATCAGTATAACTTGTAACGTTATACAGCATATCAGAATAACGTATAACGTTATATAGTATTACATTATAGCGTATTACGTTATATAGCATATCAGTATAACTTGTAACGTTTTATAGCATATCAGTATAACGTATAACGGTATATAGCATATACGTATAACGTATAACGTTATATAGCATATCAATAAAACGTCTAACGTTATACAGAATGTCAGGATAACGTATAACGTATAAGGTTATATAGTATTATGTTATAGCGTATTACGTTACATAGCATATCAGTATAACGTATAACGTTATATAGCATATCAGTATAACATATAACGTTATATAGCATATCAGTATAACGTATATCGTTATACACCATATCAGTATAACGTATATCGTTATACACCATATCAGGATAACGTATAACGTTATATAGCTTATCAGGATAACGTATAACGTTATATAGCATATCAGTATAACGTATAACGTTATATGGGATATAAGTATAACGTATAACGTTATATAGTATTACGGTATAGCGTATTACGATATATAGCACATCAGTATAGCTTATAACGTTATATAGCATATCAGTATAACGTATAACGTTATATAGCATATCAGTATAACGTATAACGTTATACACCATATCAGGATAACGCGTAAAGTTCCATAGCATATCAGTATAACGTATAACGTTATATAGCATATCAGTATAACGTATATCGTTATATAGCATATCAGTATAACGTATAACGTTATACACCATATCAGGATAACGCGTAAAGTTACATAGCATATCAGTATAACGTATAACGTTATATAGCTTATCAGGATAACGTATAACGTTATATAGCATATCAGTATAGCGTATAACGTATAACGTTATATAGTATTACATTATAGCGTATTACGTTATATAGCACATCTGTATAACTTGTAACGTTTTATAGCATATCAGCATAACGTATAACGGTATATAGCATATAAGAATAACGTATAACGTTATATAGCGTATCAATATAATGTCTAACGTCATATAGCATATCAGGATAACGTATAACGTATAACGTTATATAGTATTATGTTATAGCGTATTACGTTATGTAGCACATCAGTATAACTTGTAACGTTATATAGCATATCAGTATAACGTATAAAGTTATACAGCATATCAGGATAACGTCTAACGTTATATAGCACATCAGAATAACGTATAACGTTATATAGTATTACATTATAGCGTATTACGTTATATAGCACATCAGTAGAACTTGTAACGTTATATAGGATATCAGGATAACGTATAACGTTATATAGCATGTTAGTATAACGTATAACGTATAACGTTATATAGTATTATGTTATAGCGTATTACGTTGTGTAGCACATCAGTATAACTTGTAACGTTATATAGCATATCATAATAACGTATAACGTTATATAGTATTACATTATAGCGTATTACGTTATATGGCATATCAGTATAACTTGTAACGTTTTATAGCATATCAGTATAACGTATAACGTTATATAGCATATCAGTATAACTTGTAACGTTTTATAGCATATCAGTATAACGTATAACGGTATATAGCATATAAGTATAGCGTATAACGTATAACGTTATATTGCATATCAATATAATGTCTAGCGTCATATAGCATATCAGGATAACGTATAACGTATAACGTTATATAATATTATGTTATAGCGTATTACGTTATGTAGCACATCAGTATAACTTGTAACGTTATATAGCATATCAGTATAACGTATAACGTTATAGAGCATATCAGAATAACGTATAACGTTATATAGTATTACATTATAGCGTATTACGTTATATAGCACATCAGTATAACTTGTAACGTTTTATAGCATATCAGCATAACGTATAGCGGTATATAGCATATAAGTATAACGTATAACGTTATATAGCATATCAATATAATGTTTAACGTCATATAGCATATCATGATAACGTATAGCGTATAACGTTATATAGTATTATGTTATAGCGTAATACGTTACATAGCACATGAGTATAACTTGTATCGTTTTATAGCATATCAGTATAACTTATAACGGTATATAGCATATCAGTATAACGTATAACGTTATATAGCATATCAGTGTAGCGCATAACGTTATACAGCATATCAGGGTAACGTGTAAAGTTATATATCATATCAGTATAACGTATAACGTTATATGGGATATAAGTATAACATATATCGTTATATAGTATTACGATATAGCGTATTACGTTACATAGCACATGAGTATAACTTGTATCGTTTTATAGCATATCAGTATAACTTATAACGGTATATAGCGCATCAGTAAAACGTATAACGTTATATAGCATATCAGTATAACGTATAACGTTATTTAGCATAGCAGTATAACTTTTAACGTTTTATAGCATATCAGTATAACGTATAACGTTATATAGCATATCAGTATAACGTATAACGTTATACACCACATCAGGATAACGCGTAAAGTTACATAGCATATCAGTATAACGTATAACGTTATATAGCATATCAGTATAACTTGTAACGTTTTATAGCATATCAGTATAGCGTATAACGGTATATAGCATATAAGTATAACGTATAACGTTATATAGTATTACATTATAGCGTATTACGTTATATAGCACATCAGTAGAACTTGTAACGTTATATGGGATGTCAGGATAACGTATAACGTTATATAGCATATCATGATAACGTATAACGTTATACAGCATATCAGGATAACGTCTAACGTTATATAGCATATCAGTGTAACGCATAACGTTATACAGCATATCAGGGTAACGTGTAAAGTTATATAGCATATCAGTATAACGTATAACGTTATATAGCATATCAGTATAGCGTATAACGGTATATAGCATATACGTATAACGTATAACGTTATATAGCATATGAGTATAACGTATAACGTTATAGAGCATATCAGAATAACGTATAACGTTATATAGTATTACATTATAGCGTATTACGTAATATAGCACATCAGTATAACTTGTAACGTTTTATAGCATATCAGCATAACGTATAGCGGTATATAGCATATAAGTATAACGTATAACGTTATATAGCGTATCAGTATAACGTATAATGTTATATAGCACATCAGTATAACTAGTAACGTTTTATAGCATATCAGTCTAACGTATAACGGTATATAGCATATAAGTGTAACGTATAACGTATAACGTTATGTAGCATATCAATATAATGTCTAACGTCATATAGCATATCATGATAACGTATAGAGTATAACGTTATATAGTATTATGTTATAGCCTAAAACGTTACATAGCACATGAGTATAACTTGTATCGTTTTATAGCATATCGGTATAACTTATGACGGTATATAGCATATCAGTATAACGTATAACGGTATATAGCATATAAGTATAGCGTATAACGTATAACGTTATATTGCATATCAATATAATGTCTAACGTCATATTGCATATCAGGATAACGTATAACGTATAACGTTATATAGTATTATGTTATAGCGTATTACGTTATGTAGCACATCAGTATAACTTGTAACGTTATATAGCATATCAGTATAACGTATATCGTTATACACCATATCAGTATAACGTATATCGTTATACACCATATCAGGATAACGTATAACGTTATACAGCTTATCAGGATAACGTATAAGGTTATATAGCGTATCAGTATAACGTATAACGTTATATGGGATATAAGTATAACGTATAACGTTATATAGTATTACGGTATAGCGTATTACGTTATATAGCACATCAGTATAACTTATAACGTTATATAGCATATCAGTATAACGTATAACGTTATATAGCATATCAGTATAACGTATAACGTTATACACCATATCAGGATAACGCGTAAAGTTCCATAGCATATCAGTATAACGTATAACGTTATATAGCATATCAGTATAACGTATAACGGTATATAGCATATCAGTATAACGTATAACGTTATACACCATATCAGGATAACGCGTAAAGTTACATAGCATATCAGTATAACTTATAACGGTATATAGCATATCAGTATAACGTATAACGTTATATAGCATATCAGTGTAACGCATAACGTTATACACCATATCAGGATAACGCGTAAAGTTACATAGCATATCAGTATAACGTATAACGTTATATAGCTTATCAGGATAACGTATAACGTTATATAGCATATCAGTATAACGTATAACGTTATATGGGATATAAGTATAACGTATAACGTTATATAGTATTACGGTATAGCGTATTACGTTATATAGCACATCAGTAGAGCTTATAACGTTATATAGCATATCAGTATAACGTATAACGTTATATAGCATATCAGTATAACGTATAACGTTATACACCATATCAGGATAACGCGTAAAGTTACATAGCATATCAGTATAACGTATAACGTTATATAGCTTATCAGGATAACGTATAACGTTATGTAGCATATCAGTATAGCGTATAACGTATAACGTTATATAGTATTATGTTATACCGTATTACGTTATGTAGCACATCAGTATAACTTGTAACGTTATATAGCATATCAGTATAACGTATAACGTTATAGAGCATATCAGAATAACTTATAACGTTACATAGTATTACATTATAGCGTATTACGTTATATAGCACATCTGTATAACTTGTAACGTTTTATAGCATATCAGCATAACGTATAGCGGTATATAGCATATAAGAATAACGTATAACGTCATATAGCGTATCAATATAATGTCTAACGTCATATAGCATATCAGGATAACGTATAACGTATAACGTTATATAGTATTATGTTATAGCGTATTACGTTATGTAGCACATCAGTATAACTTGTAACGTTATATAGCATATCAGTATAACGTATAAAGTTATACAGCATATCAGGATAACGTCTAACGTTATATAGCATATCAGAATAACGTATAACGTTATATGGTATTACATTATAGCGTATTACGTTATATAGCACATCAGTAGAACTTGTAACGTTATATCGGATATCAGGATAACGTATAACGTTATATAGCATGTTAGTATAACGTATAACGTAAAACGTTATATAGTATTATGTTATAGCGTATTACGTTATGTAGCACATCAGTATAACTTGTAACGTTATATAGCATATCAGAATAACGTATAACGTTATATAGTATTACATTATAGCGTATTACGTTATATAGCATATCAGTATAACTTGTAACGTTTTATAGCATATCAGTATAACGTATAACGTTATATAGCATATCAGTATAACTTGTAACGTTTTATAGCATATCAGTATAACGTATAACGGTATATAGCATATAAGTATAGCGTATAACGTATAACGTTATATTGCATATCAATATAATGTCTAGCGTCATATAGCATATCAGGATAACGTATAACGTATAACGTTATATAGTATTATGTTATAGCGTATTACGTTATGTAGCACATCAGTATAACTTGTAACGTTATATAGCATATCAGTATAATGTATAACGTTATAGAGCATATCAGAATAACGTATAACGTTATATAGTATTACATTATAGCGTATTACGTTATATAGCACATCAGTATAACTTGTAACGTTTTATAGCATATCAGCATAACGTATAGCGGTATATAGCATATAAGTATAACGTATAACCTTATATAGCATATCAATATAATGTTTAACGTCATATAGCATATCATGATAACGTATAGCGTATAACGTTATATAGTATTATGTTATAGCGTAATACGTTACATAGCACATGAGTATAACTTGTATCGTTTTATAGCATATCAGTATAACTTATAACGGTATATAGCATATCAGTATAACGTATAACGTTATATAGCATATCAGTGTAACGCATAACGTTATACAGCATATCAGGGTAACGTGTAAAGTTATATAGCATATCAGTATAACGTATAACGTTATATAGCATATCAGTATAGCGTATAACGGTATATAGCATATACGTATAACGTATAACGTTATATAGCATATCAATAAAACGTCTAACGTTATACAGAATGTCAGGATAACGTATAACGTATAAGGTTATATAGTATTATGTTATAGCGTATTACGTTATATAGCACATCAGTATAACGTATAACGTTATACAGCATATCAGTATAACGTATAACGTTATATGGGATATAAGTATAACATATATCGTTATATAGTATTACGATATAGCGTATTACGTTACATAGCACATGAGTATAACTTGTACCGTTTTATAGCATATCAGTATAACTTATAACGGTATATAGCGCATCAGTAAAACGTATAACGTTATATAGCATATCAGTATAACGAATAACGTTATATAGCATAGCAGTATAACTTGTAACGTTTTATAGCATATCAGTATAGCGTATAACGGTATATAGCATATACGTATAACGTATAACGTTATATAGCGTATCAATAAAACGTCTAACGTTATACAGAATGTCAGGATAACGTATAACGTATAAGGTTATATAGTATTATGTTATAGCGTATTACGTTATATAGCACATCAGTATAACGTATAACGTTATATAGCATATCAGTATAACGTATAACGTTATACACCACATCAGGATAACGCGTAAAGTTACATAGCATATCAGTATAACGTATAACGTTATATAGCTTATCAGGATAACGTATAACGTTATATAGCATATCAGTATAACGTATAACGTTATATTGGATATAAGTATAACGTATAACGTTATATAGTATTACGGTATAGCGTATTACGTTATATAGCACATCAGTATAGCTTATAACGTTATACAGAATGTCAGGATAACGTATAACGTATAAGGTTATATAGTATTATGTTATAGCGTATTACGTTATATAGCACATCAGTATAACGTATAACGTTATATAGCATATCAGTATAACGTATAACGTTATATAGCATATCAGTATAACTTGTAACGTTTTATAGCATATCAGTATAACGTATAACGTTATATAGCATATCAGAATAACTTGTAACGTTTCATAGCATATCAGTATAGCGTATAACGGTATATAGCATATAAGTATAACGTATAACGTTATATAGTATTACATTATAGCGTATTACGTTATATAGCACATCAGTAGAACTTGTAACGTTATATGGGATATCAGGATAACGTATAACGTTATATAGCATATCAGGATAACGTATAACGTTATACAGCATATCAGGATAACATCTAACGTTATATAGCATATCAGAATAACGTATAACGTTATATAGTATTACATTATAGCGTATTACGTTATATAGCACATCAGTAGAACTTGTAACGTTATATGGGATATCAGGATAACGTATAACGTTATATAGCATATCAGTATAACGTATAACGTTATAGAGTATTACGGTATAGCGTATTACGATATATATAGAGCATCAGTATAGCTTATAACGTTATATAGCGTATCAGTCTAACGCATAACTTTATATAGCATATGAGGGTAACGTATAACGTATAACGTTATATAGTATTATGTTATAGCGTATTACGTTATGTAGCACATCAGTATAACTTGTAACGTTATATAGCATATCAGTATAACGTATAACGGTATATAGCATATAAGTATAACGTATACCGTACAACGTTATATTGCATATCAATATAATGTCTAACGTCATATAGCATATCAGGATAACGAATGACGTGTAACGTTATATAGTATTATGTTATAGCGTATTACGTTATGTAGCACATCAGTATAACTTGTAACGTTATATAGCATATGAGTAGAACGTATAACGTTATAGAGCATATCAGAATAACGTATAACGTTATATAGTATTACATTATAGCGTATTACGTTATATAGCACATCAGTATAACTTGTAACGTTCTATAGCATATCAGCATAACGTATAGCGGTATATAGCATATAAGTATAACGTATAACGTTATATAGCGTATCAGTATAACGTATAACGTTATATAGCACATCAGTATAACGTATAACGTTATACAGCATATCAGTATAACGTATAACGTTATATGGGATATAAGTATAACATATATCGTTATATAGTATTACGATATAGCGTATTACGTTACATAGCACATGAGTATAACTCGTACCGTTTTATAGCATATCAGTATAACTTATAACGGTATATAGCGCATCAGTAAAACGTATAACGTTATATAGCATATCAGTATAACGAATAACGTTATATAGCATAGCAGTATAACTTGTAACGTTTTATAGCATATCAGTATAGCGTATAACGGTATATAGCATATACGTATAACGTATAACGTTATATAGCGTATCAATAAAACGTCTAACGTTATACAGAATGTCAGGATAACGTATAACGTATAAGGTTATATAGTATTATGTTATAGCGTATTACGTTATATAGCACATCAGTATAACGTATAACGTTATATAGCACATCAGTATAACGTATAACGTTATATAGCATATCAGTATAACGTATAACGTTATATAGCACATCAGTATAGCTTATAACGTTATACAGAATGTCAGGATAACGTATAACGTATAAGGTTATATAGTATTATGTTATAGCGTATTACGTTATATAGCACATCAGTATAACGTATAACGTTATATAGCATATCAGTATAACGTATAACGTTATATAGCATATCAGTATAACTTGTAACGTTTTATAGCATATCAGTATAACGTATAACGTTATATAGCATATCAGAATAACTTGTAACGTTTCATAGCATATCAGTATAGCGTATAACGGTATATAGCATATAAGTATAACGTATAACGTTATACAGTATTACATTATAGCGTATTACGTTATATAGCACATCAGTAGAACTTGTAACGTTATATGGGATATCAGGATAACGTATAACGTTATATAGCATATCAGGATAACGTATAACGTTATACAGCATATCAGGATAACATCTAACGTTATATAGCATATCAGAATAACGTATAACGTTATATAGTATTACATTATAGCGTATTACGTTATATAGCACATCAGTAGAACTTGTAACGTTATATGGGATATCAGGATAACGTATAACGTTATATAGCATATCAGTATAACGTATAACGTTATAGAGTATTACGGTATAGCGTATTACGATATATATAGAGCATCAGTATAGCTTATAACGTTATATAGCGTATCAGTCTAACGCATAACTTTATATAGCATATCAGGGTAACGTATAACGTATAACGTTATATAGTATTATGTTATAGCGTATTACGTTATGTAGCACATCAGTATAACTTGTAACGTTTTATAGCATATCAGCATAACGTATAGCGGTATATAGCATGTAAGTATAACGCATAACGTTATATAGCACATCAGTATAACGTATAACATTATACACCATATCAGGATAACGCGTAAAGTTACATAGCATATCAGTATAACGTATAATGTTATATAGCTTGTCAGGATAACGTATAACGTTATATAGCATATCAGTATAACGTATAACGTTATATTGGATATAAGTATAACGTATAACGTTATATAGTATTACGGCATAGCGTATTACGTTATATAGCACATCAGTATAGCTTATAACGTTATACAGAATGTCAGGATAACGTATAACGTATAAGGTTATATAGTATTATGTTATAGCGTATTACGTTATATAGCACATCAGTATAACGTATAACGTTATATAGCATATCAGTATAACGTATAACGTTATATAGCATATCAGTATAACTTGTAACGTTTTATAGCATATCAGTATAACGTATAACGTTATATAGCATATCAGAATAACTTGTAACGTTTTATAGCATATCAGTATAGCGTATAACGGTATATAGCATATAAGTATAACGTATAACGTATAACGTTATATAGTATTATGTTATAGCGTATTACGTTATGTAGCACATCAGTATAACTTGTAACGTTATATAGCATATGAGTATAACGTATAACGTTATAGAGCATATCAGAATAACGTATAACGTTATATAGTATTACATTATAGCGTATTACGTTATATAGCACATCAGTAGAACTTGTAACGTTATATGGGATATCAGGATAACGTATAACGTTATACAGCATATCAGGATAACGTCTAACGTTATATAGCATATTAGAATAACGTATAACGTTATATAGTATTACATTATAGCGTATTACGTTATATAGCACATCAGTAGAACTTGTAATGTTATATGGGATATCAGGATAACGTATAACGTTATATAGCATATCAGTATAACGTATAACGTTATATGGGATATAAGTATAACGTATAACGTTATATAGCATATCAGAATAACTTGTAACGTTTTATAGCATATCAGTATAGCGTATAACGGTATATAGCATATAAGTATAACGTATAACGTATAACGTTATATAGTATTACGATATAGCATATTACGTTACATAGCACATGAGTATAACTTGTATCGTTTTATAGCATATCAGTATAACTTATAACGGTATATAGCGCATCAGTAAAACGTATAACGTTATATAGCATATCAGTATAACGTATAACGTTATTTAGCATAGCAGTATAACTTGTAACGTTTTATAGCATATCAGTATAGCGTATAACGGTATATAGCATATACGTATAACGTATAACGTTATATAGCATATCAATAAAACGTCTATCGTTATACAGAATATCAGGATAACGTATAATGTATAAGGTTATATAGTATTATGTTATAGCGTATTACGTTACATAGCATATCAGTATAACGTATAACGTTATATAGCTTATCAGGAAAACGTATAACGTTATATAGCATATCAGTATAACGTATAACGTTATATGGGATATAAGTATAACGTATAACGTTATATAGTATTACGGTATAGCGTATTACGTTATATAGCACATCAGTATAGCTTATAACGTTATATGGCGTATCAGTCTAACGCATAAGTTTATATAGCATATCAGGGTAACGTATAACGTATAACGTTATATAGTATTATGTTATAGCGTATTACGTTATGTAGCACATCAGTATAACTTGTAACGTTATATAGCATATCAGTATAACGTATAACGTTATAGAGCATATCAGAATAACGTATAACGTTATATAGTATTACATTATAGCGTATTACGTTATATAGCACATCAGTAGAACTTGTAACGTTATATGGGATATCAGGATAACGTATAACGTTATACAGCATATCAGGATAACGTCTAACGTTATATAGCATATTAGAATAACGTATAACGTTATATAGTATTACATTATAGCGTATTACGTTATATAGCACATCAGTAGAACTTGTAATGTTATATGGGATATCAGGATAACGTATAACGTTATATAGCATATCAGTATAACGTATAACGTTATATGGGATATAAGTATAACGTATAACGTTATATAGCATATCAGAATAACTTGTAACGTTTTATAGCATATCAGTATAGCGTATAACGGTATATAGCATATAA
The DNA here is from genome assembly GCA_911622165.2 of Bombus sylvestris. Lineage (NCBI taxonomy): Eukaryota > Metazoa > Arthropoda > Insecta > Hymenoptera > Apidae > Bombus > Bombus sylvestris. The sequence continues at coordinate 6,830,031 of OU443159.1, read as the reverse complement.
GTATAACGTATAACGTATAACGTTATATAGTATTACGATATAGCATATTACGTTACATAGCACATGAGTATAACTTGTATCGTTTTATAGCATATCAGTATAACTTATAACGGTATATAGCGCATCAGTAAAACGTATAACGTTATATAGCATATCAGTATAACGTATAACGTTATTTAGCATAGCAGTATAACTTGTAACGTTTTATAGCATATCAGTATAGCGTATAACGGTATATAGCATATACGTATAACGTATAACGTTATATAGCATATCAATAAAACGTCTATCGTTATACAGAATATCAGGATAACGTATAACGTATAAGGTTATATAGTATTATGTTATAGCGTATTACGTTACATAGCATATCAGTATAACGTATAACGTTATATAGCTTATCAGGAAAACGTATAACGTTATATAGCATATCAGGGTAACGTATAACGTATAACGTTATATAGTATTATGTTATAGCGTATTACGTTATGTAGCACATCAGTATAACTTGTAACGTTATATAGCATATCAGTATAACGTATAAAGTTAGACAGCATATCAGGATAACGTCTAACGTTATATAGCATATCAGAATAACGTATTACGTTATATAGTATTACATTATAGCGTATTACGTTATATAGCATATCAGTATAACTTGTAACGTTTTATAGCATATCAGTATAACGTATAACGGTATATAGCATATAAGTATAACGTATAACGTTATATTGCATATCAATATAATGTCTAACGTCATATAGCATATCAGGATAACGTATGACGTGTAACGTTATATAGTATTATGTTATAGCGTATTACGTTATGTAGCACATCAGTATAACTTGTAACGTTATATAGCATATGAGTATAACGTATAACGTTATAGAGCATATCAGAATAACGTATAACGTTATATAGTATTACATTATAGCGTATTACGTAATATAGCACATCAGTATAACTTGTCACGTTTTATAGCATATCAGCATAACGTATAGCGGTATATAGCATATAAGTATAACGTATAACGTTATATAGCGTATCAGTATAACGTATAACGTTATATAGCACATCAGTATAACTTGTAACGTTTTATAGCATATCAGTATAACGTATAACGGTATATAGCATATAAGTATAACGTATAACGTATAACGTTATGTAGCATATCAATATAATGTCTAACGTCATATAGCATATCATGATAGCGTATAGCGTATAACGTTATATAGTATTATGTTATAGCCTAAAACGTTACATAGCACATGAGTATAACTTGTATCGTTTTATAGCATATCAGTATAACTTATAACGGTATATAGCATATCAGTATAACGTATAACGGTATATAGCATATAAGTATAGCGTATAACGTATAACGTTATATTGCATATCAATATAATGTCTAACGTCATATAGCATATCAGGATAACGTACAACGTATAACGTTATATAGTATTATGTTATAGCGTATTACGTTATGTAGCACATCAGTATAACTTGTAACGTTATATAGCATATCAGTATAACGTATATCGTTATACACCATATCAGTATAACGTATATCGTTATACACCATATCAGGATAACGTATAACGTTATATAGCTTATCAGGATAACGTATAACGTTATATAGCATATCAGTATAACGTATAACGTTATATGGGATATAAGTATAACGTATAACGTTATATAGTATTACGGTATAGCGTATTACGCTATATAGCACATCAGTATAGCTTATAACGTTATATAGCATATCAGTATAACGTATAACGTTATATAGCATATCAGTAAAACGTATAACGTTATACACCATATCAGGATAACGCGTAAAGTTCCATAGCATATCAGTATAACGTATAACGTTATATAGCATATCAGTATAACGTATAACGTTATATAGCATATCAGTATAACGTATAACGTTATACACCATATCAGGATAACGCGTAAAGTTACATAGCATATCAGTATAACTTATAACGGTATATAGCATATAAGTATAACGTATAACGTTATATAGCATATCAGTGTAACGGATAACGTTATACACCATATCAGGATAACGCGTAAAGTTACATAGCATATCAGTATAACGTATAACGTTATATAGCTTATCAGGATAACGTATAGCGTTATATAGCATATCAGTATAACGTATAACGTTATATGGGATATAAGTATAACGTATAACGTTATATAGTATTACGGTATAGCGTATTACGTTATATAGCACATCACTAGAGCTTATAACGTTATATAGCATATCAGTATAACGTATAACGTTATATAGCATATCAGTAAAACGTATAACGTTATACACCATATCAGGATAACGCGTAAAGTTACATAGCATATCAGTATAACGTATAACGTTATATAGCTTATCAGGATAACGTATAACGTTATGTAGCATATCAGTATAGCGTATAACGTATAACGTTATATAGTATTATGTTATAGCGTATTACGTTATGTAGCACATCAGTATAACTTGTAACGTTATATAGCATATCAGTATAACGTATAACGTTATAGAGCATATCAGAATAACTTATAACGTTATATAGTATTACATTATAGCGTATTACGTTATATAGCACATCTGTATAACTTGTAACGTTTTATAGCATATCAGCATAACGTATAGCGGTATATAGCATATAAGAATAACGTATAACGTTATATAGCGTATCAATATAATGTCTAACGTCATACAGCATATCAGGATAACGTATAACGTATAACGTTATATAGTATTATGTTATAGCGTATTACGTTATGTAGCACATCAGTATAACTTGTAACGTTATATAGCATATCAGTATAACGTATAAAGTTATACAGCATATCAGGATAACGTCTAACGTTATATAGCATATCAGAATAACGTATAACGTTATATAGTATTACATTATAGCGTATTACGTTATATAGCACATCAGTAGAACTTGTAACGTTATATCGGATATCAGGATAACGTATAACGTTATATAGCATGTTAGTATAACGTATAACGTATAACGTTATATAGTATTATGTTATAGCGTATTACGTTATGTAGCACATCAGTATAACTTGTAACGTTATATAGCATATCAGAATAACGTATAACGTTATATAGTATTACATTATAGCGTATTACGTTATATAGCATATCAGTATAACTTGTAACGTTTTATAGCATATCAGTATAACGTATAACGTTATATAGCATATCAGTATAACTTGTAACGTTTTATAGCATATCAGTATAACGTATAACGGTATATAGCATATAAGTATAGCGTATAACGTATAACGTTATATTGCATATCAATATAATGTCTAGCGTCATATAGCATATCAGGATAACGTATAACGTATAACGTTATATAGTATTATGTTATAGCGTATTACGTTATGTAGCACATCAGTATAACTTGTAACGTTATATAGCATATCAGTATAACGTATAACGTTATAGAGCATATCAGAATAACGTATAACGTTATATAGTATTACATTATAACGTATTACGTTATATAGCACATCAGTATAACTTGTAACGTTTTATAGCATATCAGCATAACGTATAGCGGTATATAGCATATAAGTATAACGTATAACGTTATATAGCATATCAATATAATGTTTAACGTCATATAGCATATCATGATAACGTATAGCGTATAACGTTATATAGTATTATGTTATAGCGTAATACGTTACATAGCACCTGAGTATAACTTGTATCGTTTAATAGCATATCAGTATAACGTATAACGTTATATAGCATATCAGGATAACTTGTAACGTTTTATAGCATATCAGTATAACGTATAACGTTATATAGCATATCAGAATAACTTGTAACGTTTTACAGCATATCAGTATAGCGTATAACGGTATATAGCATATACGTATAACGTATAACGTTATATAGCATATCAATAAGACGTCTAACGTTATACAGAATGTCAGGATAACGTATAACGTATAAGGTTATATATTATTATGTTATAGCGTATTACGTTATATAGCACATCAGTATAACGTATAACGTTATATAGCATATCAGTATAACGTATAACGTTATATAGCATATCAGGATAACTTGTAACGTTTTATAGCATATCAGTATAACGTATAACGTTATATAGCATATCAGAATAACTTGTAACGTTTTACAGCATATCAGTATAGCGTATAACGGTATATAGCATATAAGTATAACGTATAACGTTATATAGTATTACATTATAGCGTATTACGTTATATAGCACATCAGTAGAACTTGTAACGTTATATGGGATATCAGGATAACGTATAACGTTATATAGCATATCAGGATAACGTATAACGTTATACAGCATATCAGGATAACATCTAACGTTATATAGCATATCAGAATAACGTATAACGTTATATAGTATTACATTATAGCGTATTACGTTATATAGCACATCAGTAGAACTTGTAACGTTATATGGGATATCAGGATAACGTATAACGTTATATAGCATATCAGTATAACGTATAACGTTATATGGGATATAAGTATAACGTATAACGTTATATAGTATTACGGTATAGCGTATTACGTTATATAGCACATCAGTATAGCTTATAACGTTATATAGCGTATCAGTCTAACGCATAACTTTATATAGCATATCAGGGTAACGTATAACGTATAACGTTATATAGTATTATGTTATAGCGTATTACGTTATGTAGCACATCAGTATAACTTGTAACGTTATATAGCATATCAGTATAACGTATAAAGTTATACGGCATATCAGGATAACGTCTAACGTTATATAGCATTTCAGAATAACGTATAACGTTATATAGTATTACATTATAGCGTATTACGTTATATAGCATATCAGTATAACTTGTAACGTTTTATAGCATATCAGTATAACGTATAACGGTATATAGCATATAAGTATAACGTATAACGTATAACGTTATATTGCATATCAATATAATGTGTAACGTCATAAAGCATATCAGGATAACGTATGACGTGTAACGTTATATAGTATTATGTTATAGCGTATTACGTTATGTAGCACATCAGTATTACTTGTAACGTTTTATAGCATATCAGTATAACGTATAACGGTATATAGCATATAAGTATAACGTATAACGTATAACGTTATATAGCATATCAATATAATGTCTAACGTCATATAGCATATCATGATAACGTATAGCGTATAACGTTATATAGTATTATGTTATAGCGTAATACGTTACATAGCACATGAGTATAACTTGTATCGTTTTATAGCATATCAGTATAACTTATAACGGTATATACCATATCAGTATAACGTATAACGTTATATAGCATATCAGTGTAACGCATAACGTTATAGAGCATATCAGGGTAACGTGTAAAGTTATATAGCATATCAGTATAACGTATAACGTTATATAGCATATCAGGATAACGTAAAACGTTATATAGTATATCAGTATAACGTATAACGTTATATGGGATATAAGTATAACGTATATCGTTATATATTATTACGATATAGCGTATTACGTTACATAGCACATGAGTATAACTTGTACCGTTTTATAGCATATCAGTATAACTTATAACGGTATATAGCACATCAGTAAAACGTATAACTTTATATAGCATATCAATAAAACGTCTAACGTTATACAGAAGGTCAGGATAATGTATAACGTATAAGGTTATATAGTATTATGTTATAGCGTATTACGTTATATAGCACATCAGTGTAACGTATAACGTTATATAGCATATCAGTATAACGTATAACGTTATATAGCATATCAGTATAACGTATAACATTATACACCATATCAGGATAACGCGTAAAGTTACATAGCATATCAGTATAACGTATAACGTTATATAGCTTATCAGGATAACGTATAACGTTATATAGCATATCAGTATAACGTATAACGTTATATTGGATATAAGTATAACGTATAACGTTATATAGTATTACGGCATAGCGTATTACGTTATATAGCACATCAGTATAGCTTATAACGTTATACAGAATGTCAGGATAACGTATAACTTATAAGGTTATATAGTATTATGTTATAGCGTATTACGTTATATAGCACATCAGTATAACGTATAACGTTATATAGCATATCAGTATAACGTATAACGTTATATAGCATATCAGTATAACTTGTAACGTTTTATAGCAATCAGTATAACGTATAACGTTATATAGCGTATCAGAATAACTTGTAACGTTTTATAGCATATCAGTATAGCGTATAACGGTATATAGCATATAAGTATAACGTATAACGTATAACGTTATATAGTATTATGTTATAGCGTATTACGTTATGTAGCACATCAGTATAACTTGTAACGTTATATAGCATATGAGTATAACGTATAACGTTATAGAGCATATCAGAATAACGTATAACGTTATATAGTATTACATTATAGCGTATTACGTTATATAGCACATCAGTAGAACTTGTAACGTTATATGGGATATCAGGATAACGTATAACGTTATACAGCATATCACGATAACGTCTAACGTTATATAGCATATCAGAATAACGTATAACGTTATATAGTATTACATTATAGCGTATTACGTTATATAGCACATCAGTAGAACTTGTAACGTTATATGGGATATCAGGATAACGTATAACGTTATATAGCATATCAGTATAACGTATAACGTTATATGGGATATAAGTATAACGTATAACGTTATATAGTATTACGGTATAGCGTATTACGTTATATAGCACATCAGTATAGCTTATAACGTTATATAGCGTATCAGTCTAACGCATAACTTTATATAGCATATCAGGGTAACGTATAACGTATAACGTTATATAGTATTATGTTATAGCGTATTACGTTATGTAGCACATCAGTATAACTTGTAACGTTATATAGCATATGAGTATAACGCATAACGTTATACATCATATCAGGGTAACGCGTAAAGTTATATAGCATATCAGAATAACGTATAACGTTATATAGTATTACATTATAGCGTATTACGTTATATAGCACATCAGTATAACTTGTAACGTTTTATAGCATATCAGCATAACGTATAGCGGTATATAGCATATAAGTATAACGTATAACGTTATATAGCACATCAGTATAACTTGTAACGTTTTATAGCATATCAGTATAACGTATAACGGTATATAGCATATAAGTATAACGTGTAACGTATAACGTTATATAGCATATCAATATAATGTCTAACGTCATATAGCATATCATGATAACGTATAGCGTGTAACGTTATATAGTATTATGTTATAGCGTAATACGTTACATAGCACATGAGTATAACTTGTATCGTTTTATAGCATATCAGTATAACGTATAACGTTATATGGGATATAAGTATAACGTATAACGTTATATAGTATTATATTATAGCGTATTACGTTATGTAGCACATCAGTATAACTTGTAACGTTATATAGCACATCAGTATAGCTTATAACGTTATATAGCGTATCAGTCTGACGCATAACTTTATATAGCATATCAGGGTAACGTATAACGTATAACGTTATATAGTATTATGTTATAGCGTATTACGTTATGTAGCACATCAGTATAACTTGTAACGTTATATAGCATATGAGTATAACGCATAACGTTATACAGCATATCAGGGTAACGTGTAAAGTTATATAGCATATCAGAATAACGTATAACGTTATATAGTATTACATTATAGCGTATTACGTTATATAGCACATCAGTATAACTTGTAACGTTTTATAGCATATCAGCATAACGTATAGCGGTATATAGGATATAAGTATAACGTATAACGTTATATAGCACATCAGTATAACTTGTAACGTTTTATAGCATATCAGTATAACGTATAACGGTATATAGCATATAAGTATAACGTATAACGTATAACGTTATATAGCATATCAATATAATGTCTAACGTCATATAGCATATCATGATAACGTATAGCGTGTAACGTTATATAGTATTATGTTATAGCGTAATACGTTACATAGCACATGAGTATAACTTGTATCGTTTTATAGCATATCAGTATAACTTATAACGGTATATAGCATATCAGTATAACGTATAACGTTATATAGCATATCAGTGTAACGCATAACGTTATACAGCATATCAGGGTAACGTGTAAAGTTATATAGCATATCAGTATAACGTATAACGTTATATAGCACATCAGGATAACGTAAAACGTTATATAGTATATCAGTATAACGTATAACGTTATATGGGATATAAGTATAACGTATATCGTTATATATTATTACGATATAGCGTATTACGTTACATAGCACATGAGTATAACTTGTATCGTTTTATAGCATATCAGTATAACTTATAACGGTATATAGCACATCAGTAAAACGTATAACGTTATATAGCATATCAGTATAACGTATAACGTTATATAGCATATCAGTATAACGTATAACGTTATATGGGATATAAGTATAACGTATAACGTTATATAGTATTACGGTATAGCGTATTACGTTATATAGCACATCAGTATAGCTTATAACGTTATACAGAATGTCAGGATAACGTATAACGTATAAGGTTATATAGTATTATGTTATAGCGTTTTACGTTACATAGCATATCAGTATAACGTATTACGTTATATAGCACATCAGTATAACTTATAACGTTATAGAGCATATCAGAATAACTTATAACGTTATATAGTATTTCGTTATAGCATATTACGTTATATAGCACATCAGTATAACTTGTAACGTTTTATAGCATATCAGCAAAACCTATAGCGGTATATAGCATATAAGAATAACGTATAACGTTATATAGCGTATCAATATAATGTCTAACGTCATATAGCATATAAGGATAACGTATAACGTATAACGTTATATAGTATTATATTATAGCGTATTACGTTATGTAGCACATCAGTATAACTTGTAACGTTATATAGCATATCAGTATAACGTATAAAGTTATACAGCATATCAGGATAACGTCTAACGTTATATAGCATATCAGAATAACGTATAACGTTATATAGTATTACATTATAGCGTATTACGTTATATAGCACATCAGTAGAACTTGTAACGTTATATAGGATATCAAGATAACGTATAATGTTATATAGCATATCAGTATAACGTGTAACGTTATATAGCATATCAGGATAACGTAAAACGTTATATAGTATATCAGTATAACGTATAACGTTATATGGGATATAAGTATAACGTATAACGTTATATAGTATTACGTTATAGAGTATTACGTTACATAGCACATGAGTATAACTTGTATCGTTTTATAGCATATCAGTATAACTTATAACGATATATAGCACATCAGTAAAACGTATAAAGCTATATAGCATATCAGTATAACGTATAACGTTATACACCACATCAGGATAACGCGTAAAGTTACATAGCATATCAGTATAACGTATAACGTTATATAGCTTATCAGGATAACGTATAACGTTATATAGCATATCAGTATAACGTATAACGTTATATAGCATATCAGTATAACGTATAACGTTATATTGGATATAAGTATAACGTATAACGTTATATAGTATTACGTTATAGAGTATTACGTTACATAGCACATGAGTATAACTTGTATCGTTTTATAGCATATCAGTATAACTTATAACGATATATAGCACATCAGTAAAACGTATAAAGCTATATAGCATATCAGTATAACGTATAACGTTATACACCACATCAGGATAACGCGTAAAGTTACATAGCATATCAGTATAACGTATAACGTTATATAGCTTATCAGGATAACGTATAACGTTATATAGCATATCAGTATAACGTATAACGTTATATAGCATATCAGAATAACTTGTAACGTTTTATAGCATATCAGTATAGCGTATAACGGTATATAGCATATAAGTATAACGTATAACGTTATACAGAATGTCAGGATAACGTATAACGTATAAGGTTATATAGTATTACGGTATAGCGTATTACGTTATATAGCACATCAGTATAGCTTATAACGTTATACAGAATGTCAGGATAACGTATAACGTATAAGGTTATATAGTATTATGTTATAGCGTATAACGTTATATAGCATATCAGTATAACTTGTAACGTTTTATAGCATATCAGTATAACGTATAACGTTATATAGTATTATATTATAGCGTATTACGTTATGTAGCACATCAGTATAACTTGTAACGTTATATAGCACATCAGTATAGCTTATAACGTTATATAGCGTATCAGTCTAACGCATAACTTTATATAGCATATCAGGGTAACGTATAACGTAAAACGTTATATAGTATTATGTTATAGCGTATTACGTTATGTAGCACATCAGTATAACTTGTAACGTTATATAGCATATGAGTATAACGCATAACGTTATACAGCATATCAGGGTAACGTGTAAAGTTATATAGCATATCAGAATAACGTATAACGTTATATAGTATTACATTATAGCGTATTACGTTATATAGCACATCAGTATAACTTGTAACGTTTTATAGCATATCAGCATAACGTATAGCGGTATATAGCATATAAGTATAACGTATAACGTTATATAGCACATCAGTATAACTTGTAACGTTTTATAGCATATCAGTATAACGTATAACGGTATATAGCATATAAGTATAACGTATAACGTATAACGTTATATAGCATATCAATATATTGTCTAACGTCATATAGCATATCATGATAACGTATAGCGTGTAACGTTATATAGTATTATGTTATAGCGTAATACGTTACATAGCACATGAGTATAACTTGTATCGTTTTATAGCATATCAGTATAACGTATAACGTTATATAGCATATCAGTGTAACGCATAACGTTATACAGCATATCAGGGTAACGTGTAAAGTTATATAGCATATCAGTATAACGTATAACGTTATATAGCACATCAGGATAACGTAAAACGTTATATAGTATATCAGTATAACGTATAACGTTATATGGGATATAAGTATAACGTATATCGTTATATATTATTACGATATAGCGTATTACGTTACATAGCACATGAGTATAACTTGTATCGTTTTATAGCATATCAGTATAACTTATAACGGTATATAGCACATCAGTAAAACGTATAACGTTATATAGCATATCAGTATAACGTATAACGTTATATAGCATATCAGTATAACGTATAACGTTATATGGGATATAAGTATAACGTATAACGTTATATAGTATTACGGTATAGCGTATTACGTTATATAGCACATCAGTATAGCTTATAACGTTATACAGAATGTCAGGATAACGTATAACGTATAAGGTTATATAGTATTATGTTATAGCGTTTTACGTTACATAGCATATCAGTATAACGTATTACGTTATATAGCACATCAGTATAACGTATAACGTTATAGAGCATATCAGAATAACTTATAACGTTATATAGTATTTCGTTATAGCATATTACGTTATATAGCACATCAGTATAACTTGTAACGTTTTATAGCATATCAGCAAAACCTATAGCGGTATATAGCATATAAGAATAACGTATAACGTTATATAGCGTATCAATATAATGTCTAACGTCATATAGCATATAAGGATAACGTATAACGTATAACGTTATATAGTATTATATTATAGCGTATTACGTTATGTAGCACATCAGTATAACTTGTAACGTGATATAGCATATCAGTATAACGTATAAAGTTATACAGCATATCAGGATAACGTCTAACGTTATATAGCATATCAGAATAACGTATAACGTTATATAGTATTACATTATAGCGTATTACGTTATATAGCACATCAGTAGAACTTGTAACGTTATATAGGATATCAAGATAACGTATAATGTTATATAGCATATCAGTATAACGTGTAACGTTATACAGCATATCAGGATAACGTAAAACGTTATATAGTATATCAGTATAACGTATAACGTTATATGGGATATAAGTATAACGTATAACGTTATATAGTATTACGTTATAGAGTATTACGTTACATAGCACATGAGTATAACTTGTATCGTTTTATAGCATATCAGTATAACTTATAACGATATATAGCACATCAGTAAAACGTATAAAGCTATATAGCATATCAGTATAACTTATAACGATATATAGCACATCAGTAAAACGTATAAAGCTATATAGCATATCAGTATAACGTATAACGTTATACACCACATCAGGATAACGCGTAAAGTTACATAGCATATCAGTATAACGTATAACGTTATATAGCTTATCAGGATAACGTATAACGTTATATAGCATATCAGTATAACGTATAACGTTATATAGCATATCAGTATAACGTATAACGTTATATGGGATATAAGTATAACGTATAACGTTATATAGTATTACGTTATAGAGTATTACGTTACATAGCACATGAGTATAACTTGTATCGTTTTATAGCATATCAGTATAACTTATAACGATATATAGCACATCAGTAAAACGTATAAAGCTATATAGCATATCAGTATAACGTATAACGTTATACACCACATCAGGATAACGCGTAAAGTTACATAGCATATCAGTATAACGTATAACGTTATATAGCTTATCAGGATAACGTATAACGTTATATAGCATATCAGTATAACGTATAACGTTATATAGCATATCAGAATAACTTGTAACGTTTTATAGCATATCAGTATAGCGTATAACGGTATATAGCATATAAGTATAACGTATAACGTTATACAGAATGTCAGGATAACGTATAACGTATAAGGTTATATAGTATTATGTTATAGCGTATAACGTTATATAGCATATCAGTATAACTTGTAACGTTTTATAGCATATCAGTATAACGTATAACGTTATATAGCATATCAGAATAACTTGTAACGTTTTATAGCATATCAGTATAGCGTATAACGGTATATAGCATATAAGTATAACGTATAACGTTATATGGTATTACATTATAGCGTATTACGTTATATAGCACATCAGTAGAACTTGTAACGTTATATGGGATATCAGGATAACGTATAACGTTATATAGCATATCAGGATAACGTGTAACGTTATACAGCATATCAGGATAACGTCTAACGTTATATAGCATATCAGAATAACGTATAACGTTATATAGTATTACATTATAGCGTATTACGTTATATAGCACATCAGTAGAACTTGTAACGTTATATGGGATATCAGGATAACGTATAACGTTATATAGCATATCAGTATAACGTATAACGTTATATGGGATATAAGTATAACGTATAACGTTATATAGTATTACGGTATAGCGTATTACGTTATATAGCACATCAGTATAGCTTATAACGTTATATAGCGTATCAGTCTAACGCATAACTTTATATAGCATATCAGCGTAACGTATAACGTATAACGTTATGTAGTATTATGTTATAGCGTATTACGTTATGTAGCACATCAGTATAACTTGTAACGTTATATAGCATATCAGTATAACGTATAAAGTTATACAGCATATCAGGATAACGTCTAACGTTATATAGCATATCAGAATAACGTATAACGTTATATAGTATTACATTATAGCGTATTACGTTATATATCATATCAGTATAACTTGTAACGTTTTATAGCATATCAGTATAACGTATAACGGTATATAGCATATAAGTATAACGTATAACGTATAACGTTATATTGCATATCAATATAATGTCTAACGTCATATAGCATATCAGGATAACGTATGACGTGTAACGTTATATAGTATTATGTTATAGCGTATTACGTTATGTAGCACATCAGTATAACTTGTAACGTTATATAGCATATGAGTATAACGTATAACGTTATAGAGCATATCAGAATAACGTATAACGTTATATAGTATTACATTATAGCGTATTACGTTATATAGCACATCAGTATAACTTGTAACGTTTTATAGCATATCAATATAATGTCTAACGTCATATAGCATATCATGATAACGTATAGCGTATAACGTTATATAGTATTATGTTATAGCGTAATACGTTACATAGCACATGAGTATAACTTGTATCGTTTTATAGCATATCAGTATAACTTATAACGGTATATAGCATATCAGTATAACGTATAACGTTATATAGCATATCAGTGTAACGCATAACGTTATACAGCATATCAGGGTAACGTGTAAAGTTATATAGCATATCAGTATAACGTATAACGTTATATAGCATATCAGGATGACGTATAACGGTATATAGCATATAAGTATAACGTATAAAGTATAACGTTATATAGCATATCAATATAATGTCTAACGTCATATAGCATATCATGATAACGTATAGCGTATAACGTTATATAGTATTATGTTATAGCGTAATACGTTACATAGCACATGAGTATAACTTGTATCGTTTTATAGCATATCAGTATAACTTATAACGGTATATAGCATATCAGTATAACGTATAACGTTATATAGCATATCAGTGTAACGCATAACGTTATACAGCATATCAGGGTAACGTGTAAAGTTATATAGCATATCAGTATAACGTATCACGTTATATAGCATATCAGGATAACGTAAAACGTTATATAGTATATCAGTATAACTTATAACGTTATATGGGATATAGGTATAACGTATATCGTTATATCTTATTACGATATAGCGTATTACGTTACATAGCACATGAGTATAACTTGTATCGTTTTATAGCATATCAGTATAACTTATAACGGTATATAGCACATCAGTAAAACGTATAACGTTATATAGCATATCAATAAAACGTCTAACGTTATACAGAATGTCAGGATAATGTATAACGTATAAGGTTGTATAGTATTATGTTATAGCGTATTACGTTATATAGCACATCAGTATAACGTATAACGTTATATAGCATATCAGTATAACTTGTAACGTTTTATAGCATATCAGTATAACGTATAACGTTTTATAGCATATCAGTATAACGTATAACGTTATATAGCATATCAGTATAACTTGTAACGTTTTATAGCATATCAGTATAGCGTATAACGGTATATAGCATATAAGTATAACGTATAACGTATAACGTTATATAGTATTATGTTATAGCGTATTACGTTATGTAGCACATCAGTATAACTTGTAACGTTATATAGCATATGAGTATAACGTATAACGTTATAGAGCATATCAGAATAACGTATAACGTTATATAGTATTACATTATAGCGTATTACGTTATATAGCAAATCAGTAGAACTTGTAACGTTATATGGGATATCAGGATAACGTATAACGTTATACAGCATATCAGGATAACGTCTAACGTTATATAGCATATCAGAATAACGTATAACGTTATATAGTATTACATTATAGCGTATTACGTTATATAGCACATCAGTAGAACTTGTAACGTTATATGGGATATCAGGATAACGTATAACGTTATATAGCATATCAGTATAACGTATAACGTTATATGGGATATAAGTATAACGTATAACGTTATATAGTATTACGGTATAGCGTATTACGTTATATAGCACATCAGTATAACGTATAACGTTATATAGCATATCAGTATAACTTGTAACGTTTTATAGCATATCAGTATAACGTATAACGGTATATAGCATATAAGTATAACGTGTAACGTATAACGTTATATAGCATATCAATATAATGTCTAACGTCATATAGCATATCATGATAACGTATAGCGTGTAACGTTATATAGTATTATGTTATAGCGTAATACGTTACATAGCACATGAGTATAACTTGTATCGTTTTATAGCATATCAGTATAACGTATAACGTTATATGGGATATAAGTATAACGTATAACGTTATATAGTATTATATTATAGCGTATTACGTTATGTAGCACATCAGTATAACTTGTAACGTTATATAGCACATCAGTATAGCTTATAACGTTATATAGCGTATCAGTCTGACGCATAACTTTATATAGCATATCAGGGTAACGTATAACGTATAACGTTATATAGTATTATGTTATAGCGTATTACGTTATGTAGCACATCAGTATAACTTGTAACGTTATATAGCATATGAGTATAACGCATAACGTTATACAGCATATCAGGGTAACGTGTAAAGTTATATAGCATATCAGAATAACGTATAACGTTATATAGTATTACATTATAGCGTATTACGTTATATAGCACATCAGTATAACTTGTAACGTTTTATAGCATATCAGCATAACGTATAGCGGTATATAGGATATAAGTATAACGTATAACGTTATATAGCACATCAGTATAACTTGTAACGTTTTATAGCATATCAGTATAACGTATAACGGTATATAGCATATAAGTATAACGTATAACGTATAACGTTATATAGCATATCAATATAATGTCTAACGTCATATAGCATATCATGATAACGTATAGCGTGTAACGTTATATAGTATTATGTTATAGCGTAATACGTTACATAGCACATGAGTATAACTTGTATCGTTTTATAGCATATCAGTATAACTTATAACGGTATATAGCATATCAGTATAACGTATAACGTTATATAGCATATCAGTGTAACGCATAACGTTATACAGCATATCAGGGTAACGTGTAAAGTTATATAGCATATCAGTATAACGTATAACGTTATATAGCACATCAGGATAACGTAAAACGTTATATAGTATATCAGTATAACGTATAACGTTATATGGGATATAAGTATAACGTATATCGTTATATATTATTACGATATAGCGTATTACGTTACATAGCACATGAGTATAACTTGTATCGTTTTATAGCATATCAGTATAACTTATAACGGTATATAGCACATCAGTAAAACGTATAACGTTATATAGCATATCAGTATAACGTATAACGTTATATAGCATATCAGTATAACGTATAACGTTATATGGGATATAAGTATAACGTATAACGTTATATAGTATTACGGTATAGCGTATTACGTTATATAGCACATCAGTATAGCTTATAACGTTATACAGAATGTCAGGATAACGTATAACGTATAAGGTTATATAGTATTATGTTATAGCGTTTTACGTTACATAGCATATCAGTATAACGTATTACGTTATATAGCACATCAGTATAACGTATAACGTTATAGAGCATATCAGAATAACTTATAACGTTATATAGTATTTCGTTATAGCATATTACGTTATATAGCACATCAGTATAACTTGTAACGTTTTATAGCATATCAGCAAAACCTATAGCGGTATATAGCATATAAGAATAACGTATAACGTTATATAGCGTATCAATATAATGTCTAACGTCATATAGCATATAAGGATAACGTATAACGTATAACGTTATATAGTATTATATTATAGCGTATTACGTTATGTAGCACATCAGTATAACTTGTAACGTTATATAGCATATCAGTATAACGTATAAAGTTATACAGCATATCAGGATAACGTCTAACGTTATATAGCATATCAGAATAACGTATAACGTTATATAGTATTACATTATAGCGTATTACGTTATATAGCACATCAGTAGAACTTGTAACGTTATATAGGATATCAAGATAACGTATAATGTTATATAGCATATCAGTATAACGTGTAACGTTATATAGCATATCAGGATAACGTAAAACGTTATATAGTATATCAGTATAACGTATAACGTTATATGGGATATAAGTATAACGTATAACGTTATATAGTATTACGTTATAGAGTATTACGTTACATAGCACATGAGTATAACTTGTATCGTTTTATAGCATATCAGTATAACTTATAACGATATATAGCACATCAGTAAAACGTATAAAGCTATATAGCATATCAGTATAACGTATAACGTTATACACCACATCAGGATAACGCGTAAAGTTACATAGCATATCAGTATAACGTATAACGTTATATAGCTTATCAGGATAACGTATAACGTTATATAGCATATCAGTATAACGTATAACGTTATATAGCATATCAGTATAACGTATAACGTTATATTGGATATAAGTATAACGTATAACGTTATATAGTATTACGTTATAGAGTATTACGTTACATAGCACATGAGTATAACTTGTATCGTTTTATAGCATATCAGTATAACTTATAACGATATATAGCACATCAGTAAAACGTATAAAGCTATATAGCATATCAGTATAACGTATAACGTTATACACCACATCAGGATAACGCGTAAAGTTACATAGCATATCAGTATAACGTATAACGTTATATAGCTTATCAGGATAACGTATAACGTTATATAGCATATCAGTATAACGTATAACGTTATATAGCATATCAGAATAACTTGTAACGTTTTATAGCATATCAGTATAGCGTATAACGGTATATAGCATATAAGTATAACGTATAACGTTATACAGAATGTCAGGATAACGTATAACGTATAAGGTTATATAGTATTACGGTATAGCGTATTACGTTATATAGCACATCAGTATAGCTTATAACGTTATACAGAATGTCAGGATAACGTATAACGTATAAGGTTATATAGTATTATGTTATAGCGTATAACGTTATATAGCATATCAGTATAACTTGTAACGTTTTATAGCATATCAGTATAACGTATAACGTTATATAGTATTATATTATAGCGTATTACGTTATGTAGCACATCAGTATAACTTGTAACGTTATATAGCACATCAGTATAGCTTATAACGTTATATAGCGTATCAGTCTAACGCATAACTTTATATAGCATATCAGGGTAACGTATAACGTAAAACGTTATATAGTATTATGTTATAGCGTATTACGTTATGTAGCACATCAGTATAACTTGTAACGTTATATAGCATATGAGTATAACGCATAACGTTATACAGCATATCAGGGTAACGTGTAAAGTTATATAGCATATCAGAATAACGTATAACGTTATATAGTATTACATTATAGCGTATTACGTTATATAGCACATCAGTATAACTTGTAACGTTTTATAGCATATCAGCATAACGTATAGCGGTATATAGCATATAAGTATAACGTATAACGTTATATAGCACATCAGTATAACTTGTAACGTTTTATAGCATATCAGTATAACGTATAACGGTATATAGCATATAAGTATAACGTATAACGTATAACGTTATATAGCATATCAATATATTGTCTAACGTCATATAGCATATCATGATAACGTATAGCGTGTAACGTTATATAGTATTATGTTATAGCGTAATACGTTACATAGCACATGAGTATAACTTGTATCGTTTTATAGCATATCAGTATAACGTATAACGTTATATAGCATATCAGTGTAACGCATAACGTTATACAGCATATCAGGGTAACGTGTAAAGTTATATAGCATATCAGTATAACGTATAACGTTATATAGCACATCAGGATAACGTAAAACGTTATATAGTATATCAGTATAACGTATAACGTTATATGGGATATAAGTATAACGTATATCGTTATATATTATTACGATATAGCGTATTACGTTACATAGCACATGAGTATAACTTGTATCGTTTTATAGCATATCAGTATAACTTATAACGGTATATAGCACATCAGTGAACGTATAACGTTATATAGCATATCAGTATAACGTATAACGTTATATAGCATATCAGTATAACGTATAACGTTATATGGGATATAAGTATAACGTATAACGTTATATAGTATTACGGTATAGCGTATTACGTTATATAGCACATCAGTATAGCTTATAACGTTATACAGAATGTCAGGATAACGTATAACGTATAAGGTTATATAGTATTATGTTATAGCGTTTTACGTTACATAGCATATCAGTATAACGTATTACGTTATATAGCACATCAGTATAACGTATAACGTTATAGAGCATATCAGAATAACTTATAACGTTATATAGTATTTCGTTATAGCATATTACGTTATATAGCACATCAGTATAACTTGTAACGTTTTATAGCATATCAGCAAAACCTATAGCGGTATATAGCATATAAGAATAACGTATAACGTTATATAGCGTATCAATATAATGTCTAACGTCATATAGCATATAAGGATAACGTATAACGTATAACGTTATATAGTATTATATTATAGCGTATTACGTTATGTAGCACATCAGTATAACTTGTAACGTGATATAGCATATCAGTATAACGTATAAAGTTATACAGCATATCAGGATAACGTCTAACGTTATATAGCATATCAGAATAACGTATAACGTTATATAGTATTACATTATAGCGTATTACGTTATATAGCACATCAGTAGAACTTGTAACGTTATATAGGATATCAAGATAACGTATAATGTTATATAGCATATCAGTATAACGTGTAACGTTATACAGCATATCAGGATAACGTAAAACGTTATATAGTATATCAGTATAACGTATAACGTTATATGGGATATAAGTATAACGTATAACGTTATATAGTATTACGTTATAGAGTATTACGTTACATAGCACATGAGTATAACTTGTATCGTTTTATAGCATATCAGTATAACTTATAACGATATATAGCACATCAGTAAAACGTATAAAGCTATATAGCATATCAGTATAACTTATAACGATATATAGCACATCAGTAAAACGTATAAAGCTATATAGCATATCAGTATAACGTATAACGTTATACACCACATCAGGATAACGCGTAAAGTTACATAGCATATCAGTATAACGTATAACGTTATATAGCTTATCAGGATAACGTATAACGTTATATAGCATATCAGTATAACGTATAACGTTATATAGCATATCAGTATAACGTATAACGTTATATGGGATATAAGTATAACGTATAACGTTATATAGTATTACGTTATAGAGTATTACGTTACATAGCACATGAGTATAACTTGTATCGTTTTATAGCATATCAGTATAACTTATAACGATATATAGCACATCAGTAAAACGTATAAAGCTATATAGCATATCAGTATAACGTATAACGTTATACACCACATCAGGATAACGCGTAAAGTTACATAGCATATCAGTATAACGTATAACGTTATATAGCTTATCAGGATAACGTATAACGTTATATAGCATATCAGTATAACGTATAACGTTATATAGCATATCAGAATAACTTGTAACGTTTTATAGCATATCAGTATAGCGTATAACGGTATATAGCATATAAGTATAACGTATAACGTTATACAGAATGTCAGGATAACGTATAACGTATAAGGTTATATAGTATTATGTTATAGCGTATAACGTTATATAGCATATCAGTATAACTTGTAACGTTTTATAGCATATCAGTATAACGTATAACGTTATATAGCATATCAGAATAACTTGTAACGTTTTATAGCATATCAGTATAGCGTATAACGGTATATAGCATATAAGTATAACGTATAACGTTATATGGTATTACATTATAGCGTATTACGTTATATAGCACATCAGTAGAACTTGTAACGTTATATGGGATATCAGGATAACGTATAACGTTATATAGCATATCAGGATAACGTGTAACGTTATACAGCATATCAGGATAACGTCTAACGTTATATAGCATATCAGAATAACGTATAACGTTATATAGTATTACATTATAGCGTATTACGTTATATAGCACATCAGTAGAACTTGTAACGTTATATGGGATATCAGGATAACGTATAACGTTATATAGCATATCAGTATAACGTATAACGTTATATGGGATATAAGTATAACGTATAACGTTATATAGTATTACGGTATAGCGTATTACGTTATATAGCACATCAGTATAGCTTATAACGTTATATAGCGTATCAGTCTAACGCATAACTTTATATAGCATATCAGCGTAACGTATAACGTATAACGTTATGTAGTATTATGTTATAGCGTATTACGTTATGTAGCACATCAGTATAACTTGTAACGTTATATAGCATATCAGTATAACGTATAAAGTTATACAGCATATCAGGATAACGTCTAACGTTATATAGCATATCAGAATAACGTATAACGTTATATAGTATTACATTATAGCGTATTACGTTATATATCATATCAGTATAACTTGTAACGTTTTATAGCATATCAGTATAACGTATAACGGTATATAGCATATAAGTATAACGTATAACGTATAACGTTATATTGCATATCAATATAATGTCTAACGTCATATAGCATATCAGGATAACGTATGACGTGTAACGTTATATAGTATTATGTTATAGCGTATTACGTTATGTAGCACATCAGTATAACTTGTAACGTTATATAGCATATGAGTATAACGTATAACGTTATAGAGCATATCAGAATAACGTATAACGTTATATAGTATTACATTATAGCGTATTACGTTATATAGCACATCAGTATAACTTGTAACGTTTTATAGCATATCAATATAATGTCTAACGTCATATAGCATATCATGATAACGTATAGCGTATAACGTTATATAGTATTATGTTATAGCGTAATACGTTACATAGCACATGAGTATAACTTGTATCGTTTTATAGCATATCAGTATAACTTATAACGGTATATAGCATATCAGTATAACGTATAACGTTATATAGCATATCAGTGTAACGCATAACGTTATACAGCATATCAGGGTAACGTGTAAAGTTATATAGCATATCAGTATAACGTATAACGTTATATAGCATATCAGGATGACGTATAACGGTATATAGCATATAAGTATAACGTATAAAGTATAACGTTATATAGCATATCAATATAATGTCTAACGTCATATAGCATATCATGATAACGTATAGCGTATAACGTTATATAGTATTATGTTATAGCGTAATACGTTACATAGCACATGAGTATAACTTGTATCGTTTTATAGCATATCAGTATAACTTATAACGGTATATAGCATATCAGTATAACGTATAACGTTATATAGCATATCAGTGTAACGCATAACGTTATACAGCATATCAGGGTAACGTGTAAAGTTATATAGCATATCAGTATAACGTATCACGTTATATAGCATATCAGGATAACGTAAAACGTTATATAGTATATCAGTATAACTTATAACGTTATATGGGATATAGGTATAACGTATATCGTTATATCTTATTACGATATAGCGTATTACGTTACATAGCACATGAGTATAACTTGTATCGTTTTATAGCATATCAGTATAACTTATAACGGTATATAGCACATCAGTAAAACGTATAACGTTATATAGCATATCAATAAAACGTCTAACGTTATACAGAATGTCAGGATAATGTATAACGTATAAGGTTGTATAGTATTATGTTATAGCGTATTACGTTATATAGCACATCAGTATAACGTATAACGTTATATAGCATATCAGTATAACTTGTAACGTTTTATAGCATATCAGTATAACGTATAACGTTTTATAGCATATCAGTATAACGTATAACGTTATATAGCATATCAGTATAACTTGTAACGTTTTATAGCATATCAGTATAGCGTATAACGGTATATAGCATATAAGTATAACGTATAACGTATAACGTTATATAGTATTATGTTATAGCGTATTACGTTATGTAGCACATCAGTATAACTTGTAACGTTATATAGCATATGAGTATAACGTATAACGTTATAGAGCATATCAGAATAACGTATAACGTTATATAGTATTACATTATAGCGTATTACGTTATATAGCAAATCAGTAGAACTTGTAACGTTATATGGGATATCAGGATAACGTATAACGTTATACAGCATATCAGGATAACGTCTAACGTTATATAGCATATCAGAATAACGTATAACGTTATATAGTATTACATTATAGCGTATTACGTTATATAGCACATCAGTAGAACTTGTAACGTTATATGGGATATCAGGATAACGTATAACGTTATATAGCATATCAGTATAACGTATAACGTTATATGGGATATAAGTATAACGTATAACGTTATATAGTATTACGGTATAGCGTATTACGTTATATAGCACATCAGTATAGCTTATAACGTTATATAGCGTATCAGTCTAACGCATAACTTTATATAGCATATCAGGGTAACGTATAACGTATAACGTTATATTGTATTATGTTATAGCGTATTACGTTATGTAGCACATCAGTATAACTTGTAGCGTTATATAGCATATGAGTATAACGTATAACGTTGTATAGTATTACGTTATAGCGTTATACGTTATATAGCACATCAGTATAACTTGTAACGTTTTATAGCATATCAGTATAACGTATAACGGTATATAGCATATAAGTACAGCGTATAACGTATAACGTTATATAGCATATCAATATAATGTCTAACGTCATATAGCATATCATGATAACGTATAGCGTATAACGTTATATAGTATTATGTTATAGCGTAAAACGTTACATAGCACATGAGCATAACTTGTATCGTTTTATAGCATATCAGTATAACTTATAACGGTATATAGCATATCAGTATAACGTATAACGGTATATAGTATATAAGTATAGCGTATAACGTATAACGTTATATTGCATATCAATATAATGTCTAACGTCATATAGCATATCAGGATAACGTATAACGTATAACGTTATATAGTATTATGTTATAGCGTATTACGTTATGTAGCACATCAGTATAACTTGTAACGTTATATAGCATATCAGTATAACGTATAACGTTATAGAGCATATAAGTATAACGTATAACGTTACATAGCACATGAGTATAACTTCTAACGTTTTATAGCATATCAGTATAACGTATAACGGTATATAGCATATAAGTATAACGTATAACGTATAACGTTATGTAGCATATCAATATAATGTCTAACGTCATATAGCATATCATGAATACGTATAGCGTATAACGTTATATAGTATTATGTTATAGCGTAATACGTTACATAGCACATGAGTATAACTTGTATCGTTTTATAGCATATCAGTATAACTTATAACGGTATATAGCATATCAGTATAACGTATAACGTTATATAGCATATCAGGATAACGTAAAACGTTATATAGTATATCAGTATAACGTATAACGTTATATGGGATATAAGTATAACGTATATCGTTATATATTATTACGATATAGCGTATTACGTTACATAGCACATGAGTATAACTTGTATCGTTTTATAGCATATCAGTATAACTTATAACGGTATATAGCACATCAGTAAAACGTATAACGTTATATAGCATATCAGTATAACGTATAACGTTATATAGCATAGCAGTATAACTTGTAACGTTTTATAGCATATCAGTATAGCGTATAACGGTATATAGCATATACGTATAACGTATAACGGTATATAGCATATACGTATAACGTATAACGTTATATAGCATATCAATAAAACGTCTAACGTTATACAGAATGTCAGGATAAAGTAACGTATAAGGTTATATAGTATTATGTTATAGCGTATTACGTTACATAGCATACCAGTATAACGTATAACGTTATATAGCTTATCAGGATAACGTATAACGTTATATAGCATATCAGTATAACGTATAACGTTATATGGGATATAAGTATAACGTATAACGTTATATAGTATTACGGTATAGCGTATTACGTTATATAGCACATCAGTATAGCTTATAACGTTACACAGAATGTCAGGATAACGTATAACGTATAAGGTTATATAGTATTATGTTATAGCGTTTTACGTTACATAGCATATCAGTATAACGTATTACGTTATATAGCACATCAGTATAACGTATAACGTTATAGAGCATATCAGAATAACTTATAACGTTATATAGTATTTCGTTATAGCATATTACGTTATATAGCACATCAGTATAACTTGTAACGTTTTATAGCATATCAGCAAAACGTATAGCGGTATATAGCATATAAGAATAACGAATAACGTTATATAGCGTATCAGGATAACGTCTAACGTTATATAGCATATCAGAATAACGTATAACGTTATATAGTACTACATTATAGCGTATTACGTTATATAGCACATCAGTAGAACTTGTAACGTTATATAGGATATCAAGATAACGTATAACTTTATATAGCATATCAGTATAACGTGTAACGTTATATGGGATATAAGTATAACGTATAACGTTATATAGCATATCAGGATAACGTAAAGCGTTATATAGTATATCAGTATAACGTATAACGTTATAGAGCATATAAGTATAACGTATAACGTTACATAGCACATGAGTATAACTTGTATCGTTTTATAGCATATCAGTATAACTTATAACGGTATATAGCATATCAGTATAACGTATAACGTTATATAGCATATCAGTGTAACGCATAACGTTATACAGCATATCAGGGTAACGTGTAAAGTTATATAGCATATCAGAATAACGTATAACGTTATATAGTATTACATTATAGCGTATTACGTTATATAGCACATCAGTATAACTTGTAACGTTTTATAGCATATCAGCATAACGTATAGCGGTATATAGTATTTCGTTATAGCATATTACGTTATATAGCACATCAGTATAACTTGTAACGTTTTATAGCATATCAGCAAAACGTATAGCGGTATATAGCATATAAGAATAACGTATAACGTTATATAGCGTATCAATATAATGTCTAACGTCATATAGCATATCAGGATAACGTATAACGTATAACGTTATATAGTATTATATTATAGCGTATTACGTTATGTAGCACATCAGTATAACTTGTAACGTTATATAGCTTATCAGTATAACGTATAAAGTTATACAGCATATCAGGATAACGTCTAACGTTATATAGCATATCAGAATAACGTATAACGTTATATAGTACTACATTATAGCGTATTACGTTATATAGCACATCAGTAGAACTTGTAACGTTATATAGGATATCAAGATAACGTATAACGTTATATAGCATATCAGTATAACGTGTAACGCTATATGGGATATAAGTATAACGTATAACGTTATATAGCATATCAGGATAACGTAAAACGTTATATAGTATATCAGTATAACGTATAACGTTATAGAGCATATAAGTATAACGTATAACGTTACATAGCACATGAGTATAACTTGTATCGTTTTATAGCATATCAGTATAACTTATAACGGTATATAGCATATCAGTATAACGTATAACGTTATATAGCATATCAGTGTAACGCATAACGTTATACAGCATATCAGGGTAACGTGTAAAGTTATATAGCATATCAGAATAACGTATAACGTTATATAGTATTACATTATAGCGTATTACGTTATATAGCACATCAGTATAACTTGTAACGTTTTATAGCATATCAGCATAACGTATAGCGGTATATAGCATTTAAGTATAACGTATAACGTTATATAGCACATCAGTATAACTTTTAACGTTTTATAGCATATCAGTATAACGTATAACGGTATATAGCATATACGTATAACGTATAACGTATAACGTTATATAGCATATCAATATAATGTCTAACGTCATATAGCATATCATGATAACGTATAGCGTATAACGTTATATAGTATTATGTTATAGCGTAATACGTTACATAGCACATGAGTATAACTTGTATCGTTTTATAGCATATCAGTATAACTTATAACGGTATATAGCATATCAGTATAACGTATAACGTTATATAGCATATCAGTGTAACGCATAACGTTATACAGCATATCAGGGTAACGTGTAAAGTTATATAGCATATCAGTATAACGTATAACGTTATATAGCATATCAGGATAACGTAAAACGTTATATAGTATATCAGTATAACGTATAACGTTATATGGGATATAAGTATAACGTATATCGTTATATATTATTACGATATAGCGTATTACGTTACATAGCACATGAGTATAACTTGTATCGTTTTTTAGCATATCAGTATAACTTATAACGGTATATAGCACATCAGTAAAACGTATAACGTTATATAGCATATCAGTATAACGTATAACGTTATATAGCATAGCAGTATAACTTGTAACGTTTTATAGCATATCAGTATAGCGTATAACGGTATATAGCATATACGTATAACGTATAACGTTATATAGCATATCAATAAAACGTCTAACGTTATACAGAATGTCAGGATAACGTAACGTATAAGGTTATATAGTATTATGTTATAGCGTATTACGTTACATAGCATACCAGTATAACGTATAATGTTATATAGCTTATCAGGATAACGTATAACGTTACATAGCATATCAGTATAACGTATAACGTTATATGGGATATAAGTATAACGTATAA
The DNA here is from genome assembly GCA_911622165.2 of Bombus sylvestris. NCBI lineage: Eukaryota > Metazoa > Arthropoda > Insecta > Hymenoptera > Apidae > Bombus > Bombus sylvestris. The sequence goes on along the minus strand of OU443159.1, from coordinate 6,801,693 downwards.
CGTTATATAGTATTACGGTATAGCGTATTTCGTTATATAGCACATCAGTATAGCTTATAACGTTACACAGAATGTCAGGATAACGTATAACGTATAAGGTTATATAGTATTATGTTATAGCGTTTTACGTTACATAGCATATCAGTATAACGTATTACGTTATATAGCACATCAGTGTAACGCATAACGTTATACAGCATATCAGGGTAACGTGTAAAGTTATATAGCATATCAGAATAACGTATAACGTTATATAGTATTACATTATAGCGTATTACGTTATATAGCACATCAGTATAACTTGTAACGTTTTATAGCATATCAGCATAACGTATAGCGGTATATAGTATTTCGTTATAGCATATTACGTTATATAGCACATCAGTATAACTTGTAACGTTTTATAGCATATCAGCAAAACGTATAGCGGTATATAGCATATAAGAATAACGTATAACGTTATATAGCGTATCAATATAATGTCTAACGTCATATAGCATATCAGGATAACGTATAACGTATAACGTTATATAGTATTATATTATAGCGTATTACGTTATGTAGCACATCAGTATAACTTGTAACGTTATATAGCTTATCAGTATAACGTATAAAGTTATACAGCATATCAGGATAACGTCTAACGTTATATAGCATATCAGAATAACGTATAACGTTATATAGTACTACATTATAGCGTATTACGTTATATAGCACATCAGTAGAACTTGTAACGTTATATAGGATATCAAGATAACGTATAACGTTATATAGCATATCAGTATAACGTGTAACGCTATATGGGATATAAGTATAACGTATAACGTTATATAGCATATCAGGATAACGTAAAACGTTATATAGTATATCAGTATAACGTATAACGTTATAGAGCATATAAGTATAACGTATAACGTTACATAGCACATGAGTATAACTTGTATCGTTTTATAGCATATCAGTATAACTTATAACGGTATATAGCATATCAGTATAACGTATAACGTTATATAGCATATCAGTGTAACGCATAACGTTATACAGCATATCAGGGTAACGTGTAAAGTTATATAGCATATCAGAATAACGTATAACGTTATATAGTATTACATTATAGCGTATTACGTTATATAGCACATCAGTATAACTTGTAACGTTTTATAGCATATCAGCATAACGTATAGCGGTATATAGCATTTAAGTATAACGTATAACGTTATATAGCACATCAGTATAACTTTTAACGTTTTATAGCATATCAGTATAACGTATAACGGTATATAGCATATACGTATAACGTATAACGTATAACGTTATATAGCATATCAATATAATGTCTAACGTCATATAGCATATCATGATAACGTATAGCGTATAACGTTATATAGTATTATGTTATAGCGTAATACGTTACATAGCACATGAGTATAACTTGTATCGTTTTATAGCATATCAGTATAACTTATAACGGTATATAGCATATCAGTATAACGTATAACGTTATATAGCATATCAGTGTAACGCATAACGTTATACAGCATATCAGGGTAACGTGTAAAGTTATATAGCATATCAGTATAACGTATAACGTTATATAGCATATCAGGATAACGTAAAACGTTATATAGTATATCAGTATAACGTATAACGTTATATGGGATATAAGTATAACGTATATCGTTATATATTATTACGATATAGCGTATTACGTTACATAGCACATGAGTATAACTTGTATCGTTTTTTAGCATATCAGTATAACTTATAACGGTATATAGCACATCAGTAAAACGTATAACGTTATATAGCATATCAGTATAACGTATAACGTTATATAGCATAGCAGTATAACTTGTAACGTTTTATAGCATATCAGTATAGCGTATAACGGTATATAGCATATACGTATAACGTATAACGTTATATAGCATATCAATAAAACGTCTAACGTTATACAGAATGTCAGGATAACGTAACGTATAAGGTTATATAGTATTATGTTATAGCGTATTACGTTACATAGCATACCAGTATAACGTATAATGTTATATAGCTTATCAGGATAACGTATAACGTTACATAGCATATCAGTATAACGTATAACGTTATATGGGATATAAGTATAACGTATAACGTTATATAGTATTACGGTATAGCGTATTTCGTTATATAGCACATCAGTATAGCTTATAACGTTACACAGAATGTCAGGATAACGTATAACGTATAAGGTTATATAGTATTATGTTATAGCGTTTTACGTTACATAGCATATCAGTATAACGTATTACGTTATATAGCACATCAGTAGAACTTGTAACGTTATATAGGATATCAAGATAACGTATAACGTTATATAGCATATCAATATAATGTCTAACGTCATATAGCATATCAGGATAACGTATAACGTATAACGTTATATAGTATTATGTTATAGCGTATTACGTTATGTAGCACATCAGTATAACTTGTAACGTTATATAGCATATCAGTATAACGTATAACGTTATAGAGCATATAAGTATAACGTATAAAGTATAACGTTATATAGCATATCAATATAATGTCTAACGTCATATAGCATATCATGATAACGTATAGCGTATAACGTTATATAGTATTATGTTATAGCGTAATACGTTACATAGCACATGAGTATAACTTGTATCGTTTTATAGCATATCAGTATAACTTATAACGGTATATAGCATATCAGTATAACGTATAACGTTATATAGCATATCAGTGTAACGCATAACGTTATACAGCATATCAGGGTAACGTGTAAAGTTATATAGCATATCAGTATAACGTATAACGTTATATAGCATATCAGGATAACGTATAACGGTATATAGCATATAAGTATAACGTATAAAGTATAACGTTATATAGCATATCAATATAATGTCTAACGTCATATAGCATATCATGATAACGTATAGCGTATAACGTTATATAGTATTATGTTATAGCGTAATACGTTACATAGCACATGAGTATAACTTGTATCGTTTTATAGCATATCAGTATAACTTATAACGGTATATAGCATATCAGTATAACGTATAACGTTATATAGCATATCAGTGTAACGCATAACGTTATACAGCATATCAGGGTAACGTGTAAAGTTATATAGCATATCAGTATAACGTATAACGTTATATAGCATATCAGGATAACGTAAAACGTTATATAGTATATCAGTATAACGTATAACGTTATATGGGATATAGGTATAACGTATATCGTTATATCTTATTACGATATAGCGTATTACGTTACATAGCACATGAGTATAACTTGTATCGTTTTATAGCATATCAGTATAACTTATAACGGTATATAGCACATCAGTAAAACGTATAACGTTATATAGCATATCAATAAAACGTCTAACGTTATACAGAATGTCAGGATAATGTATAACGTATAAGGTTATATAGTATTATGTTATAGCGTATTACGTTATATAGCACATCAGTATAACGTATAACGTTATATAGCATATCAGTATAACTTGTAACGTTTTATAGCATATCAGTATAACGTATAACGTTTTATAGCATATCAGTATAACGTATAACGTTATATAGCATATCAGAATAACTTGTAACGTTTTATAGCATATCAGTATAGCGTATAACGGTATATAGCATATAAGTATAACGTATAACGTATAACGTTATATAGTATTATGTTATAGCGTATTACGTTATGTAGCACATCAGTATAACTTGTAACGTTATATAGCATATGAGTATAACGTATAACGTTATAGAGCATATCAGAATAACGTATAACGTTATATAGTATTACATTATAGCGTATTACGTTATATAGCAAATCAGTAGAACTTGTAACGTTATATGGGATATCAGGATAACGTATAACGTTATATAGCATATCAGTATAACGTATAACGTTATATAGCATATCAGTATAACGTATAACGTTATATGGGATATCAGGATAACGTATAACGTTATACAGCATATCAGGATAACGTCTAACGTTATATAGCATATCAGAATAACGTATAACGTTATATAGTATTACATTATAGCGTATTACGTTATATAGCACATCAGTAGAACTTGTAACGTTATATGGGATATCAGGATAACGTATAACGTTATATAGCATATCAGTATAACGTATAACGTTATATGGGATATAAGTATAACGTATAACGTTATATAGTATTACGGTATAGCGTATTACGTTATATAGCACATCAGTATAGCTTATAACGTTATATAGCGTATCAGTCTAACGCATAACTTTATATAGCATATCAGGGTAACGTATAACGTATAACGTTATATTGTATTACGTTATAGCGTATTACGTTATGTAGCACATCAGTATAACTTGTAGCGTTATATAGCATATGAGTATAACGTATAACGTTATATAGTATTACGTTATAGCGTTATACGTTATATAGCACATCAGTATAACTTGTAACGTTTTATAGCATATCAGTATAACGTATAACGGTATATAGCATATAAGTATAACGTATAACGTATAACGTTATATAGCATATCAATATAATGTCTAACGTCATATAGCATATCATGATAACGTATAGCGTATAACGTTATATAGTATTATGTTATAGCGTAAAACGTTACATAGCGCATGAGTATAACTTGTATCGTTTTATAGCATATCAGTACAACTTATAACGGTATATAGCATATCAGTATAACGTATAACGGTATATAGTATATAAGTATAGCGTATAACGTATAACGTTATATTGCATATCAATATAATGTCTAACGTCATATAGCATATCAGGATAACGTATAACGTATAACGTTATATAGTATTATGTTATAGCGTATTACGTTATGTAGCACATCAGTATAACTTGTAACGTTATATAGCATATCAGTATAACGTATAACGTTATAGAGCATATAAGTATAACGTATAACGTTACATAGCACATGAGTATAACTTGTATCGTTTTATAGCATATCAGTATAACTTATAACGGTATATAGCATATCAGTATAACGTATAACGTTATATAGTATTACATTATAGCGTATTACGTTATATAGCACATCAGTATAACTTGTAACGTTTTATAGCATATCAGCATAACGTATAGCGGTATATAGCATATAAGTATAACGTATAACGTTATATAGCACATCAGTATAACTTGTAACGTTTTATAGCATATCAGTATAACGTATAACGGTATTTAGCATATAAGTATAACGTATAACGTATAACGTTATATAGCATATCAATATAATGTCTAACGTCATATAGCATATCATGATAACGTATAGCGTATAACGTTATATAGTATTATGTTATAGCGTAATACGTTACATAGCACATGAGTATAACTTGTATCGTTTTATAGCATATCAGTATAACTTATAACGGTATATAGCATATCAGTATAACGTATAACGTTATATAGCATATCAGGATAACGTAAAACGTTATATAGTATATCAGTATAACGTATAACGTTATATGGGATATAAGTATAACGTATATCGTTATATATTATTACGATATAGCGTATTACGTTACATAGCACATGAGTATAACTTGTATCGTTTTATAGCATATCAGTATAACTTATAACGGTATATAGCACATCAGTAAAACGTATAACGTTATATAGCATATCAGTATAACGTATAACGTTATATAGCATATCAGTATAACGTATAACGTTATATGGGATATAAGTATAACGTATAACGTTATATAGTATTACGGTATAGCGTATTACGTTATATAGCACATCAGTATAGCTTATAACGTTATATAGCGTATCAGTGTAACGCATAACGTTATACAGCATATCAGGGTAACCTGTAAAGTTACATAGCATATCAGAATAACGTGTAACGTTATATAGTATTACATTATAGCGTATTACGTTATATAGCACATCAGTATAACTTGTAACGTTTTATAGCATATCAGCATAACGTATAGCGGTATATAGCATATAAGAATAACGTATAACGTTATATAGCGTATCAATATAATGTCTAACGTCATATAGCATATCAGGATAACGTATAACGTATAACGTTATATAGTATTATATTATAGCGTATTACGTTATGTAGCACATCAGTATAACTTGTAACGTTATATAGCTTATCAGTATAACGTATAAAGTTATACAGCATATCAGGATAACGTCTAACGTTATATAGCATATCAGAATAACGTATAACGTTATATAGTACTACATTATAGCGTATTACGTTATATAGCACATCAGTAGAACTTGTAACGTCATATAGGATATCAAGATAACGTATAACGTTATATAGCATATCAGTATAACGTGTAACGTTATATGGGATATAAGTATAACGTATAACGTTATATAGCATATCAGGATAACGTAAAACGTTATATAGTATATCAGTATAACGTATAACGTTATAGAGCATATAAGTATAACGTATAACGTTACATAGCACATGAGTATAACTTGTATCGTTTTATAGCATATCAGTATAACGCATAACGTTATACAGCATATCAGGGTAACGTGTAAAGTTATATAGCATATCAGTATAACGTATAACGTTATATAGCATATCAGGATAACGTAAAACGTTATATAGTATATCAGTATAACGTATAACGTTATATGGGATATAGGTATAACGTATATCGTTATATCTTATTACGATATAGCGTATTACGTTACATAGCACATGAGTATAACTTGTATCGTTTTATAGCATATCAGTATAACTTATAACGGTATATAGCACATCAGTAAAACGTATAACGTTATATAGCATATCAATAAAACGTCTAACGTTATACAGAATGTCAGGATAATGTATAACGTATAAGGTTATATAGTATTATGTTATAGCGTATTACGTTATATAGCACATCAGTATAACGTATAACGTTATATAGCATATCAGTATATCTTGTAACGTTTTATAGCATATCAGTATAACGTATAACGTTTTATAGCATATCAGTATAACGTATAACGTTATATAGCATATCAGAATAACTTGTAACGTTTTATAGCATATCAGTATAGCGTATAACGGTATATAGCATATAAGTATAACGTATAACGTATAACGTTATATAGTATTATGTTATAGCGTATTACGTTATGTAGCACATCAGTATAACTTGTAACGTTATATAGCATATGAGTATAACGTATAACGTTATAGAGCATATCAGAATAACGTATAACGTTATATAGTATTACATTATAGCGTATTACGTTATATAGCAAATCAGTAGAACTTGTAACGTTATATGGGATATCAGGATAACGTATAACGTTATATAGCATATCAGTATAACGTATAACGTTATATAGCATATCAGTATAACGTATAACGTTATATGGGATATCAGGATAACGTATAACGTTATACAGCATATCAGGATAACGTCTAACGTTATATAGCATATCAGAATAACGTATAACGTTATATAGTATTACATTATAGCGTATTACGTTATATAGCACATCAGTAGAACTTGTAACGTTATATGGGATATCAGGATAACGTATAACGTTATATAGCATATCAGTATAACGTATAACGTTATATGGGATATAAGTATAACGTATAACGTTATATAGTATTACGGTATAGCGTATTACGTTATATAGCACATCAGTATAGCTTATAACGTTATATAGCGTATCAGTCTAACGCATTACTTTATATAGCATATCAGGGTAACGTATAACGTATAACGTTATATTGTATTATGTTATAGCGTATTACGTTATGTAGCACATCAGTATAACTTGTAGCGTTATATAGCATATGAGTATAACGTATAACGTTATATAGTATTACATTATAGCGTATTACGTTATATAGCACATCAGTAGAACTTGTAACGTTATATGGGATATCAGGATAACGTATAACGTTATATAGCATATCAGTATAACGTATAACGGTATATAGCATATAAGTATAACGTATAACGTATAACGTTATATAGCATATCAATATAATGTCTAACGTCATATAGCATATCATGATAACGTATAGCGTATAACGTTATATAGTATTATGTTATAGCGTAAAACGTTACATAGCACATGAGTATAACTTGTATCGTTTTATAGCATATCAGTACAACTTATAACGGTATATAGCATATCAGTATAACGTATAACGGTATATAGTATATAAGTATAGCGTATAACGTATAACGTTATATTGCATATCAATATAATGTCTAACGTCATATAGCATATCAGGATAACGTAAAACGTATAACGTTATATAGTATTATGTTATAGCGTATTACGTTATGTAGCACATCAGTATAACTTGTAACGTTATATAGCATATCAGTATAACAAATAACGTTATAGAGCATATAAGTATAACGTATAACGTTACATAGCACATGAGTATAACTTGTATCGTTTTATAGCATATCAGTATAACTTATAACGGTATATAGCATATCAGTATAACGTATAACGTTATATAGCATATCAGTGTAACGCATAACGTTATACAGCATATCAGGGTAACCTGTAAAGTTACATAGCATATCAGAATAACGTGTAACGTTATATAGTATTACATTATAGCGTATTACGTTATATAGCACATCAGTATAACTTGTAACGTTTTATAGCATATCAGCATAACGTATAGCGGTATATAGCATATAAGTATAACGTATAACGTTATATAGCACATCAGTATAACTTGTAACGTTTTATAGCATATCAGTATAACGTATAACGGTATATAGCATATAAGTATAACGTATAACGTATAACGTTATATAGCATATCAATATAATGTCTAACGTCATATAGCATATCATGATAACGTATAGCGTATAACGTTATATAGTATTATGTTATAGCGTAATACGTTACATAGCACATGAGTATAACTTGTATCGTTTTATAGCATATCAGTATAACTTATAACGGTATATAGCACATCAGTATAACGTATAACGTTATATAGCATATCAGGATAACGTAAAACGTTATATAGTATATCAGTATAACGTATAACGTTATATGGGATATAAGTATAACGTATATCGTTATATATTATTACGATATAGCGTATTACGTTACATAGCACATGAGTATAACTTGTATCGTTTTATAGCATATCAGTATAACTTATAACGGTATATAGCACATCAATAAAACGTATAACGTTATATAGCATATCAGTATAACGTATAACGTTATATAGCATAGCAGTATAACTTGTAACGTTTTATAGCATATCAGTATAGCGTATAACGGTATATAGCATATACGTATAACGTATAACGTTATATAGCATATCAATAAAACGTCTGACGTTATACAGAATGTCAGGATAAAGTAACGTATAAGGTTATATAGTATTATGTTATAGCGTATTACGTTACATAGCATACCAGTATAACGTATAACGTTATATAGCTTATCAGGATAAGGTATAACGTTATATAGCATATCAGTATAACGTATAACGTTATATGGGATATAAGTATAACGTATAACGTTATATAGTATTACGGTATATCGTATTACGTTATATAGCACATCAGTATAGCTTATAACGTTACACAGAATGTCAGGATAACGTATAACGTACAAGGTTATATAGTATTATGTTATAGCGTTTTACGTTACATAGCATATCAGTATAACGTATTACGTTATATAGCACATCAGTATAACGTATAACGTTATAGAGCATATCAGAATAACTTATAACGTTATATAGTATTTCGTTATAGCATATTACGTTATACAGCACATCAGTATAACTTGTAACGTTTTATAGCATATCAGCAAAACGTATAGCGGTATATAGCATATAAGAATAACGTATAACGTTATATAGCGTATCAATATAATGTCTAACGTCATATAGCATATCAGGATAACGTATAACGTATAACGTTATATAGTATTATATTATAGCGTATTACGTTATGTAGCACATCAGTATAACTTGTAACGTTATATAGCTTATCAGTATAACGTATAAAGTTATACAGCATATCAGGATAACGTCTAACGTTATATAGCATATCAGAATAACGTATAACGTTATATAGTACTACATTATAGCGTATTACGTTATATAGCACATCAGTAGTACTTGTAACGTTATATAGGATATCAAGATAACGTATAACGTTATATAGCATATCAGTATAACGTGTAACGTTATATGGGATATAAGTATAACGTATAACGTTATATAGCATATCAGGATAACGTAAAACGTTATATAGTATATCAGTATAACGTATAACGTTATAGAGCATATAAGTATAACGTATAACGTTACATAGCACATGAGTATAACTTGTATCGTTTTATAGCATATCAGTATAACTTATAACGGTATATAGCATATCAGTATAACGTATAACGTTATATAGCATATCAGTGTAACGCATAACGTTATACAGCATATCAGGGTAACGTGTAAAGTTATATAGCATATCAGAATAACGTATAACGTTATATAGTATTACATTATAGCGTATTACGTTATATAGCACATCAGTATAACTTGTAACGTTTTATAGCATATCAGCATAACGTATAGCGGTATATAGTATTTCGTTATAGCATATTACGTTATATAGCACATCAGTATAACTTGTAACGTTTTATAGCATATCAGCAAAACGTATAGCGGTATATAGCATATAAGAATAACGTATCACGTTATATAGCGTATCAATATAATGTCTAACGTCATATAGCATATCAGGATAACGTATAACGTATAACGTTATATAGTATTATATTATAGCGTATTACGTTATGTAGCACATCAGTATAACTTGTAACGTTATATAGCTTATCAGTATAACGTATAAAGTTATACAGCATATCATGATAACGTCTAACGTTATATAGCATATCAGAATAACGTATAACGTTATATAGTACTACATTATAGCGTATTACGTTATATAGCACATCAGTAGAACTTGTAACGTTATATAGGATATCAAGATAACGTATAACGTTACATAGCACATGAGTATAACTTGTATCGTTTTATAGCATATCAGTATAACTTATAACGGTATATAGCATATCAGTATAACGTATAACGTTATATAGCATATCAGTGTAACGCATAACGTTATACAGCATATCAGGGTAACGTGTAAAGTTATATAGCATATCAGAATAACGTATAACGTTATATAGTATTACATTATAGCGTATTACGTTATATAGCACATCAGTATAACTTGTAACGTTTTATAGCATATCAGCATAACGTATAGCGGTATATAGCATTTAAGTATAACGTATAACGTTATATAGCACATCAGTATAACTTGTAACGTTTTATAGCATATCAGTATAACGTATAACGGTATATAGCATATACGTATAACGTATAACGTATAACGTTATATAGCATATCAATATAATGTCTAACGTCATATAGCATATCATGATAACGTATAGCGTATAACGTTATATAGTATTATGTTATAGCGTAATACGTTACATAGCACATGAGTATAACTTGTATCGTTTTATAGCATATCAGTATAACTTATAACGGTATATAGCATATCAGTATAACGTATAACGTTATATAGCATATCAGTGTAACGTATAACGGTATATAGCATATACGTATAACGTATAACGTATAACGTTATATAGCATATCAATATAATGTCTAACGTCATATAGCATATCATGATAACGTATAGCGTATAACGTTATATAGTATTATGTTATAGCGTAATACGTTACATAGCACATGAGTATAACTTGTATCGTTTTATAGCATATCAGTATAACTTATAACGGTATATAGCATATCAGTATAACGTATAACGTTATATAGCATATCAGTGTAACGCATAACGTTATACAGCATATCAGGGTAACGTGTAAAGTTATATAGCATATCAGTATAGCGTATAACGGTATATAGCATATACGTATAACGTATAACGTTATATAGCATATCAATAAAACGTCTAACGTTATACAGAATGTCAGGATAACGTAACGTATAAAGTTATATAGTATTATGTTATAGCGTTTTACGTTACATAGCATATCAGTATAACGTATAACGTTATATAGCTTATCAGGATAACGTATAACGTTATATAGCACATCAGTATAACGTATAACGTTATAGAGCATATCAGAATAACTTATAACGTTATATAGTATTTCGTTATAGCATATTACGTTATATAGCACATCAGTATAACTTGTAACGTTTTATAGCATATCAGCAAAACGTATAGCGGTATATAGCATATAAGAATAACGTATAACGTTATATAGCGTATCAATATAATGTCTAACGTCATATAGCATATCAGGATAACGTATAACGTATAACGTTATATAGTATTATATTATAGCGTATTACGTTATGTAGCACATCAGTATATCTTGTAACGTTATATAGCTTATCAGTATAACGTATAAAGTTATACAGCATATCAGGATAACGTCTAACGTTATATAGCATATCAGAATAACGTATAACGTTATATAGTACTACATTATAGCGTATTACGTTATATAGCACATCAGTAGAACTTGTAACGTTATATAGGATATCAAGATAACGTATAACGTTATATAGCGTATCAATATAATGTCTAACGTCATATAGCATATCAGGATAACGTATAACGTATAACGTTATATAGTATTATGTTATAGCGTATTACGTTATGTAGCACATCAGTATAACTTGTAACGTTATATAGCATATGAGTATAACGTATAACGTTATAGAGCATATCAGAATAACGTATAACGTTATATAGTATTACATTATAGCGTATTACGTTATATAGCAAATCAGTAGAACTTGTAACGTTATATGGGATATCAGGATAACGTATAACGTTATATAGCATATCAGTATAACGTATAACGTTATATAGCATATCAGTATAACGTATAACGTTATATGGGATATCAGGATAACGTATAACGTTATACAGCATATCAGGATAACGTCTAACGTTATATAGCATATCAGAATAACGTATAACGTTATATAGTATTACATTATAGCGTATTACGTTATATAGCACATCAGTAGAACTTGTAACGTTATATGGGATATCAGGATAACGTATAACGTTATATAGCATATCAGTATAACGTATAACGTTATATGGGATATAAGTATAACGTATAACGTTATATAGTATTACGGTATAGCGTATTACGTTATATAGCACATCAGTATAGCTTATAACGTTATATAGCGTATCAGTCTAACGCATAACTTTATATAGCATATCAGGGTAACGTATAACGTATAACGTTATATTGTATTACGTTATAGCGTATTACGTTATGTAGCACATCAGTATAACTTGTAGCGTTATATAGCATATGAGTATAACGTATAACGTTATATAGTATTACGTTATAGCGTTATACGTTATATAGCACATCAGTATAACTTGTAACGTTTTATAGCATATCAGTATAACGTATAACGGTATATAGCATATAAGTATAACGTATAACGTATAACGTTATATAGCATATCAATATAATGTCTAACGTCATATAGCATATCATGATAACGTATAGCGTATAACGTTATATAGTATTATGTTATAGCGTAAAACGTTACATAGCGCATGAGTATAACTTGTATCGTTTTATAGCATATCAGTACAACTTATAACGGTATATAGCATATCAGTATAACGTATAACGGTATATAGTATATAAGTATAGCGTATAACGTATAACGTTATATTGCATATCAATATAATGTCTAACGTCATATAGCATATCAGGATAACGTATAACGTATAACGTTATATAGTATTATGTTATAGCGTATTACGTTATGTAGCACATCAGTATAACTTGTAACGTTATATAGCATATCAGTATAACGTATAACGTTATAGAGCATATAAGTATAACGTATAACGTTACATAGCACATGAGTATAACTTGTATCGTTTTATAGCATATCAGTATAACTTATAACGGTATATAGCATATCAGTATAACGTATAACGTTATATAGTATTACATTATAGCGTATTACGTTATATAGCACATCAGTATAACTTGTAACGTTTTATAGCATATCAGCATAACGTATAGCGGTATATAGCATATAAGTATAACGTATAACGTTATATAGCACATCAGTATAACTTGTAACGTTTTATAGCATATCAGTATAACGTATAACGGTATTTAGCATATAAGTATAACGTATAACGTATAACGTTATATAGCATATCAATATAATGTCTAACGTCATATAGCATATCATGATAACGTATAGCGTATAACGTTATATAGTATTATGTTATAGCGTAATACGTTACATAGCACATGAGTATAACTTGTATCGTTTTATAGCATATCAGTATAACTTATAACGGTATATAGCATATCAGTATAACGTATAACGTTATATAGCATATCAGGATAACGTAAAACGTTATATAGTATATCAGTATAACGTATAACGTTATATGGGATATAAGTATAACGTATATCGTTATATATTATTACGATATAGCGTATTACGTTACATAGCACATGAGTATAACTTGTATCGTTTTATAGCATATCAGTATAACTTATAACGGTATATAGCACATCAGTAAAACGTATAACGTTATATAGCATATCAGTATAACGTATAACGTTATATAGCATATCAGTATAACGTATAACGTTATATGGGATATAAGTATAACGTATAACGTTATATAGTATTACGGTATAGCGTATTACGTTATATAGCACATCAGTATAGCTTATAACGTTATATAGCGTATCAGTGTAACGCATAACGTTATACAGCATATCAGGGTAACCTGTAAAGTTACATAGCATATCAGAATAACGTGTAACGTTATATAGTATTACATTATAGCGTATTACGTTATATAGCACATCAGTATAACTTGTAACGTTTTATAGCATATCAGCATAACGTATAGCGGTATATAGCATATAAGAATAACGTATAACGTTATATAGCGTATCAATATAATGTCTAACGTCATATAGCATATCAGGATAACGTATAACGTATAACGTTATATAGTATTATATTATAGCGTATTACGTTATGTAGCACATCAGTATAACTTGTAACGTTATATAGCTTATCAGTATAACGTATAAAGTTATACAGCATATCAGGATAACGTCTAACGTTATATAGCATATCAGAATAACGTATAACGTTATATAGTACTACATTATAGCGTATTACGTTATATAGCACATCAGTAGAACTTGTAACGTCATATAGGATATCAAGATAACGTATAACGTTATATAGCATATCAGTATAACGTGTAACGTTATATGGGATATAAGTATAACGTATAACGTTATATAGCATATCAGGATAACGTAAAACGTTATATAGTATATCAGTATAACGTATAACGTTATAGAGCATATAAGTATAACGTATAACGTTACATAGCACATGAGTATAACTTGTATCGTTTTATAGCATATCAGTATAACGCATAACGTTATACAGCATATCAGGGTAACGTGTAAAGTTATATAGCATATCAGTATAACGTATAACGTTATATAGCATATCAGGATAACGTAAAACGTTATATAGTATATCAGTATAACGTATAACGTTATATGGGATATAGGTATAACGTATATCGTTATATCTTATTACGATATAGCGTATTACGTTACATAGCACATGAGTATAACTTGTATCGTTTTATAGCATATCAGTATAACTTATAACGGTATATAGCACATCAGTAAAACGTATAACGTTATATAGCATATCAATAAAACGTCTAACGTTATACAGAATGTCAGGATAATGTATAACGTATAAGGTTATATAGTATTATGTTATAGCGTATTACGTTATATAGCACATCAGTATAACGTATAACGTTATATAGCATATCAGTATATCTTGTAACGTTTTATAGCATATCAGTATAACGTATAACGTTTTATAGCATATCAGTATAACGTATAACGTTATATAGCATATCAGAATAACTTGTAACGTTTTATAGCATATCAGTATAGCGTATAACGGTATATAGCATATAAGTATAACGTATAACGTATAACGTTATATAGTATTATGTTATAGCGTATTACGTTATGTAGCACATCAGTATAACTTGTAACGTTATATAGCATATGAGTATAACGTATAACGTTATAGAGCATATCAGAATAACGTATAACGTTATATAGTATTACATTATAGCGTATTACGTTATATAGCAAATCAGTAGAACTTGTAACGTTATATGGGATATCAGGATAACGTATAACGTTATATAGCATATCAGTATAACGTATAACGTTATATAGCATATCAGTATAACGTATAACGTTATATGGGATATCAGGATAACGTATAACGTTATACAGCATATCAGGATAACGTCTAACGTTATATAGCATATCAGAATAACGTATAACGTTATATAGTATTACATTATAGCGTATTACGTTATATAGCACATCAGTAGAACTTGTAACGTTATATGGGATATCAGGATAACGTATAACGTTATATAGCATATCAGTATAACGTATAACGTTATATGGGATATAAGTATAACGTATAACGTTATATAGTATTACGGTATAGCGTATTACGTTATATAGCACATCAGTATAGCTTATAACGTTATATAGCGTATCAGTCTAACGCATTACTTTATATAGCATATCAGGGTAACGTATAACGTATAACGTTATATTGTATTATGTTATAGCGTATTACGTTATGTAGCACATCAGTATAACTTGTAGCGTTATATAGCATATGAGTATAACGTATAACGTTATATAGTATTACGTTATAGCGTTATACGTTATATAGCACATCAGTATAACTTGTAACGTTTTATAGCATATCAGTATAACGTATAACGGTATATAGCATATAAGTATAACGTATAACGTATAACGTTATATAGCATATCAATATAATGTCTAACGTCATATAGCATATCATGATAACGTATAGCGTATAACGTTATATAGTATTATGTTATAGCGTAAAACGTTACATAGCACATGAGTATAACTTGTATCGTTTTATAGCATATCAGTACAACTTATAACGGTATATAGCATATCAGTATAACGTATAACGGTATATAGTATATAAGTATAGCGTATAACGTATAACGTTATATTGCATATCAATATAATGTCTAACGTCATATAGCATATCAGGATAACGTAAAACGTATAACGTTATATAGTATTATGTTATAGCGTATTACGTTATGTAGCACATCAGTATAACTTGTAACGTTATATAGCATATCAGTATAACAAATAACGTTATAGAGCATATAAGTATAACGTATAACGTTACATAGCACATGAGTATAACTTGTATCGTTTTATAGCATATCAGTATAACTTATAACGGTATATAGCATATCAGTATAACGTATAACGTTATATAGCATATCAGTGTAACGCATAACGTTATACAGCATATCAGGGTAACCTGTAAAGTTACATAGCATATCAGAATAACGTGTAACGTTATATAGTATTACATTATAGCGTATTACGTTATATAGCACATCAGTATAACTTGTAACGTTTTATAGCATATCAGCATAACGTATAGCGGTATATAGCATATAAGTATAACGTATAACGTTATATAGCACATCAGTATAACTTGTAACGTTTTATAGCATATCAGTATAACGTATAACGGTATATAGCATATAAGTATAACGTATAACGTATAACGTTATATAGCATATCAATATAATGTCTAACGTCATATAGCATATCATGATAACGTATAGCGTATAACGTTATATAGTATTATGTTATAGCGTAATACGTTACATAGCACATGAGTATAACTTGTATCGTTTTATAGCATATCAGTATAACTTATAACGGTATATAGCACATCAGTATAACGTATAACGTTATATAGCATATCAGGATAACGTAAAACGTTATATAGTATATCAGTATAACGTATAACGTTATATGGGATATAAGTATAACGTATATCGTTATATATTATTACGATATAGCGTATTACGTTACATAGCACATGAGTATAACTTGTATCGTTTTATAGCATATCAGTATAACTTATAACGGTATATAGCACATCAATAAAACGTATAACGTTATATAGCATATCAGTATAACGTATAACGTTATATAGCATAGCAGTATAACTTGTAACGTTTTATAGCATATCAGTATAGCGTATAACGGTATATAGCATATACGTATAACGTATAACGTTATATAGCATATCAATAAAACGTCTGACGTTATACAGAATGTCAGGATAAAGTAACGTATAAGGTTATATAGTATTATGTTATAGCGTATTACGTTACATAGCATACCAGTATAACGTATAACGTTATATAGCTTATCAGGATAAGGTATAACGTTATATAGCATATCAGTATAACGTATAACGTTATATGGGATATAAGTATAACGTATAACGTTATATAGTATTACGGTATATCGTATTACGTTATATAGCACATCAGTATAGCTTATAACGTTACACAGAATGTCAGGATAACGTATAACGTACAAGGTTATATAGTATTATGTTATAGCGTTTTACGTTACATAGCATATCAGTATAACGTATTACGTTATATAGCACATCAGTATAACGTATAACGTTATAGAGCATATCAGAATAACTTATAACGTTATATAGTATTTCGTTATAGCATATTACGTTATACAGCACATCAGTATAACTTGTAACGTTTTATAGCATATCAGCAAAACGTATAGCGGTATATAGCATATAAGAATAACGTATAACGTTATATAGCGTATCAATATAATGTCTAACGTCATATAGCATATCAGGATAACGTATAACGTATAACGTTATATAGTATTATATTATAGCGTATTACGTTATGTAGCACATCAGTATAACTTGTAACGTTATATAGCTTATCAGTATAACGTATAAAGTTATACAGCATATCAGGATAACGTCTAACGTTATATAGCATATCAGAATAACGTATAACGTTATATAGTACTACATTATAGCGTATTACGTTATATAGCACATCAGTAGTACTTGTAACGTTATATAGGATATCAAGATAACGTATAACGTTATATAGCATATCAGTATAACGTGTAACGTTATATGGGATATAAGTATAACGTATAACGTTATATAGCATATCAGGATAACGTAAAACGTTATATAGTATATCAGTATAACGTATAACGTTATAGAGCATATAAGTATAACGTATAACGTTACATAGCACATGAGTATAACTTGTATCGTTTTATAGCATATCAGTATAACTTATAACGGTATATAGCATATCAGTATAACGTATAACGTTATATAGCATATCAGTGTAACGCATAACGTTATACAGCATATCAGGGTAACGTGTAAAGTTATATAGCATATCAGAATAACGTATAACGTTATATAGTATTACATTATAGCGTATTACGTTATATAGCACATCAGTATAACTTGTAACGTTTTATAGCATATCAGCATAACGTATAGCGGTATATAGTATTTCGTTATAGCATATTACGTTATATAGCACATCAGTATAACTTGTAACGTTTTATAGCATATCAGCAAAACGTATAGCGGTATATAGCATATAAGAATAACGTATCACGTTATATAGCGTATCAATATAATGTCTAACGTCATATAGCATATCAGGATAACGTATAACGTATAACGTTATATAGTATTATATTATAGCGTATTACGTTATGTAGCACATCAGTATAACTTGTAACGTTATATAGCTTATCAGTATAACGTATAAAGTTATACAGCATATCATGATAACGTCTAACGTTATATAGCATATCAGAATAACGTATAACGTTATATAGTACTACATTATAGCGTATTACGTTATATAGCACATCAGTAGAACTTGTAACGTTATATAGGATATCAAGATAACGTATAACGTTACATAGCACATGAGTATAACTTGTATCGTTTTATAGCATATCAGTATAACTTATAACGGTATATAGCATATCAGTATAACGTATAACGTTATATAGCATATCAGTGTAACGCATAACGTTATACAGCATATCAGGGTAACGTGTAAAGTTATATAGCATATCAGAATAACGTATAACGTTATATAGTATTACATTATAGCGTATTACGTTATATAGCACATCAGTATAACTTGTAACGTTTTATAGCATATCAGCATAACGTATAGCGGTATATAGCATTTAAGTATAACGTATAACGTTATATAGCACATCAGTATAACTTGTAACGTTTTATAGCATATCAGTATAACGTATAACGGTATATAGCATATACGTATAACGTATAACGTATAACGTTATATAGCATATCAATATAATGTCTAACGTCATATAGCATATCATGATAACGTATAGCGTATAACGTTATATAGTATTATGTTATAGCGTAATACGTTACATAGCACATGAGTATAACTTGTATCGTTTTATAGCATATCAGTATAACTTATAACGGTATATAGCATATCAGTATAACGTATAACGTTATATAGCATATCAGTGTAACGTATAACGGTATATAGCATATACGTATAACGTATAACGTATAACGTTATATAGCATATCAATATAATGTCTAACGTCATATAGCATATCATGATAACGTATAGCGTATAACGTTATATAGTATTATGTTATAGCGTAATACGTTACATAGCACATGAGTATAACTTGTATCGTTTTATAGCATATCAGTATAACTTATAACGGTATATAGCATATCAGTATAACGTATAACGTTATATAGCATATCAGTGTAACGCATAACGTTATACAGCATATCAGGGTAACGTGTAAAGTTATATAGCATATCAGTATAGCGTATAACGGTATATAGCATATACGTATAACGTATAACGTTATATAGCATATCAATAAAACGTCTAACGTTATACAGAATGTCAGGATAACGTAACGTATAAAGTTATATAGTATTATGTTATAGCGTTTTACGTTACATAGCATATCAGTATAACGTATAACGTTATATAGCTTATCAGGATAACGTATAACGTTATATAGCACATCAGTATAACGTATAACGTTATAGAGCATATCAGAATAACTTATAACGTTATATAGTATTTCGTTATAGCATATTACGTTATATAGCACATCAGTATAACTTGTAACGTTTTATAGCATATCAGCAAAACGTATAGCGGTATATAGCATATAAGAATAACGTATAACGTTATATAGCGTATCAATATAATGTCTAACGTCATATAGCATATCAGGATAACGTATAACGTATAACGTTATATAGTATTATATTATAGCGTATTACGTTATGTAGCACATCAGTATATCTTGTAACGTTATATAGCTTATCAGTATAACGTATAAAGTTATACAGCATATCAGGATAACGTCTAACGTTATATAGCATATCAGAATAACGTATAACGTTATATAGTACTACATTATAGCGTATTACGTTATATAGCACATCAGTAGAACTTGTAACGTTATATAGGATATCAAGATAACGTATAACGTTATATAGCATATCAGTATAACGTGTAACGTTATATGGGATATAAGTATAACGTATAACGTTATATAGCATATCAGGATAACGTAAAACGTTATATAGTATATCAGTATAACGTATAACGTTATAGAGCATATAAGTATAACGTATAACGTTACATAGCACATGAGTATAACTTGTATCGTTATAGCATATCAGTATAACTTATAACGGTATATAGCATATCAGTATAACGTATAACGTTATATAGCATATCAGTGTAACGCATAACGTTATACAGCATATCAGGGTAACGTGTAAAGTTATATAGCATATCAGAATAACGTATAACGTTATATAGTATTACATTATAGCGTATTACGTTATATAGCACATCAGTATAACTTGTAACGTTTTATAGCATATCAGCATAACGTATAGCGGTATATAGCATTTAAGTATAACGTATAACGTTATATAGCACATCAGTATAACTTGTAACGTTTTATAGCATATCAGTATAACGTATAACGGTATATAGCATATACGTAGAACGTATAACGTATAACGTTATATAGCATATCAATATAATGTCTAACGTCATATAGCATATCATGATAACGTATAGCGTATAACGTTATATAGTATTATGTTATAGCGTAATACGTTACATAGCACATGAGTATAACTTGTATCGTTTTATAGCATATCAGTATAACTTATAACGGTATATTGCATATCAGTATAACGTATAACGTTATATAGCATATCAGTGTAACGCATAACGTTATACAGCATATCAGGGTAACGTGTAAAGTTATATAGCATATCAGTATAACGTATAACGTTATATAGCATATCAGGATAACGTAAAACGTTATATAGTATATCAGTATAACGTATAACGTTATATGGGATATAAGTATAACGTATATCGTTATATATTATTACGATATAGCGTATTACGTTACATAGCACATGAGTATAACTTGTATCGTTTTATAGCATATCAGTATAACTTATAACGGTATATAGCACATCAGTAAAACGTATAACGTTATATAGCATATCAGTATAGCGTATAACGTTATATAGCATAGCAGTATAACTTGTAACGTTTTATAGCATATCAGTATAGCGTATAACGGTATATAGCATATACGTATAACGTATAACGTTATATAGCATATCAATAAAACGTCTAACGTTATACAGAATGTCAGGATAACGTAACGTATAAAGTTATATAGTATTATGTTATAGCGTTTTACGTTACATAGCATATCAGTATAACGTATAACGTTATATAGCTTATCAGGATAACGTATAACGTTATATAGCACATCAGTATAACTTGTAACGTTTTATAGCATATCAGCAAAACGTATAGCGGTATATAGCATATAAGAATAACGTATAACGTTATATAGCGTATCAATATAATGTCTAACGTCATATAGCATATCAGGATAACGTATAACGTATAACGTTATATAGTATTATATTATAGCGTATTACGTTATGTAGCACATCAGTATAACTTGTAACGTTATATAGCTTATCAGTATAACGTATAAAGTTATACAGCATATCAGGATAACGTCTAACGTTATATAGCATATCAGAATAACGTATAACGTTATATAGTACTACATTATAGCGTATTACGTTATATAGCACATCAGTAGAACTTGTAACGTTATATAGGATATCAAGATAACGTATAACGTTATATAGCATATCAGTATAACGTGTAACGTTATATGGGATATAAGTATAACGTATAACGTTATATAGCATATCAGGATAACGTAAAACGTTATATAGTATATCAGTATAACGTATAACGTTATAGAGCATATAAGTATAACGTATAACGTTACATATCACATGAGTATAACTTGTATCGTTATAGCATATCAGTATAACTTATAACGGCATATAGCATATCAGTATAACGTATAACGTTATATAGCATATCAGTGTAACGCATAACGTTATACAGCATATCAGGGTAACGTGTAAAGTTATATAGCATATCAGAATAACGTATAACGTTATATAGTATTACATTATAGCGTATTACGTTATATAGCACATCAGTATAACTTGTAACGTTTTATAGCGTATCAGCATAACGTATAGCGGTATATAGCATTTAAGTATAACGTATAACGTTATATAGCACATCAGTATAACTTGTAACGTTTTATAGCATATCAGTATAACGTATAAAGGGTATATAGCATATAAGTATAACGTATAACGTATAACGTTATATAGCATATCAATATAATGTCTAACGTCATATAGCATATCATGATAACGTATAGCGTATAACGTTATATAGTATTATGTTATAGCGTAATACGTTACATAGCACATGAGTATAACTTGTATCGTTTTATAGCATATCAGTATAACTTATAACGGTATATAGCATATCAGTATAACGTATAACGTTATATAGCATATCAGTGTAACGCATAACGTTATACAGCATATCAGGGTAACGTGTAAAGTTATATAGCATATCAGTATAACGTATAACGTTATATAGCATATCAGGATAACGTAAAACGTTATATAGTATATCAGTATAACGTATAACGTTATATGGGATATAAGTATAACGTATATCGTTATATATTATTACGATATAGCGTATTACGTTACATAGCACATGAGTATAACTTGTATCGTTTTATAGCATATCAGTATAACTTATAACGGTATATAGCACATCAGTAAAACGTATAACGTTATATAGCATATCAGTATAACGTATAACGTTATATAGCATAGCAGTATAACTTGTAACGTTTTATAGCATATCAGTATAGCGTATAACGGTATATAGCATATACGTATAACGTATAACGTTATATAGCATATCAGCAAACGTATAACGTTATATAGTATATCAGTATAACGTATAACGGTATGTAGCATATCAGTATAACGTGTAACGTTATATAGCATATCAGGATAATGCGGATAGTTATCTAGCATATCAGTATAACGTATAACGTTATATAGCATAGCAGTATAACTTGTAACGTTTTATAGCATATCAGTATAGCGTATAACGGTATATAGCATATACGTATAACGTATAACGTTATATAGCATATCAGTATAACGTATAACGTTATATAGCATAGCAGTATAACGTATACCGTTATATATCATATCAGGATATCGTGTAAAGATATATAGCATATCAGTATATCGTATACCGTTATATAGCATTCCAGTGTAACGTATAACGTTATATAGCATATCAATATAACGTCTAACGTTATACAGCATATCAGGATAACGTATAACGTTATATAGTATTACATTATAGCGTATTACGTTATATAGCATAGCAGTATAACTTGTAACGTTTTATAGCATATCAGTATAGCGTATAACGGTATATAGCATATACGTATAACGTATAACGTTATATAGCATATCAATAAAACGTCTAACGTTATACAGAATGTCAGGATAACGTAACGTATAAGGTTATATAGTATTATGTTATAGCGTATTACGTTACATAGCATACCAGTATAACGTATAACGTTATATAGCTTATCAGTATAACGTATAAAGTTATACAGCATATCAGGATAACGTCTAACGTTATATAGCATATCAGAATAACGTATAACGTTATATAGTATTACGTTATAGCGTATAACGTTATATAGCTTATTAGTATAACGTATAACGTTATATAGCATATCAGCATAACGTATAGCGTTATATAGGATATCAATATAACGTATAACGATATGTAGTATTATGTTATAGCGTATTACGTTATATAGCACACATGTATAACGTATAAAGTTATATAGTATATCAGTATGACATATAACTTCATATAGCACTTCGCGATAACATGTAAAGTAATATAGCATATCAGTATAACGTACAACGTTATACAGCATATCAGGATAAAGTGTAACGATATATAGTATTGTGTTATAGCGTATTACGTTATATAGGACGCCAGTATAACGTATAACGTTATATAGTATATCAGTATAACATATAACTTCATATAGCATATCGCGATAACATGTAAAGTAATATAGCATATCAGTATAAGGTACAACGTTATATAGTATTACGTTATAGCGTATTACGTTATATAGCTCATTAGCATAACGCATAACGTTATATAGCATATCAGCATAACGTATAGCGTTATATAGGATATCAATATAACGTACAACGTTATATAGCATATCAGGATAAAGTGTAACGATATATAGTATTGTGTTATAGCGTATTACGTTATATAGCACGCCAGTATAACGTATAGCGTTATATAGTACACCAGTATAACGTACAACGTTATATAGCATATCAGGATAAAGTGTATAGTTATATAGCATATCAGTATAACGTATAATGTTATATAGTATATCAGTATAACGTATAACTTTATATAGCATATTGCGATAACATGTAAAGTTATATAGCATATCAGTGTAACGTATAACGTTATATAGGTTTGCAGTATAGCGTATCACGTTATATAGAATAACGTTACTGCGTATTACGTTATAGAGCACATCGGTATAACGTATAACGTTATATAGCATATCAGTATAACGTATAGCGTTATATGGGATATCAGTATTACGTATAACGATATATAGTATTATGTTATAGCGTATTACGTTATATAACAGACCAGTATAACGTATAACGTTTTATAGCATATCAGTATAACGTATAACGTTATATAGGATGTCAGTATAACGCATAACGTTATATAGTATTATGTTATAGCGTATTACGTATATGGCACATCAGTATAACTTGTAACGTTTCATAGCATATCAGTATAACGTATAACGTTATATAGCATATCAGTATAACGTATACCGTTATATATCATATCAGGATATCGTGTAAAGATATATAGCATATCAGTATATCGTATACCGTTATATAGCATTCCAGTGTAACGTATAACGTTATATAGCATATCAATATAACGTCTAACGTTATACAGCATATCAGGATAACGTATAACGTTATATAGTATTACATTATAGCGTATTACGTTATATAGCACATCAGTATAACTTGTAACGTTTTAAAGCATATCAGTATAACGTTTAACGTTATATAGCATATAAGTATAACGTATATCGTTATATAGCATACCAGTGTAACGTATAACGTTATATAGCATACCAGTATAACGTATAACGATATATAGGATATCAGTATAACGTATAACGTTATATAGTATTATGTTATGGCGTATTACGTTATATAGCACATGAGTATAACGTATAACGTTATATAGCATATCAGTATAACGTATAACGTTATATAGCATATCAGTGTAACGCATAACGTTATACAGCATATCAGGGTAACGTGTAAAGTTATATAGCATATCAGTATAACGTATAACGTTATATAGCATATCAGTATAGCGTATAACGGTATATAGCATATACGTATAACGTATAACGTTATATAGCATATCAATAAAACGTCTAACGTTATACAGAATGTCAGGATAACGTATAACGTATAAGGTTATATAGTATTATGTTATAGCGTATTACGTTATATAGCACATCAGTATAACGTATAACGTTATACAGCATATCAGTATAACGTATAACGTTATATGGGATATAAGTATAACATATATCGTTATAAAGTATTACAATATAGCGTATTACGTTACATAGCACATGAGTATAACTTGTATCGTTTTATAGCATATCAGTATAACTTATAACGGTATATAGCGCATCAGTAAAACGTATAACGTTATATAGCATATCAGTATAACGTATAACGTTATATAGCATAGCAGTATAACTTGTAACGTTTTATAGCATATCAGTATAGCGTATAACGGTATATAGCATATACGTATAACGTATAACGTTATATAGCATATCAGCAAACGTATAACGTTATATAGTATATCAGTATAACGTATAACGGTATGTAGCATATCAGTATAACGTGTAACGTTATATAGCATATCAGGATAATGCGGATAGTTATCTAGCATATCAGTATAACGTATAACGTTATATAGCATAGCAGTATAACTTGTAACGTTTTATAGCATATCAGTATAGCGTATAACGGTATATAGCATATACGTATAACGTATAACGTTATATAGCATATCAGTATAACGTATAACGTTATATAGCATAGCAGTATAACTTGTAACGTTTTATAGCATATCAGTATAGCGTATAACGGTATATAGCATATCAGTATAACGTATAACGTTATATAGGATATAAGTATAACGTAAAACGTTATATAGTATTATGTTATAGCGTATTACGTTATATAGCAAATCAGTATAACGTATAGCGTTATATAGTATATCAGTATAACGTATAACGTTATATAGCATCTCGCGTTAACGTGTAAAGTTATATAGCATATCAGTATAACGTACAACGTGATATAGCATACCAGTATAACGGGTAAAGGTATATAGCATATCAGTATAACATATAACGTTATATAGCATATCAGTATAACGTATACCGTTATGTAGCATTCCAGTGTAACGTATAACGTTATATAGCATACCAGTATAACGTATAACGATATATAGGATATCAGTATAACGTATAACGTTATATAGTATTATGTTATAGCGTATTACGTTATATAGCACATGAGTATAACGTATAACGTTATATAGTATATCAGTATAACGTATAACGTTATATAGCGTATCGCGATAACGAGTAAAGTTATATAGCATATCAGTATAACGTATAACGTTGTATAGGATATCATTATAACGTATAACGATCTATAGTATTACGTTATAGCGTATTACTTTATGTAGCACATCAGTATAACGTGTAACGTTTTATAGCATATCAGTATAACGTATTACGTTATATAGCATATCAGTATAACGTATAACGTTATATAGGATATCAGAATAACGTATAACGTTATATAGCATATCAATATAACGTCTAACGTTATACAGCAAATCAGAATAACATATATCGTTATAAAGTATTACAATATAGCGTATTACGTTACATAGCACATGAGTATAACTTGTATCGTTTTATAGCATATCAGTATAACTTATAACGGTATATAGCGCATTAGTAAAACGTATAACGTTATATAGCATATCAGTATAACGTATAACGTTATATAGCATAGCAGTATAACTTGTAACGTTTTATAGCATATCAGTATAGCGTATAACGGTATATAGCATATACGTATAACGTATAACGTTATGTAGCATATCAGCAAACGTATAACGTTATATAGTATATCAGTATAACGTATAACGGTATGTAGCATATCAGTATAACGTGTAACGTTATATAGCATATCAGGATAATGCGGATAGTTATCTAGCATATCAGTATAACGTATAACGTTATATAGCATAGCAGTATAACTTGTAACGTTTTATAGCATATCAGTATAGCGTATAACGGTATATAGCATATCAGTATAACGTATAACGTTATATAGGATATAAGTATAACGTAAAACGTTATATAGTATTATGTTATAGCGTATTACGTTATATAGCAAATCAGTATAACGTATAGCGTTATATAGTATATCAGTATAACGTATAACGTTATATAGCATCTCGCGTTAACGTGTAAAGTTATATAGCATATCAGTATAACGTACAACGTGATATAGCATACCAGTATAACGGGTAAAGGTATATAGCATATCAGTATAACATATAACGTTATATAGCATATCAGTATAACGTATAACGATATATAGGATATCAGTATAACGTATAACGTTATATAGTATTATGTTATAGCGTATTACGTTATATAGCACATGAGTATAACGTATAACGTTATATAGTATATCAGTATAACGTATAACGTTATATAGCGTATCGCGATAACGAGTAAAGTTATATAGCATATCAGTATAACGTACAACGTGATATAGCATACCAGTATAACGGGTAAAGGTATATAGCATATCAGTATAACATATAACGTTATATAGCATATCAGTATAACGTATAACGTTATATAGGATATCAGAATAACGTATAACGTTATATAGCATATCAATATAACGTCTAACGTTATACAGCAAATCAGAATAACGTATAACGTTATATAGTATTACATTATAGCGTATTACGTTATATAGCACATCAGTATAACTTGTAACGTTTTAAAGCATATCAGTATAACGTCTAACGTTATATAGCATATCAGTATAACGTACAACGTTATATAGCATATCAGGATAAAGTGGAAAGTTATCTAGCATATCAGTATAACGTATAACGTTGTATGGGATATCAGTATAACGTATAACGTTATATAGTATTATGTTATAGCGTATTACGTTATATAGCATATCAGTATAACGTATAACGTTATATAGCATATCAGAAAAACGTCTAACGTTATATAGCATATCAGCAAACGTATAACGGTATGTAGCATATCAGTATAACGTATAACGTTATATAGTATTATGTTATAGCGTATTACGTTATATAGCACATCAGTATAACGTATAACGTTATATAGCATATCAGTAAAACGTCTAACGTTATATAGCATATCAGCAAACGTATAACGGTATGTAGCATATCAGTATAACGTATAACGGTATGTAGCATATCAGTATAACGTGTAACGTTATATAGCATATCAGGATAATGTGGATAGTTATCTAGCATATCAGTATAACGTATAACGTTATATAGGATATCAGAATAACGTATAACGTTATATAGTATTACGTTATATCGTATTACGTTATATAGCTCATCAGTATAACTTGTAACGATTTATAGCATATCAGTATAACGTATAACGGTATATGGCATATCAGCATAACGCATAACGTTATATAGCATATCAGCATAACGTATAGCGTTACATAGCACATCAGTATAACGTATAACGTGATATAGCATACCAGTGTAACGTATAACGTTATATAGCATATCGGTATAACGTGTAACGTTATATAGGATATAAGTATAACGTAAAACGTTATATAGTATTACATTATAGCGTATTACGTTATATAGACCATCAGTATAACTTGTAACGTTTTAAAGCATATCATTATAACATTTAACGTTATATAGCATATAAGTATAACGTATAACGTTAAATAGCATATCAGTATAACGTACAACGTTATATAGCATATCAGTATAACGTCTAACGTTATATAGCATATCAGCAAACGTATAACGTTATATAGCATATCAGTATAACGTATAACGGTATGTAGCATATCAGTATAACGTGTAACGCTATATAGCATATCAGGATAATGCGGATAGTTATCTAGCATATCAGTATAACGTATAACGGTATATGGCATATCAGCATAACGTATAACGTTATATAGGATATAAGTATAACGTAAAACGTTATATAGTATTATGTTATAGCGTATTACGTTATATAGCACATCAGTATAACGTATAACGTTATATTGCATATCAGCAAACGTATAACGTTATATAGCATATCAGTATAACGTATAACGTTATATAGCATCTCGCGTTAACGTGTAAAGTTATATAGCATATCAGTATAACGTATAACGTGATATAGCATACCAGTATTACATATAACGTTATATAGCATATCAGTATAACGTATAACGTTATATAGCATATCAGTATAACGTATACCGTTATATATCATATCAGGATATCGTGTAAAGTTATATAGCATATCAGTATATCGTATACCGTTATATAGCATTCCAGTGTAACGTATAACGTTATATAGCATATCAATATAACGTCTAACGTTATACAGCATATCAGGATAACGTATAACGTTATATAGTATTACATTATAGCGTATTACGTTATATAGCACATCAGTATAACTTGTAACGTTTTAAAGCATATCAGTATGACGTTTAACGTTATATAGCATATAAGTATAACGTATATCGTTATATAGCATATCAATATAACGTCTAACGTTACATAGCAGATCAGGATAATGTTGAAATTTATCTAGCATATCAGTATAACGTACAACGTTATGTAGCATATCAGGAGAAAGTGGAAAGTTATCTAGCATAGCAGTATAACGTATATCGTTATATAGCATATCAATATAACGTTTAAAGTTATATATCATATCAGTATAACGATTAACGTTTTAAAGCATATCAGTATAACGTTTAACGTTATATAGCATATAAGTATAACGTATAACGTTAAATAGCATATCAGTATAACGTACAACGTTATATAGCATATCAGGATAAAGTGGAAAGTTATCTAGCATATCAGTATAACGTATTACGTTGTATGGGATATCAGTATAACGTATAACGTTATATAGTAATGTGTCATAGCGTATTACGTTATATAGCACATCAGTATAACGTATAACGTTATATAGCATATCAGTATAACGCCTAACGTTATATACCATATCAGCAAACGTATAACGTTATATAGCATATCAGTATAACGTATAACGGTATGTAGCATATCAGTATAACGTATAACGTTATATAGCATTACGGTATAGCGTATTGCGTTATATAGCATTTCAGTATAACGTATAACATTATATAGCATATCAGTATAACATATAATCTATATATCATATCAGGATATCGCGTATAGCTATTTAGCATATCAGTATAACGTACAAGGTTATATAGCATATCAGTATAACGCCTAAAGTTATATAGCATATCGGGATAACGGGTAAAGTTATATAACATATCAGTATAATGTCTAACGTTATGTAGCATGTCAGTATAACGTCTAAAGTTATATAGCATATCAGTATAACGCATCACGTTATAGAGCATATCAGTATAACGTATAACGTTATATAGGATAGCAGTATAAGGTATCACGTTGTATAGTATTACGTTATAGCGCATTACGTTATATAGCATATCAGTATAACGTACAACGTTATATATGTTATCAGTATAACTTCTAAAGTAATATAGCATATCTGTATAACGTATAACGTTATATAGCATATCAGAATAAGGTGTAACGTTATATAATATATCAGTATAACGTATAACGTTAGATTGGATAGCAGTATACCGTATCACGTTATATAGTATTACGTTATAGCGTATTACGTTATATAGCACATCAGTATAACGTATAAGGTTATATAGCATATCAGTATAACATATCTCGCTATATAGTATATCAGGATATCGTGTAAAGTTATTAAGCATATCAGTATAACGTATAACGAGATATAGCATATCAGTATAGCGTATAGCGTTATATAGCATATCAGTATAATGTCTAACGTTATTTAGCATATCAGGATAACGGGTAAAGTTATGTAACATATCAGTATAACGTATAACGTTATATAGCATGTCAGTATAACGTCTAAAGTTATATAGCATATCAGTATAACGTATAACGTTATATAGCATATCAGTATAACGTATAACGTTATATAGCATATCAGTATAACGTATAACGTTATATAGGATAGCATTATAACGTATCACGTTATAGAGCATATCAGTATAACGTATAACGTTATATAGGATAGCAGTATAACGTATCAAGTTGTATTGTATAACGTTTTAGCGAATTACGTTATATAGCATATCAGTATAACGCATAACGTTATATAGCATATCAGAATATCGTGTAACGTTATATAGTATATCAGTATAACGTATAACGTTATATAGGATAGCAGTACAACGTATCACGTTATATAGTATTGCGTTATAGCGTATTACGTTATATAGCATATCAGTATAACGCAAAACGTTATATAGCATATCAGAATATCGTGTAACGTTATATAGTATATCAGTATAACGTATAACGTTATATAGTATAGCAGTACAACGTATCACGTTATATAGTATTGCGTTATAGCGTATTACGTTATATAGCATATCAGTATAGCGCATGACGTTATATAGCACATCAGTATAACGTATAACGTTATATAGCATATCAGTATAACGTATAACGTTATATAGGATAGCAGTATAAGGTATCACGTTGTATAGTATTACGTTATAGCGTATTACGTTATATAGCACATCAGTATAACGCATAACGTTATATAGCATATCAGTATGACGTATAACGTGATATAGCATATCAGTATAGCGTATAGCGTTATATAGCATATCAGTATAATGTACAACGTTATATAGCACATCAGTATAACGTCTAAAGTTTGGTAGCATATCAGTATAACGTATAACGTTATATAGGATAGCTGTATAACGTATCACGTTATATAGTATTACGTTATAGCGTATTACGTTATATAGCACATCAGTATGACGCATAACGTTATATAGCATATCAGAATATCGTGTAACGTTATATAGTATATCAGTATAACGTATAACGTTATATAGGATAGCAGTACAG
Organism: Bombus sylvestris; assembly: GCA_911622165.2. Taxonomy (NCBI): domain Eukaryota; kingdom Metazoa; phylum Arthropoda; class Insecta; order Hymenoptera; family Apidae; genus Bombus; species Bombus sylvestris. The sequence goes on along the minus strand of OU443159.1, from coordinate 6,767,685 downwards.
CGTATCACGTTATATAGTATTGCGTTATAGCGTATTACGTTATATAGCATATCAGTATAACGTACAACGTTATATAGCATATCAGAATATCGTGTAAAGATATTTAGCATATCAGTATAGCGTACAAAGTTAAATGGCATATCACTATAACGTCTAAAGTTATATAGCATAACAGGATAACGTATTACGTTATATAGCACATCATTATAACGTATAACGTTTCATAGCATATCAGTATAGCGTATAACGTGATACAGCATATCAGTATAGCGTATAGCGTTATATAGCGTATCAGTATAATGTCTAACGTTATGTAGCATACCAGGATAACGGGTAAAGTTATATAACATATCAGTATAACGTATAACGTTATATAGCATATCGGTATAACGTATAACGTAATATAGGATAGCAGTATAACGTATCACGTTATAGAGCATATCAGTATAACGCGTAACGTTATATAGGATAGCAGTATAAGGTATCACGTTGTATAGTATTACGTTATAGCGCATTACGTTATATAGCATATCAGTATAACGTACAACGTTATATATGTTATCAGTATAACTTCTAAAGTAATATAGCATATCTGTATAACGTATAACGTTATATAGCATATCAGAATAAGGTGTAACGTTATATAATATATCAGTATAACGTATAACGTTAGATTGGATAGCAGTATACCGTATCACGTTATATAGTATTACGTTATAGCGTATTACGTTATATAGCACATCAGTATAACGTATAAGGTTATATAGCATATCAGTATAACATATCTCGCTATATAGTATATCAGGATATCGTGTAAAGTTATTAAGCATATCAGTATAACGTATAACGAGATATAGCATATCAGTATAGCGTATAGCGTTATATAGCATATCAGTATAATGTCTAACGTTATTTAGCATATCAGGATAACGGGTAAAGTTATGTAACATATCAGTATAACGTATAACGTTATATAGCATGTCAGTATAACGTCTAAAGTTATATAGCATATCAGTATAACGTATAGCGTTATATAGCATATCAGTATAACGTATAACGTTAGATTGGATAGCAGTATAACGTATCACGTTATAGAGCATATCAGTATAACGTATAACGTTATATAGCATATCAGTATAACGTATAACGTTATATAGGATAGCATTATAACGTATCACGTTATAGAGCATATCAGTATAACGTATAACGTTATATAGGATAGCAGTATAACGTATCAAGTTGTATTGTATTACGTTTTAGCGAATTACGTTATATAGCATATCAGTATAACGCATAACGTTATATAGCATATCAGAATATCGTGTAACGTTATATAGTATATCAGTATAACGTATAACGTTATATAGGATAGCAGTACAACGTATCACGTTATATAGTATTGCGTTATAGCGTATTACGTTATATAGCATATCAGTATAACGCATAACGTTATATAGCATATCAGAATATCGTGTAACGTTATATAGTATATCAGTATAACGTATAACGTTATATAGTATAGCAGTACAACGTATCACGTTATATAGTATTGCGTTATAGCGTATTACGTTATATAGCATATCAGTATAGCGCATGACGTTATATAGCACATCAGTATAACGTATAACGTTATATAGCATATCAGTATAACGTATAACGTTATATAACATATTAGTATAACATATAACGTTATATCGCATATCAGTATAACGTATAACGTTATATAGGATAGCAGTATAAGGTATCACGTTGTATAGTATTACGTTATAGCGTATTACGTTATATAGCACATCAGTATAACGCATAACGTTATATAGCATATCAGTATGACGTATAACGTGATATAGCATATCAGTATAGCGTATAGCGTTATATAGCATATCAGTATAATGTACAACGTTATATAGCACATCAGTATAACGTCTAAAGTTTGGTAGCATATCAGTATAACGTATAACGTTATATAGGATAGCTGTATAACGTATCACGTTATATAGTATTACGTTATAGCGTATTACGTTATATAGCACATCAGTATGACGCATAACGTTATATAGCATATCAGAATATCGTGTAACGTTATATAGTATATCAGTATAACGTATAACGTTATATAGGATAGCAGTACAGCGTATCACGTTATATAGTATTGCGTTATAGCGTATTACGTTATATAGCATATCAGTATAACGTACAACGTTATATAGCATATCAGAATATCGTGTAAAGATATTTAGCATATCAGTATAGCGTACAAAGTTAAATGGCATATCACTATAACGTCTAAAGTTATATAGCATAACAGGATAACGTATTACGTTATATAGCACATCATTATAACGTATAACGTTTCATAGCATATCAGTATAGCGTATAACGTGATACAGCATATCAGTATAGCGTATAGCGTTATATAGCGTATCAGTATAATGTCTAACGTTATGTAGCATACCAGGATAACGGGTAAAGTTATATAACATATCAGTATAACGTATAACGTTATATAGGATAGCTGTATAACATATCACGTTATATAGTATTACGTTATAGCGTATTACGTTATATAGCACATCAGTATAACGCATAACGTTATCTAGCATATCAATATAACATATAACGTTATATAGCATATCAGGATATAGTGTATAGTTATTCAGCATATCAGTATAACGTATAACGTTATATAGCATATCAGCATAACATATAACGTTATATTGGATAGGAGTATAACGTATCACGTTATATAGTATTACGGTATACCGTATTACGTTATATAGCACATCATTATAACGTATAACGTTTCATAGCATATCAGTATAACGTATAACGTTATATAGCATATCATTATAACATATAACGCTATATAGCATATCAGGATATCGCCTAAAGCTATTTAGCATATCAGTATAACGTACAAGGTTGTATAGCATATCATTATAACGTCTAAAGTTATATAGCATAACAGGATAACGTATTACGTTATATAGCACATCATTATAACGTATAACGTTTCGTAGCATATCAGTATAAGGTATAACGTTATATAGCATGTCAGTATAACGTCTATAGTTATATAGCATATCAGTGTAACGCATAACGTTATATAGCATATCAGTATAACGTATAATGTTATATAGCATATCAGGATATAGTGTATAGTTATTCAGCATATCAGTATAACGTATAACGTTATAGAGCATATCAGTATAACGCGTAACGTTATATAGAATAGCAGTATAACGTATCACGTTGTATAGTATTACGTTATAGCGTATTACGTTATATAGCACATCAGTATAACGCATAACGTTATCTAGCATATCAATATAACATATAACGTTATATAGCATATCAGGATATAGTGTATAGTTATTCAGCATATCAGTATAACGTATAACGTTATAGAGCATATCAGTATAACGCGTAACGTTATATAGAATAGCAGTATAACGTATCACGGTATATAGTATTACGTTATAGCGAATTACGCTATATAGGACATCAGTATGACGTATAACGTTATATAGCATATCAGTATAACATATCTCGCTATATAGTATATCAGGATATCGTGTAAAGTTATTTAGCATATCGGTATAACGTACAAGGTTATATAGCATATCAGTATAACGTCTAAAGTTATATAGCATATCAGTATAATGTCTAACGTTATGTAGCATATCAGGATAACGGGTAAAGTTATATAACATATCAGTATAACGTATAACGTTATATAGCATGTCAGTATAACGTCTATAGTTATATAGCATATCAGTGTAACGCATAACGTTATATAGCATATCAGTATAACGTATAATGTTATATAGGATAGCAGTATAACGTATCACGTTATAGAGCATACCAGTATAACGTATAACGTTATATAGCATAGCAGTATAACGTATAACGTTATATAGGATATCAGTATAACATATAACGTTATATAGCATACCAGGATAACGTATAACGTTATATAGGATAGCAGTATAAGTTATCACGTTGTATAGTATTACGTTATAGCGCATTACGTTATATAGCATATCAGTATAACGTATAATGTTATATAGGATAGCAGTATAACGTATCACGTTATAGAGCATATCAGTATAACGAATAACGTTATATAGCATAGCAGTATAACGTATAACGTTATATAGCATATCAGTATAACGTACAACGTTATATATGTTATCAGTATAACGTCTAAAGTAATATAGCACATCAGTATAACGTATAACGGTATATAGGATAGCAGTATAACGTATCACGGTATATAGTATTACGTTATAGCGCATGACGTTATATAGCATATCAGTATAACGTACAACGTCATATATGTTATCAGTATAACGTCTAAAGTAATATAGCATATCAGTATAACGTATAACGTTATATAACATATCAGTATAACATATAACGTTATATCGCATATCAGTATAACGTATAACGTTATATAGGATAGCAGTATAAGGTATCACGTTGTATAGTATTACGTTATAGCGCATTACGTTATATAGCATATCAGTATAACGTACAACGTTATATATGTTATCAGTATAACGTCTAAAGTAATATAGCACATCAGTATAACGTATAACGGTATATAGGATAGCAGTATATCGTATCACGGTATATAGTATTACGTTATAGCGCATTACGTTATATAGGATATCAGTATAACTTACAACGTCATATATGTTATCAGTATAACGTCTAAAGTAATATAGCATATCAGTACAACGTATAACGTTATATAACATATCAGTATAACATATAACGTTATATCGCATATCAGTATAACGTATAACGTTATATAGGATAGCAGTATAAGGTATCACGTTGTATAGTATTACGTTATAACGCATTACGTTTTATAGCATATCAGTATAACGTATAACGCTATATAGCATATCAGGATATCGCGTAAAGCTATTTAGCATATCAGTATAACGTACAAGGTTATATAGCATATCAGTATAGCGTCTAAAGTTATATATAATATCAGTATAACGTTTAACGTTATATAGTATTACGGTATAGCGTATTGCGTTATACAGTATTACGTTATAGCGTATTACCTTAATAGCTTATCAGTATAACGTATAACATTTTATAGCATATCAGTATAACGTATAACGTGATATAGCATATCAGTATGACGTATAACGTTGTATAGAATAGCAGTATAACGTATCACGTTATATAGCATATCAGTATAACATATAACGTTATATAGCATATCAGTATGACGTATAACGTTGTATAGAATAGCAGTATAACGTATCACGTTGTATAGTATTACGTTATAGCGTATTACCTTAATAGCTTATCAGTATAACGTATAACATTTTATAGCATATCAGTATAACGTATAACGTGATATAGCAAATCAGTATAGCGTATAGCGTTATATAGCATATCAGTATAATGTACAACGTTATATAGCACATCAGTATAACGTATAGCGTTATATAGTACACCAGTATAACGTGTCACGTTATATAGCATATCAGTATAACGTATAGCGTTATATAGTACACCAGTATAACGTGTCACGTTATATAGCATATCAGTATAACGTATAGCGTTATATAGTACACCAGTATAACGTGTCACGTTATATAGCATATCAGTATAACGTATAACGTTATATAGCATATCAGAATAACGTGTAACGTTATATAGTATATCAGTATAACGTATAACGTTATATAGCATATCAGACTAACGTATAACGTTATATAGCATATCAGTATAACGTATAGCGTTATAAAGTACACCAGTATAACGTGTCACGTTATATAGCATATCAGTATAACGTATAACGTTATATAGGATAGCAGTATAACGTATCACGTTATATAGTATTACGTTATAGCGTATTACGTTATATAGCACATCAGAATAACGTATAACGTTATATAGCATATCGGTATAACGTATAACGTTATATAGGATAGCAGTATACCGTATCACGTTATATAGTATTACGTTATAGCGTATTACGTTATATAGCACATCAGTATAACGTATAACGTTTTATAGCATATCAGTATAACGTATAACGTGATATAGCATATCAGTATAGCGTATAGCGTTATATAGCATATCAGTATAATGTACAACGTTATATAGCACATCAGCATAACGTCTAAAGTTTGGTAGCATATCAGTATAACGTATAACGTTATATAGGATAGCTGGATTACATATCACGTTAAATAGTATTACGTTATAGCGTATTACGTTTTATAGCACATCAGTATAACGCATAACGTGATATAGCATATCAGTATAGCGTAGAACGTGACATAGCATATCAGTATAGCGTATAGCGTTATATAGCATATCAGTATAATGTACAACGTTATATAGCACATCAGTATAACCTCTAAAGTTTGATAGCATATCAGTATAATGTACAACTTTATATAGGATAGCTGTATAACGTATCACGTTATATAGTATTACGTTAGAGCGAATTACGTTATTTAGCACAACAGTATAAAGCATAACGTGATATAGCATATCAGTATAGCGTAGAACGTGATATAGCATATCAGTATAGCGTATAGCACTATATAGTATACCAGTTTATCGCATAATGTTATATAGCATATCAGTATAACGTATAACGTTATATAGGATAGCAGATTATCGTTTCACGTTACATAGAATTACGTCATAACGTATAACGTTATATAGCATGACATTGTTACGTATAACGTCATATAGTTGTAAGTTATAACGTTTACCGTTATATAACGCATCAGTATAAAGTATAATGGTATATAGAGCATCAGTATAACGGATAACGTTATATAGCATATCAGAATAACGTGTAACGTTATATAGCATATCTGTATAAGGTCTAAAGTTATATAGCATATCAGTATAACGAATAACGTTATAAAGCATATCACTATAACGTTTAACGTTATATAGGATAGCAGCATAACGTATCACGTTATATAGTATTACGTTATAGCGTATTACGTTATATAGCATATCCGTATAACATACAACGTTATATATGTTATTAGTATAACGACTAAAGTAATATAGCATATCTGTATAACGTATAACGTTATATAGCATATCAGTATAACATATAACGTTATATAGCATACCAGTTTATCGTATAACGTTATATAGCATGTCAGTATAACGTATAACGTTATATAGGATAGTAGTTTTATCGTATCACGTTACATAGTGTTACGTTATAGTTTATTACGTTATATAGCACATCAGTATAACGCATAACGTGATATTGCATATCAGTATTGCGTAGAACGTGATATAGCATATCAGTATAACGTATAACGTTATATAGTATATCAGGATATCGTGTAAAGTTATTTAGCATATCAGTATAAAGTACAAGGTTATATAGCATATCAGAATAACGTGTAACGTTATATGGTACATCAGTATAACGTATAACGTTATATAGCATATCGGTATAACGTATAACGTTATATAGGATAGCAGTACACCGTATCACGTTATATAGTATTACGTTATAGCCTATTACGTTATATAGCACATCAGTATAACGTATAATGTTATATAGCTTATCAGTGTAACATATAACGTTATATAGCATATCAGGATATAGTATATAGTTATTTAGCATATCAGTATAACGTACAACGTTATATAGCATATCAGTATAACGTATCACGTTATATAGCATATTAGCATAACGTATAACGTTATATAGGATAGCAGTATAACGTATCACGTTATATAGTACTACGTTATAGCGTATTACGTTATATAGCACATCAGTATAACGTATAACGTTATATAGCTTACCAGTGTAACATATAACGTTATGTAGCATATCAGGATATAGTGTATAGTTATCTAGCATATCAGTATAACGTATAACGCTATATACCATATTAGTATAACGTATAGCGTTATATAGTACACCAGTATAACGTATCACGTTATATAGCATATTAGTATAACGTATAACGTTATATAGGATAGCAGTATAACGTATCACGTTATATAGTATTACGTTATAGCGTATTAAGTTATATAGCCCTATCAGTATAACGTATAACGTTAAATAGGATAGCAGTGTAACGTATCACGTTATATAGTATTACGTTATAGCGTATTAAGTTATATAGCCCTATCAGTATAACGTATAACGTTACATAGCATATCGGTATAACGTATAACGTTATATAGGATAGCAGTATACCGTATCACGTTTTATAGTATTACGTTATAGCGTATTACGTTATATAGCACATCAGTATAACGTATAACGTTATATAGCTTACCAGTGTAACATATAACGTTATATAGCATATCAGTATTACGTATAACATTATATAGCATATCAGGATAACGTATAACCTTACATAGCGTATCAGTCTAACGTATAACGTTATATAGGATAGCAGTACAGCGTATCACGTTATATAGTATTACGTCATAGCCTATTACGTTATATAGCACATCAGTATAACGTATAATGTTATATAGCTTATCAGTGTAACATATAACGTTATAGAGCATATCAGGATATAATGTATAGTTATTTAGCATATCAGTATAACGTACAACGTTATATAGCATATCAGTATAACGTATAAAGTTATATAGCATAACAGGATAACGTATTACGTTATATAGCACATCATTATAACGTATAACGTTATATAGCATATCAGTATAACAGATAACGTTATATAGCATATCGGTATAACGTATAACGTTATATAGCATATCAGGATATAGTGTATAGTTATTTAGCATATCAGTATAACGTACAACGTTATATAGCATATCAGTATGACGTAAAACGTTATATAGGATAGCAGTATAACGTATCACGTTATATAGTATTACGTTATAGCGTATTACGTTTTATAGCATATCAGTATAACGTGTAACGTTTTATTGCATATCAGTATAACGTATAACGTTTTATAGCATATCAGTATAACGTATAACGTTATATAGCATATCAGTATATCATATAACGTTATATAGGATAGCAGTATACCGTATCCCGTTATATAGGATAGCAGTATAACGTATCACGTTATATAGTATTACGTTATAGCGTATTACGTTATATAGCACATCAGTATATCGTATAACGTTATACAGCTTATCAGTATAAGATATAACGTTATATAGCATATCAGGATATAGTGTATAGTTATTTAACATATCAGTATAACGTACAACGTTATATAGCATATCAGTATAACGTCTAAAGTTATATAGCATAACAGGATAACGTATTACGTTATATAGCACATCATTATAACGTGTAACGTTACATAGCATATCAGTATAACATATAACGTTATATAGGCTAGCAGTACAACGTACCACGTTATATAGTATTACGTTATAGCGTATTACGTTATATAGCACATCAGTATAACGCATAACGTGATATAGCATATCAGTATAGCGTAGAACGTGATATAGCATAACAGGATAACGTATTACGTTATATAGCACATCATTATAACGTGTAACGTTATATAGCATATCAGTATAACATATAACGTTATATAGGCTAGCAGTACAACGTACCACGTTATATAGTATTACGTTATAGCGTATTACGTTATATAGCACATCAGTATATCGTATAACGTTATATAGCTTATCAGTATAACATATAACGTTATAGAGCATATCAGGATATAGTGTATAGTTATTTAGCATATCAGTATAACGTACAACGTTATATAGCATATCAGTATAACGTATAAAGTTATATAGCATAACAGGATAACGTATTACGTTATATAGCACATCATTATAACGTATAACGTTATATAGCATATCAGTATAACATATAACGTTATATAGCATATCGGTATAACGTATAACGTTATATAGCATATCAGGATATAGTGTATAGTTATTTAGCATATCAGTATAACGTACAACGTTATATAGCATATCAGTATGACGTAAAACGCTATATAGGATAGCAGTATAACGTATCACGTTATATAGTATTACGTTATAGCGTATTACGTTTTATAGCATATCAGTATAACGTGTAACGTTTTATTGCATATCGGTATAACGTATAAAGTTATATAGCATATCAGGATATAGTGTATAGTTATTTAGCATATCAGTATAACGTACAACGTTATATAGCATATCAGTATGACGTAAAACGCTATATAGGATAGCAGTATAACGTATCACGTTATATAGTATTACGTTATAGCGTATTACGTTTTATAGCATATCAGTATAACGTGTAACGTTTTATTGCATATCAGTATAACGTATAACGTTTTATAGCATATCAGTATAACGTATAACGTTTTATTGCATATCAGTATAACGTATAACGTTATATAGGATAGCTGTATTACATATCACGTTAAATAGTATTACGTTATAGCGTATTACGTTATATAGCACATCAGTATAACGCATAACGTGATATAGCATATCAGTATAGCGTAGAACGTGACATAGCATATCAGTATAGCGTATAGCGTTATATAGCATATCAGTATAATGTACAACGTTATATAGCACATCAGTATAACCTCTAAAGTTTGATAGCATATCAGTATAATGTACAGCTTTATATAGGATAGCTGTATAACGTATCACGTTACATAGTATTACGTCATAACGTATAACGTTATATAGCATGACATTATTACGTATAACGTCATATAGTTGTAAGTTATAACGTTTACCGTTATATAACGCATCAGTATAAAGTATAATGGTATATAGAGCATCAGTATAACGGATAACGTTATATAGCATATCAGTATAACGTATAAAGTTATATAGCATAACAGGATAACGTATTACGTTATATAGCACATCATTATAACGTATAACGTTATATAGCATATCAGTATAACATATAACGTTATATAGCATATCGGTATAACGTATAACGTTATATAGGATAGCAGTATACCGTTTCACGTTATATAGTATTACGTTATAGCCTATTACGTTATATAGCACATCAGTATAACGTATAATGTTATATAGCTTATCAGTGTAACATATAACGTTATATAGCATATCAGGATATAGTGTATAGTTATTTAGCATATCAGTATAACGTACAACGTTATATAGCATATCAGTATAACGTATCACGTTATATAGCATATTAGTATAACGTATAACGTTATATAGGATAGCAGTATAACGTATCACGTTATATAGTATTACATTATAGCGTATTAAGTTATATAGCACATCAGTAAAACGTATAACGTTATATAGCTTACCAGTGTAACATATAACGTTATATAGCATATCAGGATGTAGTGTATAGTTATCTAGCATATCAGTGTAACGTATAACGCCATATACCATATTAGTATAACGTATAGCGTTATATAGTACACCAGTATAACGTATCACGTTATATAGCATATTAGTATAACGTATAACGTTATATAGGATATCAGGATATAGTGTATAGCTATTTAGCATATCAGTATAACGTTCAACGTTATATAGCATATCAGTATAACGTCTAAAGTTATATAGCATATCAGTATAACGTATAACGCTATATACCATATTAGTATAACGTATAGCGTTATATAGTACACCAGTATAACGTATCACGTTATATAGCATATTAGTATAACGTATAACGTTATATAGGATAGCAGTATAACGTATCACGTTATATAGTATTACGTTATAGCGTATTAAGTTATATAGCCCTATCAGTATAACGTATAACGTTAAATAGGATAGCAGTATATCGTATCACGTTACATAGTGTTACGTTATAGCGTATTACGTTATATAGCACAGCAGTATAACGCATAACGTGATATAGCATATCAGTATAGCGTAGAACGTGATATAGCATATCAGTATAACGTATCACGTTATATAGTATATCAGGATATCGTGTAAAGTTATTTAGCATATCAGTATAACGTACGAGGTTATATAGCATATCAGAATGACGTGTAACGTTATATAGTATATCAGTATAACGTATAACGTTATATAGCATATCAGTATGACGTATAACGTTATATAGGATAGCAGTATAACGTATCACGTTATATAGTATTACGTTATAGCGTATTACGTTATATAGCATATCAGTCTAACGTGTAACGTTTTATAGCATATCAGTATAACGTATAACGTTTTATAGCATATCAGTATAACGTATAACGTTATATAGCATAACAGGATAACGTATTACGTTATATAGCATATCAGTATAACGTATAACGTTTTATAGCATATCAGTATAACGTATAACGTTATATAGCATATCAGGATAACGTATAACCTTACATAGCTTATCAGTCTAACGTATAACGTTATATAGGATAGCAGTACAACGTATCACGTTATATAGTATTACGTTATAGCGTATTACTTTATATAGCATATCAGTATAACGTACAACGCTATAGAGCATACCAGGATAACGGGTAAAGTTATATAACATATCAGTATAACATATAACGTTATATAGCATAACAGTATATCGTCTAAAGTAATATAGCATATCGGTATAACGTATAACGTTATATAGGATAGCAGTATAACGTACCACGTTATATAGTATTACGTTATAGCGTATTACGTTATATAGCACATCAGTATATCGTATAACGTTATATAGCTTATCAGTATAACATATAACGTTATAGAGCATATCAGGATATAGTGTATAGTTATTTAGCATATCAGTATGACGTATAACGTTATATAGGATAGCAGTATAACGTATCACGTTATATAGTATTACGTTATAGCGTATTACGTTATATAGCATATCAATCTAACGTGTAACGTTTTATAGCATATCAGTATAACGTATAACGTTTTATAGCATATCAGTATAACGTATAACGTTATATAGCATAACAGGGTAACGTATTACGTTATATAGCACATCGTTATAACGTATAACGTCATATAGCATATCAGTATATCATATAACGTTATATCGGATAGCAGTATACCGTATCACGTTATATAGGATAGCAGTATAACGTATCACGTTATATAGTATTACGTTATAGCGTATTACGTTATATAGCATATCAGTCTAACGTGTAACGTTATATGGTACATCAGTATAGCGTATAGCGTTATATAGCATATCGGTATAACGTATAACGTTATATAGGATAGCAGTATACCGTATCACGTTATATAGTATTTCGTTATAGCGTATAGCGTTATATAGCACATCAGTATAATGTACAACGTTATATAGCACATCAGTATAACGTCTAAAGTTTGATAGCATATCAGTATAATGTACAACGTTATATAGGATAGCTGTATGACGTATAACGTTATATGGGATAGCAGTACAACGTATCACGTTATATAGTATTACGTTATAGCGTATTACGTTATATAGCACATCACTATATCGTATAAAGTCATATAGCTTATCAGTACAACATATAACGTTATATAGCATATCAGGATATAGTGTATAGTTATTTATCATATCAGTATAACGTATAACGTTTTATAGCATATCAGTATAACGTATAACGTGATACAGCATATCAGTATAGTGTATAGCGTTATATAGTATACCAGTATAACGTATCACGATACATAGCATATCAGTATAACATATAACGTTATATGGCATACCAGTTTATCGTATAACGTTATATAGCATATCAGTATAACGTATAACGTTATATAGCATATCAGTATAACATATAACGTTATATAGCATATCAGTATGACGTATAACGTTATATAGGATAGCAGTATAACGTATCACGTTATATTATATTACGTTATAGCGTATTACGTTATATAGCACATCACTATATCGAATAAAGTTATATAGCTTATCAGTATAACATATAACGTTATATAGCATATCAGGATATAGTGTATAGTTATTTAGCATATCAGTATAACGTATAACGTTTTATAGCATATCAGTATAACGTATAACGTGATACAGCATATCCGTATAGCGTATAGCGTTATATAGTATACCTGTATAACGTATCACGTTACATAGCATATCAGTATAACATATAACGTTATATAGCATATCAGTATAACGTACAACATTATACAGCATAACAGTATAACGTCTAAAGTAATGAAACATATCTGTATAACGTATAACGTTATATAGCATATCAGAATAACGTATAACGTTATATAGGATAGCAGTATACCGTATAACGTTATATAGGATAGGAGTATAACCTATCACGTTATATAGTATTACGTTATAGCGTATTACGTCATATAGCATATCAGTATAACGTACAACGTTATATAAGTTATTAGTATAACGTCTAAGGTAATATAGCATATCTGTATAACGTATAACGTTATATAGCATATCAGTATAACGTATAGCGTTATATAGTACACCAGTATAACGTGTCACGTTATATAGCATATCAGTATAACGTATAACGTTATATAGGATAGCAGTGTACCGTATCACGTTATATAGGATAGGAGTATAACCTATCACGTAATATAGAATTACGTTATAGCGTATTACGTCATATAGCATATCAGTATAACGTATAACGTTTTATATCATATCAGTATAACATATAACGTTATATAGCATATCAGTATGACGTATAACGTTATATAGGATAGCAGTATAACGTATCACGTTATATAGTATTACGTTAAAGCGTATTACGTTATATAGCATATCAGTATAACGTATAACGTTTTATAGCATATCAGTATAACGTATAACGTTTTATAGCATATCAGTATAACGTATAACGTTATATAGCATATCAGTATATCCTATAACGTTAAATAGGATAGCAGTATACCGTATCACGTTATATAGGATAGCAGTATGACGTATCACGTTATATAGTATTACGTTATAGCGTATTACGTTATATAGCACATCAGAATATCGTATAAAGTTATATAGCTTATCAGTATAACATATAACGTTATATAGTATATCAGGATATAGTGTATAGTTATTTAGCATATCAGTATAACGTACAACGTTATATAGCATATCAGTATAGCGTATAGCGTTATATAGCATATCAGTATAATGTACAACGTTTATAGCACATCATTATAACGTGTAACGTTATGTAGCATATCAGTATAACATATAACGTTATATAGCATATCAGTATGACGTATAACGTTATATGGGATAGCAGTATAACGTATCACGTTATATAGTATTACGTTATAGCGTATTACGTTATATAGCACATCACTATATCGTATAAAGTTATATAGCTTATCAGTACAACATATAACGTTATATAGCATATCAGGATATAGTGTATAGTTATTTAGCATATCAGTATAACGTATAACGTTTTATAGCATATCAGTATAACGTATAACGTGATACAGGATATCAGTATAGCGTATAGCGTTATATAGCATACCAGTATAACGTATCACGTTACATAGCATATCAGTATAACATATAACGTTATATAGCATATCAGTTTATCGTATAACGTTATATAGCATATCAGTATAACGTATAACGTTATATAGCATATCAGTATAACGTATAACGTGATACAGCATATCAGTATGGCGTATAGCGTTATGTAGTATACCAGTATAACGTATCACGTTACATAGCATATCAGTATAACATATAACGTTATATAGCATACCAGTTTATCGTATAACGCTATATAGCATATCAGTATAACGTACAACGTTATATAGCATAACAGTATAACGTCTAAAGTAATGCAACATATCTGTATAACGTATAACGTTATATAGCATATCAGAATAACGTATAACGTTATATAGGATAGGAGTATAACCTATCACGTTATATAGTATTACGTTATAGCGTATTACGTCATATAGCATATCAGTATAACGTATAACGTTTTATAGCATATCAGTATAACGTATAACGTTATATAGCATATCAGTATAACGTATGACGTTATATGGGATAGCAGTATATCGTATCACGTTACATAGTATTACGTTATAACGTATAACGTTATATAGCATTACATTATAACGTATAACGACATATAGTTGTAAGTTATAACGTTTACCGTTCTATAACGCACCAGTATAAAGTATAATGTTATATAGCGCATCAGAATAACGTATAACGTTATATAGTATATCAGTATAAGGTCTATAGTTATGTAGCAGATCAGTATAACGAATAACGTTATAAATCATATCAGTATAACGAATAACGTTATAAAGCATATCAGTATAACGTTTAACGTTATATAGGATAGCAGTATAACGTATAACATTATATAGTATTACGTTATAGCGCATTACGTTATATAGCATATCAGTATAACGTACAACGTTATATATGTTATTAGTATAAAGTCTAAAGTAATATAGCATTTCTGTATAACGTATAACGTTATATAGCATATCAGTATAACGTATAGCGTTATATAGTACACCAGTATAACGTGTCACGTTATATAGCATATCAGTATAACGTATAACGTTATATAGGATAGCAGTACAACGTATCACGTTATATGGTATTACGATATAGCGTATTACGTTATATAGCATATCAGTATAACGTACAACGTTATATAGCATAACAGTATAACGACTAAAGTAATATAGCATATCTGTATAACGTATAACGTTATATAGCATATCAGAATAACGTATAACGTTATATAGGATAGTAGTATACCGTATCACGTTATATAGGATAGCAGTATAACCTATCACGTTATATAGTATTACGTTATAGCGTATTACGTTATATAGCTTATCAGTATAACGTAGAACGTTTTATGGCATATCAGTATAACGTATAACGTTATGTAGCATATCAGTATATCATATAACGTTATATAGGATAGCAGTATACCGTATCACGTTATATGGGATAGCAGTATACCGTATCACGTCATATAGTATTACGTTATAGCGTATTACGTTATATAGCATATCAGTATAACGTATAACGTTTTATAGCATATCAGTATAACGTATAACGTTATATAGCATATCAGTATGACGTATAACGTTATATGGGATAGCAGTATAACGTATCACGTTATATAGTATTACGTTATAGCTTATTACGTTATATAGCACATCAGTATAACGTATAACGTTATATAGCTTATCAGTATAACATATAACGTGATATAGCATATCAGTATAACGGACAACGTTATATATGTTATTAGTATAACGTCTAAAGTAATATAGCATATCTGTATAACGTATAACGTTATGTAGCATATCAGTATAACGTATAGCGTTATATAGTACACCAGTATAACGTGTCACGTTATATAGCATATCAGTATAACGTATAACGTTACATAGGAAAGCAGTACAACGTATCACGTTATATGGTATTACGATATAGCGTATTACGTTGTATAGCACATCAGTATAACGTACAACGCTATAGAGCATACCAGGATAACGGGTAAAGTTATATAACACATCAGTATAACATATAACGTTATATAGCATATCAGTATAACGTACAACGTTATATAGCATAACAGTATAACGACTAAAGTAATATAGCATATCTGTATAACGTATAACGTTATATACCATATCAGAATAACGTATAACGTTATATAGGGTAGTAGTATACCGTATCACGTTATATAGGATAGCAGTATAACCTATCACGTTATATAGTATTATGTTATAGCGTATTACGTTATATAGCATATCAGTATAACGTATAACGTTTTATAGCATACCAGTATAACGTATAACGTTATATAGCCTATCAGTATGACGTATAACGTTATATAGGATAGTAGTATACCGTATAACGTTATATAGCTTATCAGTATAACATATAATGTGATAGAGCATATCAGTATAGCGTATAGCGTTATATAGCATAACAGTATAACGACTAAAGTAATATAGCATATCTGTATAACGTATAACGTTATATAGCATATCAGAATAACGTATAACGTTATATAGGATAGTAGTATACCGTATCACGTTATATAGGATAGCAGTATAACCTATCACGTTATATAGTATTACGTTATAGCGTATTAAGTTATATAGCTTATCAGTATAACGTAGAACGTTTTATGGCATATCAGTATAACGTATAACGTTATGTAGCATATCAGTATATCATATAACGTTATATAGGATAGCAGTATACCGTATCACGTTATATGGGATAGCAGTATACCGTATCACGTCATATAGTATTACGTTATAGCGTATTACGTTATATAGCTTATCAGTATAACGTATAACGTTTTATAGCATATCAGTATAACGTATAACGTTATATAGCATATCAGTATGACGTATAAGGTTATATAGGATAGCAGTATAACGTATCACGTTATATAGTATTACGTTATAGCGTATTACGTTATATAGCATATCAGTATAACGTATAACGTTTTATAGCATATCAGTATAACGTATAACGTTATATAGCATATCAGTATGACGTATAACGTTATATGGGATAGCAGTATAACGTATCACGTTATATAGTATTACGTTATAGCTTATTACGTTATATAGCACATCAGTATAACGTATAACGTTATATAGCTTATCAGTATAACATATAACGTGATATAGCATATCAGTATAACGTACAACGTTATATATGTTATTAGTATAACGTCTAAAGTAATATAGCATATCTGTATAACGTATAACGTTATGTAGCATATCAGTATAACGTATAGCGTTATATAGTACACCAGTATAACGTGTCACGTTATATAGCATATCAGTATAACGTATAACGTTACATAGGAAAGCAGTACAACGTATCACGTTATATGGTATTACGATATAGCGTATTACGTTGTATAGCACATCAGTATAACGTACAACGCTATAGAGCATACCAGGATAACGGGTAAAGTTATATAACACATCAGTATAACATATAACGTTATATAGCATATCAGTATAACGTACAACGTTATATAGCATAACAGTATAACGACTAAAGTAATATAGCATATCTGTATAACGTATAACGTTATATACCATATCAGAATAACGTATAACGTTATATAGGGTAGTAGTATATCGTATCACGTTATATAGGATAGCAGTATAACCTATCACGTTATATAGTATTATGTTATAGCGTATTACGTTATATAGCATATCAGTATAACGTATAACGTTTTATAGCATACCAGTATAACGTATAACGTTATATAGCCTATCAGTATGACGTATAACGTTATATAGGATAGTAGTATACCGTATAACGTTATATAGCTTATCAGTATAACATATAATGTGATATAGCATATCAGTATAGCGTATAGCGTTATATAGCATATCAGTATAATGTACAACGTTATATGGCACATCAGTATAACGTCTAAAGTTTGGTAGCATATCAGTATAACGTATAACGTTATATAGGATAGCTGTATAACATATCACGTTATATAGTATTACTTTATAGCGTATTACGTTGTATAGCACATCAGTATAACGCATAACGTGATATAGCATATCAGAAGAGCGTAGAACGTGACATAGCATATCAGTATAGCGTATAGCGTTATATAGCATATCAGAATAGCGTAGAACGTGATATAGCATATCAGTATAGCGTATAGCATTATATAGTATACCTGTTTATCGTATAACGTTATATAGCATATCAGTATAACGTATAACGTTATATAGGATAGCAGATTGTCGTATCACGTTACATAGTATTACGTCATAACGTATAACGTTATATAGCATGACATTATAACGTATAACGTCATATAGTTGTAAGTTATAACGTTTACCGTTATATAACGCATCAGTATAAAGTATAACGGTATATAGAGCATCAGTATAACGGATAACGTTATATAGTACACCAGTATAACGTGTCACGTTATATAGCATATCAGTATAACGTATAGCGTTATATAGTACACCAGTATAACGTGTCACGTTATATAGCATATCAGTATAACGTATAACGTTATATAGCATATCAGAATAACGTGTAACGTTATATAGTATATCAGTATAACGTATAACGTTATATAGCATATCAGACTAACGTATAACGTTATATAGCATATCAGTATAACGTATAGCGTTATATAGTACACCAGTATAACGTGTCACGTTATATAGCATATCAGTATAACGTATAATGTTATATAGGATAGCTGTATTACATATCACGTTAAATAGTATTACGTTATAGCGTATTACGTTATATAGCACATCAGTATAACGCATAACGTGATATAGCATATCAGTATAGCGTAGAACGTGACATAGCATATCAGTATAGCGTATAGCGTTATATAGCATATCAGTATAATGTACAACGTTATATAACACATCAGTATAACCTCTAAAGTTTGATAGCATATCAGTATAATGTACAACTTTATATAGGATAGCTGTATAACGTATCACGTTATATAGTATTACGTTATAGCTTATTACGTTATATAGCACAACAGTATAAAGCATAACGTGATATAGCATATCAGTATAGCGTAGAACGTGATATAGCATATCAGTATAGCGTATAGCACTATATAGTATACCAGTTTATCGCATAATGTTATATAGCATATCAGTATAACGTATAACGTTATATAGGATAGCAGATTATCGTATCACGTTATATAGTATTACGTTATAGCGTATTACGTTATATAGCATATCCGTATAACATACAACGTTATATATGTTATTAGTATAACGACTAAAGTAATATAGCATATCTGTATAACGTATAACGTTACATAGCATATCAGTATAACATATAACGTTATATAGCATACCAGTTTATCGTATAACGTTATATAGCATGTCAGTAGAACGTATAACGTTATATAGGATAGCAGTTTTATCGTATCACGTTACATAGTGTTACGTTATAGTTTATTACGTTATATAGCACATCAGTATAACGCATAACGTTATATTGCATATCAGTATTGCGTAGAACGTGATATAGCATATCAGTATAACGTATAACGTTATATAGTATATCAGGATATCGTGTAAAGTTATTTAGCATATCAGTATAAAGTACAAGGTTATATAGCATATCAGAATAACGTGTAACGTTATATGGTACATCAGTATAACGTATCACGTTATATAGCATATTAGCATAACGTATAACGTTATATAGGATAGCAGTATAGCGTATCACGTTATATAGTACTACGATATAGCGTATTACATTATATAGCACATCAGTATAACGTATAACGTTATATAGCATATCGGTATAACGTATAACGTTATATAGCATATCAGTATATCGTAGAACGTGATATAGCATATCAGTATAACGTATCACGTTATATAGTATATCAGGATATCGTGTAAAGTTATTTAGCATATCAGCATAACATACAAGGTTATATAGCATATCAGAATGACGTGTAACGTTATATAGCATATCAGTATAACGTATAACGTTATATAGCATATCAGGATAACGTATAACCTTACATAGCGTATCAGTCTAACGTATAACGTTATATAGGATAGCAGTACAACGTATCACGTTATATAGTATTACGTTATAGCGTATTACGTTATATAGCACATCAGTATAACGTATAACGTTATATAGCATATCGGTATAACGTATAACGTTATATAGCATATCAGTATATCGTAGAATGTGATATAGCATATCAGTATAACGTATCACGTTATATAGTATATCAGGATATCGTGTAAAGTTATTTAGCATATCAGCATAACATACAAGGTTATATAGCATATCAGAATGACGTGTAACGTTATATAGCATATCAGTATAACGTATAACGTTATATAGCATATCAGGGTAACGTATAACCTTACATAGCGTATCAGTCTAACGTATAACGTTATATAGGATAGCAGTACAACGTATCACGTTATATAGTATTACGTCATAGCGTATTACTTTATATAGCATATCAGTATAACGTACAACGCTATAGAGCATACCAGGATGACGGGTAAAGTTATATAACATATCAGTATAACATATTACGTTATATAGCATATCAGTATAACGTATAACGTTATATAGCATATCAGGATAACGTATAACCTTACATAGCGTATCAGTCTAACGTATAACGTTATATAGGATAGCAGTACAACGTATCACGTTATATAGTATTACGTCATAGCGTATTACTTTATATAGCATATCAGTATAACGTACAACGCTATAGAGCATACCAGGATAACGGGTAAAGTTATATAACATATCAGTATAACATATAACGTTATATAGCATATCAGTATTACGTACAACGTTATATAGCATAACAGTATAACGTCTAAAGTAATATAGCATATCGGTATAACGTATAACGTTATATAGGATAGCAGTATAACGTACCACGTTATATAGTATTACGTTATAGCGTATTACGTTATATAGCACATCAGTATATCGTATAACGTTATATAGCTTATCAGTATAACATATAACGTTATAGAGCATATCAGGATATAGTGTATAGTTATTTAGCATATCAGTATAACGTACAACGTTATATAGCATATCAGTATAACGTATAAAGTTATATAGCATAACAGGATAACGTATTACGTTATATAGCACATCATTATAACGTATAACGTTATATAGCATATCAGTATAACATATAACGTTATATAGCATATCGGTATAACGTATAACGTTATATAGCATATCAGGATATAGTGTATAGTTATTTAGCATATCAGTATAACGTACAACGTTATATAGCATATCAGTATGACGTAGAACGTTATATAGGATAGCAGTATAACGTATCACGTTATATAGTATTACGTTATAGCGTATTACGTTTTATAGCATATCAGTATAACGTGTAACGTTTTATTGCATATCAGTATAACGTATAACGTTTTATAGCATATCAGTATAACGTATAACGTTATATAACATATCAGTATATCATATAACGTTATATAGGATAGCAGTATACCGTATCACGTTATATAGGATAGCAGTATAACGTATCACGTTATATAGTATTACGTTATAGCGTATTACGTTATATAGCACATCAGTATATCGTATAACGTTATACAGCTTATCAGTATAACATATAACGTTATATAGCATATCAGGATATAGTGTATAGTTATTTAACATATCAGTATAACGTACAACGTTATATAGCATATCAGTATAACGTATAGCGTTATATAGTACACCAGTATAACGTGTCACGTTATATAGCATATCAGGATAACGTATAACCTTACATAGCGTATCAGTCTAACGTATAACGTTATATAGGATAGCAGTACAACGTATCACGTTATATAGTATTACGTTATAGCGTATTACGTTATATAGCATATCAGTATAACGTATAACGTTTTATAGCATACCAGTATAACGTATAACGTTATATAGCCTATCAGTATGACGTATAACGTTATATAGGATAGTAGTATAACCTATCACGTTATATAGCTTATCAGTATAACATATAATGTGATATAGCATATCAGTATAGCGTATAGCGTTATATAGCATATCAGTATAATGTACAACGTTATATGGCACATCAGTATAACGTCTAAAGTTTGGTAGCATATCAGTATAACGTATAACGTTATATAGGATAGCTGTATAACATATCACGTTATATAGTATTACTTTATAGCGTATTACGTTGTATAGCACATCAGTATAACGCATAACGTGATATAGCATATCAGAAGAGCGTAGAACGTGACATAGCATATCAGTATAGCGTATAGCGTTATATAGCATATCAGAATAGCGTAGAACGTGATATAGCATATCAGTATAGCGTATAGCATTATATAGTATACCTGTTTATCGTATAACGTTATATAGCATATCAGTATAACGTATAACGTTATATAGGATAGCAGATTGTCGTATCACGTTACATAGTATTACGTCATAACGTATAACGTTATATAGCATGACATTATAACGTATAACGTCATATAGTTGTAAGTTATAACGTTTACCGTTATATAACGCATCAGTATAAAGTATAACGGTATATAGAGCATCAGTATAACGGATAACGTTATATAGTACACCAGTATAACGTGTCACGTTATATAGCATATCAGTATAACGTATAGCGTTATATAGTACACCAGTATAACGTGTCACGTTATATAGCATATCAGTATAACGTATAACGTTATATAGCATATCAGAATAACGTGTAACGTTATATAGTATATCAGTATAACGTATAACGTTATATAGCATATCAGACTAACGTATAACGTTATATAGCATATCAGTATAACGTATAGCGTTATATAGTACACCAGTATAACGTGTCACGTTATATAGCATATCAGTATAACGTATAATGTTATATAGGATAGCTGTATTACATATCACGTTAAATAGTATTACGTTATAGCGTATTACGTTATATAGCACATCAGTATAACGCATAACGTGATATAGCATATCAGTATAGCGTAGAACGTGACATAGCATATCAGTATAGCGTATAGCGTTATATAGCATATCAGTATAATGTACAACGTTATATAGCACATCAGTATAACCTCTAAAGTTTGATAGCATATCAGTATAATGTACAACTTTATATAGGATAGCTGTATAACGTATCACGTTATATAGTATTACGTTATAGCTTATTACGTTATATAGCACAACAGTATAAAGCATAACGTGATATAGCATATCAGTATAGCGTAGAACGTGATATAGCATATCAGTATAGCGTATAGCACTATATAGTATACCAGTTTATCGCATAATGTTATATAGCATATCAGTATAACGTATAACGTTATATAGGATAGCAGATTATCGTATCACGTTATATAGTATTACGTTATAGCGTATTACGTTATATAGCATATCCGTATAACATACAACGTTATATATGTTATTAGTATAACGACTAAAGTAATATAGCATATCTGTATAACGTATAACGTTACATAGCATATCAGTATAACATATAACGTTATATAGCATACCAGTTTATCGTATAACGTTATATAGCATGTCAGTAGAACGTATAACGTTATATAGGATAGCAGTTTTATCGTATCACGTTACATAGTGTTACGTTATAGTTTATTACGTTATATAGCACATCAGTATAACGCATAACGTTATATTGCATATCAGTATTGCGTAGAACGTGATATAGCATATCAGTATAACGTATAACGTTATATAGTATATCAGGATATCGTGTAAAGTTATTTAGCATATCAGTATAAAGTACAAGGTTATATAGCATATCAGAATAACGTGTAACGTTATATGGTACATCAGTATAACGTATCACGTTATATAGCATATTAGCATAACGTATAACGTTATATAGGATAGCAGTATAGCGTATCACGTTATATAGTACTACGATATAGCGTATTACATTATATAGCACATCAGTATAACGTATAACGTTATATAGCATATCGGTATAACGTATAACGTTATATAGCATATCAGTATATCGTAGAACGTGATATAGCATATCAGTATAACGTATCACGTTATATAGTATATCAGGATATCGTGTAAAGTTATTTAGCATATCAGCATAACATACAAGGTTATATAGCATATCAGAATGACGTGTAACGTTATATAGCATATCAGTATAACGTATAACGTTATATAGCATATCAGGATAACGAATAACCTTACATAGCGTATCAGTCTAACGTATAACGTTATATAGGATAGCAGTACAACGTATCACGTTATATAGTATTACGTTATAGCGTATTACGTTATATAGCACATCAGTATAACGTATAACGTTATATAGCATATCGGTATAACGTATAACGTTATATAGCATATCAGTATATCGTAGAACGTGATATAGCATATCAGTATAACGTATCACGTTATATAGTATATCAGGATATCGTGTAAAGTTATTTAGCATATCAGCATAACATACAAGGTTATATAGCATATCAGAATGACGTGTAACGTTATATAGCATATCAGTATAACGTATAACGTTATATAGCATATCAGGATAACGTATAACCTTACATAGCGTATCAGTCTAACGTATAACGTTATATAGGATAGCAGTACAACGTATCACGTTATATAGTATTACGTCATAGCGTATTACTTTATATAGCATATCAGTATAACGTACAACGCTATAGAGCATACCAGGATGACGGGTAAAGTTATATAACATATCAGTATAACATATTACGTTATATAGCATATCAGTATAACGTATAACGTTATATAGCATATCAGGATAACGTATAACCTTACATAGCGTATCAGTCTAACGTATAACGTTATATAGGATAGCAGTACAACGTATCACGTTATATAGTATTACGTCATAGCGTATTACTTTATATAGCATATCAGTATAACGTACAACGCTATAGAGCATACCAGGATAACGGGTAAAGTTATATAACATATCAGTATAACATATAACGTTATATAGCATATCAGTATTACGTACAACGTTATATAGCATAACAGTATAACGTCTAAAGTAATATAGCATATCGGTATAACGTATAACGTTATATAGGATAGCAGTATAACGTACCACGTTATATAGTATTACGTTATAGCGTATTACGTTATATAGCACATCAGTATATCGTATAACGTTATATAGCTTATCAGTATAACATATAACGTTATATAGCATATCGGTATAACGTATAACGTTATATGGCATATCAGGATATAGTGTATAGTTATTTAGCATATCAGTATAACGTACAACGTTATATAGCATATCAGTATGACGTAGAACGTTATATAGGATAGCAGTATAACGTATCACGTTATATAGTATTACGTTATAGCGTATTACGTTTTATAGCATATCAGTATAACGTGTAACGTTTTATTGCATATCAGTATAACGTATAACGTTTTGTAGCATATCAGTATAACGTATAACGTTATATAACATATCAGTATATCATATAACGTTATATAGGATAGCAGTATACCGTATCACGTTATATAGGATAGCAGTATAACGTATCACGTTATATAGTATTACGTTATAGCGTATTACGTTATATAGCACATCAGTATATCGTATAACGTTATACAGCTTATCAGTATAACATATAACGTTATATAGCATATCAGGATATAGTGTATAGTTATTTAACATATCAGTATAACGTACAACGTTATATAGCATATCAGTATAACGTATAGCGTTATATAGTACACCAGTATAACGTGTCACGTTATATAGCATATCAGTATAACGTATAACGTTATATAGCATATCAGAATAACGTGTAACGTTATATAGTATATCAGTATAACGTATAACGTTATATAGCATATCAGACTAACGTATAACGTTATATAGCATATCAGTATAACGTATAGCGTTATATAGTACACCAGTATAACGTGTCACGTTATATAGCATATCAGTATAACGTATAACGTTATATAGGATAGCAGTATAACGTATCACGTTATATAGTATTACGTTATAGCGTATTACGTTATATAGCACATCAGAATAACGTATAACGTTATATAGCATATCGGTATAACGTATAACGTTATATAGGATAGCAGTATACCGTATCACGTTATATAGTATTACGTTATAGCGTATTACGTTATATAGCACATTAGTATAACATATAACGTTATATAGCTTATCAGTATAACATATAACGTTATATAGCATATCAGGATATAGGGTATAGCGTTATACAGGATAGCAATATAACGTATCACGTTATATAGGATTACGTTACAGCGTATTACGTTATATAGCATATCAGTATAACGTATAACGTTTTATAGCATATCAGTATAGCGTAGAACGTGACATAGCATATCAGTATAGCGTATAGCGTTATATAGCATATCAGTATAATGTACAACGTTATATAGCACATCAGTATAACCTCTAAAGTTTGATAGCATATCAGTATAATGTACAACTTTATATAGGATAGCTGTATAACGTATCACGTTATATAGTAATACGTTATAGCGTATTACGTTATTTAGCACAACAGTATAAAGCATAACGTGATATAGCATATCAGTTTAGCGTAGAACGTTATATAGCATATCAGTATAGCGTATAGCACTATATAGTATACCAGTTTATCGCATAATGTTATATAGCATATCAGTATAACGTATAACGTTATATAGCATGACATTATTACGTATAACGTCATATAGTTGTAAGTTATAACGTTTACCGTTATATAACGCATCAGTATAAAGTATAATGGTATATAGAGCATCAGTATAACGGATAACGTTATATAGCATATCAGAATAACGTGTAACGTTATATAGCATATCTGTATAAGGTCTAAAATTATATAGCATATCAGTATAACGAATAACGTTATAAAGCATATCAGTATAACGTTTAACGTTATATAGGATAGCAGCATAACGTATCACGTTATATAGTATTACGTTATAGCGTATTACGTTATATAGCATATCCGTATAACATACAACGTTATATATGTTATTAGTATAACGACTAAAGTAATATAGCATATCTGTATAACGTATAACGTTACATAGCATATCAGTATAACATATAACGTTATATAGCATACCAGTTTATCGTATAACGTTATATAGCATGTCAGTAGAACGTATAACGTTATATAGGATAGCAGTTTTATCGTATCACGTTACATAGTGTTACGTTATAGTTTATTACGTTATATAGCACATCAGTATAACGCATAACGTGATATTGCATATCAGTATTGCGTAGAACGTGATATAGCCTATCAGTATAACTTATAACGTTATATAGTATATCAGGATATCGTGTAAAGTTATTTAGCATATCAGTATAAAGTACAAGGTTATATAGCATATCAGAATAACGTGTAACGTTATATGGTACATCAGTATAACGTATAACGTTATATAGCATATCGGTATAACGTATAACGTTATATAGGATAGCAGTATACCGTATCACGTTATATAGTATTACGTTATAGCCTATTACGTTATATAGCACATCAGTATAACGTATAATGTTATATAGCTTATCAGTGTAACATATAACGTTATTGAGCATATCAGGATATAGTATATAGTTATTTAGCATATCAGTATAACGTACAACGTTATATAGCATATCAGTATAACGTATCACGTTATATAGCATACTAGCATAACGTATAACGTTATATAGGATAGCAGTATAACGTATCACGTTATATAGTATTACGTTATAGCGTATTAAGTTATACAGCCCTATCAGTATAACGTATAACGTTAAATAGGATAGCAGTATAACGTATCACGTTATATAGTATTACGTTATAGCGTATTACATTATATAGCATATCAGTATAACGTATAACGTTATATAGCTTACCAGTGTAACATATAACGTTATGTAGCATATCAGGATATAGTGTATAGTTATCTAGCATATCAGTATAACGTACAACGTTATATAGCATATCAGTATAACGTGTAAAGTTATATAGCATAACAGGATAACGTATTACGTTATATAGCATATCAGTATATCGTAGAACGTGATATAGCATATCAGTATAACGTATCACGTTATATAGTATATCAGGATATCGTGTAAAGTTATTTAGCATATCAGTATAACATACAAGGTTATATAGCATATCAGAATGACGTGTAACGTTATATAGTATATCAGTATACCGTATAACGTTATATAGCACATCAGTATAACGTATAACGTTATATAGCTTACCAGTGTAACATATAACGTTATATAGCATATCAGGATATAGTGTATAGTTATCTAGCATATCAGTATAACGTACAACGTTATATAGCATATCAGTATAACGTGTAAAGTTATATAGCATAACAGGATAACGTATTACGTTATATAGCATATCAGTATTACGTATAACATTATATAGCATATCAGGATAACGTATAACCTTACATAGCGTATCAGTCTAACGTATAACGTTATATAGGATAGCAGTACAACGTATCACGTTATATAGTATTACGTTATAGCGTATTACGTTATATAGCATATCAGTATAACGTATAACGTTATATAGCATATCAGGATAACGTATAACCTTACATAGCGTATCAGTCTAACGTATAACGTTATATAGGATAGCAGTACAACGTACCACGTTATATAGTATTACGTCATAGCGTATTACTTTATGTAGCATATCAGTGCAACGTACAACGCTATAGAGCATACCAGGATAACGGGTAAAGTTATATAACATATCAGTATAACATATAACGTTATATAGCATATCAGTATTACGTACAACGTTATATAGCATAACAGTATAACGTACCACGTTATATAGTATTACGTTATAGCGTATTACGTTATATAGCACATCAGTATATCGTATAACGTTATATAGCTTATCAGTATAACATATAACGTTATATAGCATATCAGTCTAACGTGTAACGTTTTATAGCATATCAGTATAACGTATAACGTTTTATAGCATATCAGTATAACGTATAACGTTATATAGCATAACAGGATAACGTATTACGTTTTATAGCATATCAGTATAACGTATAACGTTATATAGCATATCAGGATAACGTATAACCTTACATAGCGTATCAGTCTAACGTATAACGTTATATAGGATAGCAGTACAACGTATCACGTTATATAGTATTACGTTATAGCGTATTACTTTATATAGCATATCAGTATAACGTACAACGCTATAGAGCATACCAGGATAACGGGTAAAGTTATATAACATAACAGTATAACATATAACGTTATATAGCATAACAGTATAACGTCTAAAGTTATATAGCATATCGGTATAACGTATAACGTTATATAGGATAGCAGTATAACGTACCACGTTATATAGTATACGTTATAGCGTATTACGTTATATAGCACATCAGTATATCGTATAACGTTATATAGCTTATCAGTATAACATATAACGTTATAGAGCATATCAGGATATAGTGTATAGTTATTTAGCATATCAGTATAACGTACAACGTTATATAGCATATCAGTATAACGACTAAAGTTATATAGCATAACAGGATAACGTATTACGTTATATAGCATATCAGTATTACGTATAACATTATATAGCATATCAGGATAACGTATAACCTTACATAGCGTATCAGTCTAACGTATAACGTTATATAGGATAGCAGTACAACGTATCACGTTATATAGTATTACGTTATAGCGTATTACGTTATATAGCATATCAGTCTAACGTGTAACGTTTTATAGCATATCAGTATAACGTATAACGTTTTATAGCATATCAGTATAACGTATAACGTTATATAGCATAACAGGATAACGTATTACGTTATATAGCACATCGTTATGACGTATAACGTCATATAGCATATCAGTATATCATATAACGTTATATCGGATAGCAGTATACCGTATCACGTTATATAGGATAGCAGTATAACGTATCACGTTATATAGTATTACGTTATAGCGTATTACGTTATATAGCATATCAGTATAACGTATAACGTTTTATAGCATATCAGTATAACGTACAACGTTATATAGCATATCAGGATAACGTATAACCTTACATAGCTTATCAGTCTAACGTATAACGTTATATAGGATAGCAGTACAACGTATCACGTTATATAGTATTACGTTATAGCGTATTACTTTATATAGCATATCAGTATAACGTACAACGCTATAGAGCATACCAGGATAACGGGTAAAGTTATATAACATATCAGTATAACATATAACGTTATATAGCATATCAGTATTACGTACAACGTTATATAGCATAACAGTATAACGTACCACGTTATATAGTATTACGTTATAGCGTATTACGTTATATAGCACATCAGTATATCGTATAACGTTATATAGCTTATCAGTATAACATACAACGTTATAGAGCATATCAGGATATAGTGTATAGTTATTTAGCATATCAGTATAGCGTACAACGTTATATAGCGTATCAGTATAACGAATAAAGTTATATAGCATAACAGGATAACGTATTACGTTATATAGCACATCATTATAACGTATAACGTTATATAGCATATCAGTATAACATATAACGTTATATAGCATATCAGTATGACGTATAACGTTATATAGGATAGCAGTATAACGTATCACGTTATATAGTATTACGTTATAGCGTATTACGTTATATAGCATATCAGTCTAACGTGTAACGTTTTATAGCATATCAGTATAACGTATAACGTTTTATAGCATATCAGTATAACGTATAACGTTATATAGCATAACAGGATAACGTATTACGTTATAT
The DNA here is from genome assembly GCA_911622165.2 of Bombus sylvestris. NCBI lineage: Eukaryota > Metazoa > Arthropoda > Insecta > Hymenoptera > Apidae > Bombus > Bombus sylvestris. The sequence goes on along the minus strand of OU443159.1, from coordinate 6,735,384 downwards.
AGCATATCAGTATAACGTATAACGTTTTATAGCATATCAGTGTAACGTATAACGTTATATAGCATATCAGGATAACGTATAACCTTACATAGCTTATCAGTCTAACGTATAACGTTATATAGGATAGCAATACAACGTATCACGTTATATAGTATTACGTTATAGCGTATTACTTTATATAGCATATCAGTATAACGTACAACGCTATAGAGCATACCAGGATAACGGGTAAAGTTATATAACATATCAGTATAACATATAACGTTATATAGCATAACAGTATAACGTCTAAAGTAATATAGCATATCGGTATAACGTATAACGTTATATAGGATAGCAGTATAACGTACCACGTTATATAGTATTACGTTATAGCGTATTACGTTATATAGCACATCAGTATATCGTATAACGTTATATCGCTTATCAGTATAACATATAACGTTATAGAGCATATCAGGATATAGTGTATAGTTATTAAGCATATCAGTATAACGTACAACGTTATATAGCATATCAGTATAACGTATAAAGTTATATAGCATAACAGGATAACGTATTACGTTATATAGCACATCATTATAATGTATAACGTTATATAGCATATCAGTATAACATATAACGTTATATAGCATATCAGTATGACGTATAACGTTATATAGGATAGCAGTATAACGTATCACGTTATATAGTATTACGTTATAGCGTATTACGTTATATAGCATATCAGTCTAACGTGTAACGTTTTATAGCATATCAGTATAAGGTCTATAGTTATAAAGCATATCAGTATAACGTATAACGTTATATAGGATAGCAGTATAACGTATCACGTTATATAGTATTACGTTAAAGCGTATTACGTTATATAGCATATCAGTATAACGTAGAACGTTTTATAGCATATCAGTATAACGTATAAGGTTGTATAGTATTACGTTATAGCGTATTACGTTATATAGTATATCAGTATAACGTATAACGTTATATAGCATATCGCTATAACGTATAACGTTATATAGGATATCAGTATGACGTATAACGTTATATAGTATTACGTTATAGCGTATTACGTTATATAGCATATCAGTATAACGTATACCGTTATATAGCATATCAGAATAACGTGTAACGTTATATAGTATATCAGTATAACGTATAACGTTATATAGCATATTAGTATAACGTATAGCGTTATATAGTACACCAGTATAACGTATCACGTTATATAGGATAGGAGTATAACCTATCACGTTATATAGTATTACGTTATAGCGTATTACGTCATGTAGCATATCAGTATAACGTATAACGTTTTATAGCATATCAGTATAACGTATAACGTTATATAGCATATCAGTATAACGTATGACGTTATATAGGGTAGCAGTATATCGTATCACGTTACATAGTATTACGTTATAACGTATAACGTTATATAGCATGACATTATAACGTATAACGACATATAGTTGTAAGTTATAACGTTTACCGTTATATAACGCATCAGTATAAAGTATAATGTTATATAGCGCATCAGTATAACGTATAACGTTATATTGTATATCAGTATAAGGTCTATAGTTATAAAGCATATCAGTATAACGTATAACGTTATATAGGATAGCAGTATAACGTATCACGTTATATGGTATTACGATATAGCGTATTACGTTGTATAGCACATCAGTATAACGTATAACGTTATATAGCATATCAGGATATAGTGTATAGATATTTAGCATATCAGTATAACGTACAACGTTATATAGCATATCAGTATAGCGTATATCGTTATATAGCATATCGGTATAACGTATAACGTTATATAGGATAGCAGTATACCGTATCACGTTATATAGTATTACGTTATAGCGTATTACGTTATATAGCACATCAGTATAACGTATAACGTTATATAGCTTATCAGTATAACATATAACGTGATATAGCATATCAGAAGAGCGCAGAACGTGACATAGCATATCAGTATAGCGTATAGCGTTATATAGCACATCAGTATAATGTACAACGTTATATAGCACATCAGTATAACGTCTAAAGTTTGATAGCATATCAGTATAATGTACAACGTTATATAGGATAGCTGTATGACGTATAACGTTATATGGGATAGCAGTATAACGTATCACGTTATATAGTATTACGTTATAGCGTATTACGTTATATAGCACATCACTATATCGTATAAAGTGATATAGCTTATCAGTACAACATATAACGTTATATAGCATATCAGGATATAGTGTATAGTTATTTATCATATCAGTATAACGTATAACGTTTTATAGCATATCAGTATAACGTATAACGTGATACAGCATATCAGTATAGTGTATAGCGTTATATAGTATACCAGTATAACGTATCACGATACATAGCATATCAGTATAACATATAACGTTATATGGCATACCAGTTTATCGTATAACGTTATATAGCATATCAGTATAACGTATAACGTTATATAGCATATCAGTATAACATATAACGTTATACAGCATATCAGTATGACGTATAACGTTATATAGGATAGCAGTATAACGTATCACGTTACATAGCATATCAGTATTACATATAACGTTATATAGCATACCAGTTTATCGTATAACGCTATATAGCATATCAGTATAACGTACAACGTTATATAGCATAACAGTATAACGTCTAAAGTAATGTAACATATCTGTATAACGTATAACGTTATATAGCATATCAGTATAACATATAACGTTATATAGCATATCAGTATAGCGTATAGCGTTATATAGCATACCAGTATAACGTATCACGTTACATAGCATATCAGTATTACATATAACGTTATATAGCATACCAGTTTATCGTATAACGCTATATAGCATATCAGTATAACGTACAACGTTATATAGCATAACAGTATAACGTCTAAAGTAATGTAACATATCTGTATAACGTATAACGTTATATAGCATATCAGAATAACGTATAACGTTATATAGGATAGGAGTATAACCTATCACGTTATATAGTATTACGTTATAGCGTATTACGTCATATAGCATATCAGTATAACGTATATCGTTTTATAGCATATCAGTATAACGTATAACGTTATATAGCATATCAGTATAACGTATGACGTTATATGGGTTAGCAGTATATCGTATCACGTTACATAGTATTACGTTATAACGTATAACGTTATATAGCATTACATTATAACGTATAACGACATATAGTTGTAAGTTATAACGTTTACCGTTCTATAACGCACCAGTATAAAGTATAATGTTATATAGCGCATCAGAATAACGTATAACGTTATATAGTATATCAGTATAAGGTCTATAGTTATGTAGCATATCAGTATAACGAATAACGTTATAAAGCATATCAGTATAACGTTTAACGTTATATAGGATAGAAGTATAACGTATAACGTTATATAGTATTACGTTATAGCGCATTACGTTATATAGCATATCAGTATAACGTACAACGTTATATATGTTATTAGTATAAAGTCTAAAGTAATATAGCATTTCTGTATAACGTATAACGTTATATAGCATATCAGTATAACGTATAGCGTTATATAGTACACCAGTATAACGTGTCACGTTATATAGCATATCAGTATAACGTACAACGTTATATAGCATAACAGTATAACGACTAAAGTAATATAGCATATCTGTATAACGTATAACGTTATATAGCATATCAGAATAACGTATAACGTTATATAGGATAGTAGTATACCGTATCACGTTATATAGGATAGCAGTATAACCTATCACGTTATATAGTATTACGTTATAGCGTATTACGTTATATAGCTTATCAGTATAACATAGAACGTTTTATGGCATATCAGTATAACGAATAACGTTATGTAGCATATCAGTATATCATATAACGTTATATAGGATAGCAGTATACCGTATCACGTTATATAGGATAGCAGTATACCGTATCACGTCATATAGTATTACGTTATAGCGTATTACGTTATATAGCTTATCAGTATAACGTATAACGTTTTATAGCATATCAGTATAACGTATAACGTTATATAGCATATCAGTATGACGTATAAGGTTATATAGGATAGCAGTATAACGTATCACGTTATATAGTATTACGTTATAGCGTATTACGTTATATAGCATATCAGTATAACGTATAACGTTTTATAGCATATCAGTATAACGTATAACGTTATATAGCATATCAGTATGACGTATAACGTTATATGGGATAGCAGTATAACGTATCACGTTATATAGTATTACGTTATAGCTTATTACGTTATATAGCACATCAGTATAACGTATAACGTTATATAGCTTATCAGTATAACATATAACGTGATATAGCATATCAGTATAACGTACAACGTTATATATGTTATTAGTATAACGTCTAAAGTAATATAGCATATCTGTATAACGTATAACGTTATGTAGCATATCAGTATAACGTATAGCGTTATATAGTACACCAGTATAACGTGTCACGTTATATAGCATATCAGTATAACGTATAACGTTACATAGGATAGCAGTACAACGTATCACGTTATATGGTATTACGATATAGAGTATTACGTTGTATAGCACATCAGTATAACGTACAACGCTATAGAGCATACCAGGATAACGGGTAAAGTTATATAACACATCAGTATAACATATAACGTTATATAGCATATCAGTATAACGTACAACGTTATATAGCATAACAGTATAACGACTAAAGTAATATAGCATATCTGTATAACGTATAACGTTATATAGCATATCAGAATAACGTATAACGTTATATAGGATAGTAGTATACCGTATCACGTTATATAGGATAGTAGTATACCGTATAACGTTATATAGCTTATCAGTATAACATATAATGTGATATAGCATATCAGTATAGCGTATAGCGTTATATAGCATATCAGTATAATGTACAACGTTATATGGCACATCAGTATAACGTCTAAAGTTTGGTAGCATATCAGTATAACGTATAACGTTATAAAGGATAGCTGTATAACATATCACGTTATATAGTATTACTTTATAGCGTATAACGTTGTATAGCACATCAGTATAACGCATAACGTGATATAGCATATCAGAAGAGCGTAGAACGTGACATAGCATATCAGTATAGCGTATAGCGTTATATAGCATATCAGAATAGCGTAGGACGTGATATAGCATATCAGTATAGCGTATAGCATTATATAGTATACCTGTTTATCGTATAACGTTATATAGCATATCAGTATAACGTATAACGTTATATAGGATAGCAGATTGTCGTATCACGTTACATAGTATTACGTCATAACGTATAACGTTATATTGCATGACATTATAACGTATAACGTCATATAGTTGTAAGTTATAACGTTTACCGTTATATAACGCATCAGTATAAAGTATAATGGTATATAGCGCATCAGTATAACGGATAACGTTATATAGCATATGAGAATAACGTGTAACATTATATAGCATATCAGGATAACGTATAACCTTACATAGCGTATCAGTCTAACGTATAACGTTATATAGGATAGCAGTACAACGTATCACGTTATATAGTATTACGTTATAGCGTATTACGTTATATAGCATATCAGTATGACATATAACGTTATATAGGATAGTAGTATACCGTATAACGTTATATAGCTTATCAGTATAACATATAACGTGATATAGCATATCAGTATAGCGTATAGCGTTATATAGCATATCAGTATAATGTACAACGTTATATGGAACATCAGTATAACGTCTAAAGTTTGGTAGCATATCAGTATAACGTATAACGTTATATAGGATAGCTGTATAACATATCACGTTATATAGTATTACGTTATAGCGTATTACGTTGTATAGCACATCAGTATAACGCATAACGTGATATAGCATATCAGAAGAGCGTAGAACGTGACATAGCATATCAGTATAGCGTATAGCGTTATATAGCATATCAGTATAATGTACAACGTTATATAGCACATCAGTATAACGTCTAAAGTTTGATAGCATATCAGTATAATGTACAACGTTATATAGGATAGCTGTATAACGTATCACGTTTTATAGTATTACTTTATAGCGTATTACGTTATATAGCATATCAGTATAACGTATAAAGTTATATAGCATATCAGGATAACGTATAACCTTACATAGCGTATCAGTCTAACGTATAGCGTTATATAGTACACCAGTATAACGTATCACGTTATACAGGATAGCAGTATAACCTATCACGTTATATAGTATTACGTTATAGCGTGTTACGTTATATAGCATATCAGTATAACGTACAACGCTATAGAGCATACCAGGATAACGGCTAAAGTTATATAACATATCAGTATAACATATAACGTTATATAGCATATCAGTATAACGTACAACGTTATATAGCATAACAGTATAACGTATAACGTTATATAGGATAGCAGTATACCGTATCACGTTATATAGGATAGCAGTATAAGCTATCACGTTATATAGTATTACGTTATAGCGTATTACGTTATATAGCATATCAGTATAACGTATAACGCTTTATAGCATATCAGTATAACGTATATCGTTATATAGCATATCAGTATATCATATAACGTTATATAGGATAGCAGTATACCGTATCACGTTATATAATATTACGTTATAGCGTATTACGTTATATAGCACATCAGTATATCGTATTACGTTATATAGCTTATCAGTATAACATATAACGATATATAGCATATCAGGATATAGTGTATAGTTATTTAGCATATCAGTATAACGTACAATGTTATATAGCATATCAGTATAACGTCTAAACTTATATAGCATAACAGGATAACGTATTACGTTATATAGCACATCGTTATAACGTATAACGTTATATAGCATATCCGTATAACATATAACGTTATATAGCATATCAGTATGACGTATAACGTTATATAGGATAGCAGTATAACGTATCACGTTATATAGTATTACGTTAAACCGTATTACGTTATATAGCATATCAGTATAACGTATAAAGTTTTATAGCATATCAGTATAACGTATAACGTTTTATAGCATATCAGTATAACGTATAACGTTATATAGCATATCAGTATATCCTATAACGTTAAATAGGATAGCAGTATACCGTATCACGTTATATAGGATAGCAGTATAACGTATCACGTTATATAGTACTACGTTATAGCGTATTACGTTATATAGCACATCAGAATATCGTATAAAGTTATATAGCTTATCAGTATAACATATAACGTTATATAGTATATCAGGATATAGTGTATAGTTATTTAGCATATCAGTATAACGTACAACGTTATATAGCATATCAGTATAGCGTATAGCGTTATATAGCATATCAGTATAATGTACAACGTTATATAGCACATCATTATAACGTGTAACGTTATATAGCATATCAGCATAACATATAACGTTATATAGCATATCAGTATGACGTATAACGTTATATAGGATAGCAGTATACCGTATAACGTTATATAGGATAGGAGTATAACCTATCACGTTATATAGTATTACGTTATAGCGTATTACGTCATATAGCATATCAGTATAACGTATAACGTTTTATAGCATATCAGTATAACGTATAACGTTATATAGCATATCAGTATAACGTATGACGTTATATAGGATAGCAGTATATCGTATCACGTTACATAGCATTACGTTATAACGTATAACGTTATATAGCATTACATTATAACGTATAACGACATACAGTTGTAAGTTATAACGTTTACCGTTCTATAACGCATCAGTATAAAGTATAATGTTATATAGCGCATCAGAATAACGTATAACGTTATATAGTATATCAGTATAAGGTCTATAGTTATGTAGCATATCAGTATAACGAATAACGTTATAAAGCATATCAGTATAACGAATAACGTTATAAAGCATATCAGTATAACGTTTAACGTTATATAGGATAGCAGTATAACGTATAACGTTATATAGTATTACGTTATAGCGCATTACGTTATATAGCATATCAGTATAACGTACAACGTTATATATGTTATTAGTATAACGTCTAAAGTAATATAGCATATCTGTATAACGTATAACGTTATATAGCATATCAGTATAACGTATAGCGATATATAGAACACCAGTATAACGTGTCACGTTATATAGCATATCAGTATAACGTATAACGTTATATAGGATAGCAGTACAACGTATCACGTTATACGGTATTACGATATAGCGTATTATGTTGTATAGCACATCAGTATAACGTACAACGCTATAGAGCATACCAGGATAACGGGTAAAGTTATATAACATATCAGTATAACATATAACGTTATATAGCATATCAGTATAACGTACAACGTTATATAGCATAACAGTATAACGACTAAAGTAATATAGCATATCTGTATAACGTATAACGTTATATAGCATATCAGAATAACGTATAACGTTATATAGGATAGCAGTATACCGTATAACGTTATATAGGATAGGAGTATAACCTATCACGTTATATAGTATTACGTTATAGCGTATTACGTCATATAGCATATCAGTATAACGTATAACGTTTTATAGCATATCAGTATAACGTATAACGTTATATAGCATATCAGTATAACGTATGACGTTATATAGGATAGCAGTATATCGTATCACGTTACATAGCATTACGTTATAACGTATAACGTTATATAGCATTACATTATAACGTATAACGACATACAGTTGTAAGTTATAACGTTTACCGTTCTATAACGCATCAGTATAAAGTATAATGTTATATAGCGCATCAGAATAACGTATAACGTTATATAGTATATCAGTATAAGGTCTATAGTTATGTAGCATATCAGTATAACGAATAACGTTATAAAGCATATCAGTATAACGAATAACGTTATAAAGCATATCAGTATAACGTTTAACGTTATATAGGATAGCAGTATAACGTATAACGTTATATAGTATTACGTTATAGCGCATTACGTTATATAGCATATCAGTATAACGTACAACGTTATATATGTTATTAGTATAACGTCTAAAGTAATATAGCATATCTGTATAACGTATAACGTTATATAGCATATCAGTATAACGTATAGCGATATATAGAACACCAGTATAACGTGTCACGTTATATAGCATATCAGTATAACGTATAACGTTATATAGGATAGCAGTACAACGTATCACGTTATACGGTATTACGTTATTTAGTATTACGTTATATAGCTTATCAGTATAACGTAGAACGTTTTATAGCATATCAGTATAACGTATAACGTTATATAGCATATCAGTATATCATATAACGTTATATAGGATAGCATTATACCGTATCACGTTATATAGGATAGCAGTATACCGTATCACGTTATATAGTATTACGTTATAGCGTATTACGTTATATAGCATATCAGTATAACGTATAACGTTTTATAGCATATCAGTATAACGTATAACGTGATACAGCATATCAGTATAGCGTGTAGCGTTATATAGCATATCAGTATAACATAAATCGTTATATAGCATACCAGATTACCGTATAACGTTATATAGCATATCAGTATAACGTATGACGTTATATAGGATAGCAGTATATCGTATCACGTTACATAGTATTACGTTATAACGTATAAAGTTATATAGCATGACATTATAACGTATAACGACATATAGTTGTAAGTTATAACGTTTACCGTTATATAACGCATCAGTATAAAGTATAATGTTATATAGCGCATCAGTATAACGTATAACGTTATATAGCATATCAGTATAAGGTCTATAGTTATATAGCATACCAGTATAACGAATAACGTTATAAAGCATATCAGTATAACGTATAACGTTATATAGGATAGCAGTATAACGTATCACGTTATATGGTATTACGATATAGCGTATTACGTTGTATAGCACATCAGTATAACGTATAACGTTATATAGCATATCAGGATATAGTGTATAGATATTTAGCATATCAGTATAACGTACAACGTTATATAGCATATCAGTATAGCGTATAGCGTTATATAGCATATCGGTATAACGTATAACGTTATATAGGATAGCAGTATACCGTATCACGTTATATAGTATTACGTTATAGCGTATTACGTTATAGCGTATTACGTTATATAGCACATCAGTATAACGTATAACGTTATATAGCTTATCAGTATAACATATAACGTGATATAGCATATCAGTATAACGTATAACGTTATATAGGATAGCAGTATAACGTATCACGTTATATGGTATTACGATATAGCGTATTACGTTGTATAGCACATCAGTATAACGCACAACGTGATATAGCATATCAGAAGAGCGTAGAACGTGACATAGCATATCAGTATAGCGTATAGCGTTATATAGCATATCAGTATAATGTACAATGTTATATAGCACATCAGTATAACGTCTAAAGTTTGATAGCATATCAGTATAATGTACAACGTTATATAGGATAGCTGTATAACGTATCACGTTATATGGTATTACGTTATAGCGTATTACGTTATTTAGCACAACAGTATAACGCATAACGTGATATAGCATATCAGAATAGCGTAGAACGTGATATAGCATATCGGTATAGCGTATAGCATTATATAGTATACCAGTTTATCGTATAACGTTATATAGCATATCAGTATAACGTATAACGTTATATAGGATAGCAGATTATCGTATCACGTTACATAGTATTACGTCATAACGTATAACGTTATATAGCATGACATTATAACGTATAACGTCATATAGTTGTAAGTTATAGCGTTTACCGTTATATAACGCATCAGTATAAAGTATAATGGTATATAGCGCATCAGTATAACGGATAACGTTATATAGCATATCAGAATAACGTGTAACGTTATATAGGATAGCAGTATAACGTATCACGTTATATAGTATTACGTTATAGCGTATTACGTTATATAGCATATCAGTATAACATACAACGTTACATATGTTATTAGTGTAGTAACTTAGAGCAAGGACAAGGAAATGATGGAATATGGAGCGCTAAGTTCGTTTATTCACTTAAGCAATACTCAAACATACAACTGACTACAATTCACCTCCGTCTTCTACAACTGCACTGCTTAACATCCTCTGTCCGTCTTCCACTGTTTCACCTCAACTTCACAGCTTAACGTCTTGCTTTCGTCTTCCTCAACTGCTGATCGACTCCCTCACCTCTGCTCGACTCTTCGACTTCTCATCGACTCTCCGACTTCTCCGCGCCTGACCTACCCCTTCTCTAACCCCCAGATGTGCCTGACTCATTCCATAACAATTCGCCCTTATTTACCCCGATGTTGTAATGGGCTATCGGTGTAATCCATTAGCAGGTAAATCCCCTTTAATTACCCCGATATTGTAATGGGCGTCAGGTATAACCCATGGTCAGGCATGTCCCTTTTCCCGATACTACACTCGGCCCTCCTGCAATAACATCTGCCCTCAGATGTTGTCTTCAGCGCCGCTATCGTCGGGTGGGTCATGGTCGGTGTTTATGACCCAAGGCTTCATAAACTCGGCAGTCGTCGATGTTTGTTTAGGCCCTTCGTGCTCACCTACTTTCTCCACCATGTAGCGGTCATTCCGCATCACCCGCACTATCCGGTACGGACCCAAAAACCTTCCTCCGAGCTTTAATCCTGGGCCAAATTGTGTTCGTTTAATGGCCACTAAGTCCCCGCTTTGGTATCGTCTCGCGCTTTTCCTTCCCCTGTTATAGCGCCTCCGATTTTCTTCTTGGGTGGCAGCGATCTTCTTCCTTGCGTCCTCGCGCAGCTCGCGACGTTGCTCTTCGAATTCCGCGGCCCTCTCTTCGTCGATCAGTTTTCGAACCTGTGGATCCTGAAGTCCCAAGAAACTCTGTCCCTCTGTAACCGATGTTGGCGATGGGTCTATTTCGTCCTTCTGTTCTATTGCGTCTATTTTCAATACGTCAGGCGTGTCTTCGTCAGTCTGTTCGTCCAGTCGTACAAAGGTCACCTCGCCTCGCTTGATCCGCAACTCCAACTGATCCAGAAAATCAGTCCCTAACAATAGACCGTGTTTCGACAGTACATTGTTTGAAACCACATGCAGAGTAACTGGGAATTCGTGCCCATCGACCGCCACTACTTCTGTAAACTCGCCCCATGTCTCGTGGCCAGTGGAACCCAAACCTTCAAATTTAAACTTACGCTTTCCCAGAGGTGGTGATCCTAGCCTCGCATACTCGTCTGATCGTATGAGAGTAAGATCACTACCAGTGTCTACCAATGATGCGAACTTACAGCCCTCTATCGACACTTCTTTCGTATACCTCTTCTCTTCTGGTCTTAAAATGGCGTAGGTCTCTTTTGGTCGTGCTGCACACATCGCCGCTATATGTCCAAATTCGTCACACTTGAAGCACTTAGCTCCTTTTTCTTTCTCCGGACACTTAGGGCTTAGATGCCCGTCACTACCGCAGTTAAAACATCTTCTTTTGGCGCTGCTCGTTTGCCTTTCCCTGTCGTCTGTGCGTTCCTTAACTCCTGTTTTCATTTTGAGGTCCCGTTCCATCGCTTCGTACTTCATGTCCCGTTTCATCGCTTCGTATTGCTTAAAACGTTCCTTAAGCTCCTGCATGGTCCTGGCACCATATAACGTGGCCTTATTGGTGACCTTATCGGGAATACCTTGAATAATGTAGTCAATTAACGACTGCATATCGACTCTTCCTTGTCCCGCAATTTCGCGCATACTGTACATGTATTGCAGCAGACTCTCGTCTGCTTTTTTCTTCCTATGCGCTAACTCCTGATGTATTTGCCGGTCACTCACCACGTTCTGGAATTCATTCTTCAGCGACTATTTTAATTTATCCCAGGACTTCGTGCATCGTTCTTGTCGCACAAGAGCTTGAGCGGAGCCTGTGAGCAGCTTCTTGGCGAATGCTACCATGTGGATATCTGTCCAACCACATGCTTCTGCCATTTCCTCAAAGTCCTCGATCCAGCGATTTATGCTCAGCAGATCATCTCCGCTGAATTTCTCTAGCGAGTCCTCTACGTCCTTGAACGTTAGCATTGTGCGCTTAGGCTCGTCTTGCCTTTTGAGATCGCGATATCCAGGAACGTTGACGTCTAAACGGTCCCCCATCACGCTAATCTCATCGTCGTCATCGTCTTCTGAATCTGCGTGGTTATCATCATCAGAATCGTCTTCCCGCGCACCGTGTTCCCGCTCAAAGCGTAAAGCAGCCAGCAATCGCACCATCAACTCACGCTTTTTGCCCACTACTTTCAGCTGTCTTCTCCTCAGCTCGTCTTTCAGCTCAGATATTTTCATCTGAGCTACCTGCTCGTCAGTCAAACCTGATTCTCCTGAATTGTTGTCAGTCATTGTTCAGGTATCGCTCTCACGAACAAACTGTAACTTACACGCTTCACTTGTCACTTGACGCTCTAAATCCCGGACGTGCCCCCAAAAATATGTAGTAACTTAGAGCAAGGACAAGGAAATGATGGAATATGGAGCGCTAAGTTCGTTTATTCACTTAAGCAATACTCAAACATACAACTGACTACAATTCACCTCCGTCTTCTACAACTGCACTGCTTAACATCCTCTGTCCGTCTTCCACTGTTTCACCTCAACTTCACAGCTTAACGTCTTGCTTTCGTCTTCCTCAACTGCTGATCGACTCCCTCACCTCTACTCGACTCTTCGACTTCTCATCGACTCTCCGACTTCTCCTCGCCTGACCTACCCCTTCTCTAACCCCCAGATGTGCCTGACTCATTCCATAACAATTCGCCCTTATTTACCCCGATGTTGTAATGGGCTATCGGTGTAATCCATTAGCAGGTAAATCCCCTTTAATTACCCCGATATTGTAATGGGCGTCAGGTATAACCCATGGTCAGGCATGTCCCTTTTCCCGATACTACATTAGTATAACGTCTAAAGTAATATAGCATATCTGTATAACGTATAACGTTATATAGCATATCAGTATGACGTATAACGTTTTATAGCATATCAGTATAATGTATAACGTTATATAGCATATCAGTATAACGTATAACGTTATATAGTATTACGTTATAGCGTATTACGTTATATAGCATATCAGTATAACGTATAACGTTTTATAGCATATCAGTATGACGTATAACGTTTTATAGCATATCAGTATAATGTATAACGTTATATAGCATATCAGTATAACGTATAACGTTATATAGCATATCAGTATATCATATAACGTTATATAGGATAGCAGTATACCGTATCACGTTATATAGGATAGCAGTATACCGTATCACGTTATATAGGATAGCAGTATAACCTATCACGTTATATAGTATTACGTTATAGCGTATTACGTTATATAGCTTATCAGTATAACGTATAACGTTTTATTGCATATCAGTATAACGTATAACGTTATATAGCACATCAGTATGACGTATAGCATTATATAGTATACCAGTTTATCGTATAACGTTATATAGCATATCAGTATAACGTATAACGTTATATAGTATTACGTTATAGCGTATTACGTTATATAGCACATCAGTATAACGCATAACGTGATATAGCATATCAGTATAGCGTAGAACGTGATATAGCATATCAGTATGACGTATAACGTTATATAGGATAGCAGAATAACGTATCACGTTATATAGTATTACGTTATAGCGTATTACGTTATATAGCATATCAGTATAACGTATAACGTTATATAGTATTACGTTATAGCGTATTACGTTATATAGCACATCAGTATAACGCATAACGTGATATAGCATATCAGTATAGCGTAGAACGTGATATAGCATATCAGTATGACGTATAACGTTATATAGGATAGCAGAATAACGTATCACGTTATATAGTATTACGTTATAGCGTATTACGTTATATAGCATATCAGTATAACGTATAACGTTTTATAGCATATCAGTATGACGTATAACGTTTTATAGCATATCAGTATAAAGTATAACGTTATATAGCATATCAGTATAACGTATAACGTTATATAGCATATCAGTATATCATATAACGTTATATAGGATAGCAGTATACCGTATCACGTTATATAGGATATCAGTATACCGTATCACGTTATATAGGATAGCAGTATAACCTATCACGTTATATAGTATTACGTCATAGCGTATTACGTTATATAGCTTATCAGTATAACGTATAACGTTTTATAGCATATCAGTATAACGTATAACGTTATATAGCATATCAGTATGACGTATAACGTTATATAGGATAGCAGTATAACGTATCACGTTATATAGTATTACGTTATAGCGTATTACGTTATATAGCATATCAGTATAACGTATAACGTTTTATAGCATATCAGCATAACGTATAACGTGATACAGCATATCAGTATAGCGTATAGCGTTATATAGCATATCAGTATAACATAAAACGTTATATAGCATACCAGTTTATCGTATAACGTTATATAGCATATCAGTATAACGTATGACGTTATATAGGATAGCAGTATATCGTATCACGTTACATAGTATTACGTTATAACGTATAACGTTATATAGCATGACATTATAACGTATAACGACATATAGTTGTAAGTTATAACGTTTACCGTTATATAACGCATCAGTATAAAGTATAATGTTATATAGCGCATCAGTATAACGTCTAAAGTTTGGTGGCATATCAGTATAACGTATAACGTTATATAGGATAGCAGTATAACGTATCACGTTATATAGTATTACGTTATAGCGTATTACGTTATATAGCACATAAATATAACGCATAACGTGATATAGCATATCAGTATAGCGTAGAACGTGATATAGCATATCATTATGACGTATAACGTTATATAGGAGAGCAGAATAACGTATCACGTTATATAGTATTACGTTATAGCGTATTACGTTATATAGCATATCAGTATAACGTATAACGTTTCATAGCAAATCAGTATGACGTATAACGTTTTATAGCATATCAGTATATCATATAACGTTATATAGGATAGCAGTATACCGTATCACGTTATATAGGATAGCAGTATGCCGTATCACGTTATATAGGATAGCAGTATAACCTATCACGTTATATAGTATTACGTTATAGCTTAATACGTTATATAGCTTATCAGTATAACGTATAACGTTTTATAGCATATCAGTATATCATATAACGTTATATAGGATAGCAGTATACCGTATCACGTTATATAGGATAGCAGTATAACGCATAACGTTATATAGCATATCAGTATAACGTATAACGTGATATAGCATATCAGTATAGCGTATAACGTTATATAGCATATCAGTAAAGCGTATAACGTTATATAGCATATCAGTATAACGTATAACGTTATATAGGATATCAGCATAACATATAACGTTATATAGCATGTCAGTATAACGTATAACGTTATATAGGATAGCAGTATAACGTATCACGTTATATAGTAGTACGTTATAGCGCAATACGTTATATAGCATATCAGAATATCGTACAACGTTATATAGCATATAAGTATAACGTCTAAAGTAATATAGCATATCAGTATAACGTATAACGTTATATAGGATAGCAGTATAACGTATCACGTTATATAGTAGTACGTTATAGCGCATTACGTTATATAGCATATCAGAATAACGTACAACGTTATATAGCATATCAGAAGAGCGTAGAACGTGACATAGCATATCAGTATAGCGTATAGCGTTATATAGCATATCAGTATAATGTACAACGTTATATAGCACATCAGTATAACGTCTAAAGTTTGATAGCATATCAGTATAATGTACAACGTTATATAGGATAGCTATATAACGTATCACGTTATATGGTATTACGTTATAGCGTATTACGTTATTTAGCACAACAGTATAACGCATAACGTGATATAGCATATCAGTATAGCGTAGAACGTGATATAGCATATCAGTATAGCGTATAGCATTATATAGTATACCAGTTTATCGTATAACGTTATATAGCATATCAGTATATCGTACAAGGTTATATAGCATATCAGAATAACGTGTAACGTTATATAGCATATCGGTATAACGTATAACGTTATATAGGATAGCAGTATAACGTATCACGTTATATAGTATTACGTTATAGCATATTACGTTATATAGCATATCAGTATAACGTATAACGTTTTATAGCATATCAGTATGACGTATAACGTTTTATAGCATATCAGTATAACGTATAACGTTATATAGCATATCAGTATATCATATAACGTTATATAGGATAGCAGTATACCGTATCACGTTATATAGTATATCAGGATATAGTGTAAAGTTATTTAGCATATCAGTATATCGTACAAGGTTATATAGCATATCAGAATAACGTGTAACGTTATATGGTATATCAGTATAACGTATAACGTTATATAGCATATCGGTATAACGTATAACGTTATATAGGATAGCAGTATACCGTATCACGATATATAGTATTACGTTATAGCCTATTACGTTATATAGCACATCAGTATAACGTATAACGTTATATAGCTTATCAGTGTAACATATAACGTTATATAGCATATTAGGATATAGTATATAGTTATTTAGCATATCAGTATAACGCACAACGTTCTATAGCATATCAGTATAACGTCTAAAGTAATATAGCATATATGTATAACGTATAACGTTATATAGGATAGGAGTATACCGTATCACGTTATTTTGTACTACGTTATAGCGTATTACGTTATATTGCACATCAGTCTAACGAATAACGTTTTATAGCATATCAGTATAGCGTATAACGTTATATAGCATATCAGTATAACGTATAACGTTATATAGCATATCAGTATAGCGTATAACGTTATATAGCATATCAGTATAACGTATAACGTTATATAGGGTAGCAGTATAACGTATAACGTTATATAGCCTATCAATATAACGTATAACGTTATATAGCATATCAGTATAACGTACAAAGTTATAGAGCATACCAGGATAACGGGTAAGGTTATATAACATATCAGTATAACGTATAACGTTATATAGGATAGCAGTGTAACGTATCACGTTATATAGTATTACGGTATAGCGTATTACGTTATACAGCATATCAGTATAGCGTATAACGTTATATAGCATATCAGTATAACGTATAACGTTATATAGGATAGCAGTATAACGCATAACGTTATATAGCATATCAGTATAACGTATAACGTGATATAGCATATCAGTATAGCGTATAACGTTATATAGCATATCAGTATAACGTATAACGTTATATAGGATAGCAGTATAACGTATAACGTTAAATAGCATATCAGTATAACGTATCACGTCATGTAGGATAGCAGTATAACGTATCACGTTATATAGTACTACGTTATAGCGTGTTACGTTATATAGCATATCAGTATAACGTACAACGTTATTGAGCATACCAGGATAACGGGTATAGTTATATAACATATCAGTATAACGTCTAAAGTTATATAGCATATCAGTATAACGCATAACGTTATATAGGATAGCAGTATAACGTATCACGTTATATAGTATTACGTTATAGCGTATTACGTTGTATAGCACATCAGTATATCGTATAACGTTATATAGGATATCAGCATAATATATAACGTTATATAGCATATCAGGATATCGTCTAAAGTTATTTAGCATATCAGTATAACGTCTAAAGTAATATAGCATATATGTATAACGTATAACGTTATATAGGATAGCAGTATACCGTATCACGTTATTTTGTATTACGTTATAGCGTATTACGTTATATTGCACATCAGTATAACGAATAACGTTTTATAGCATATAAGTATAACGTATAACGTGATATTGCATATCAGTATAACGTATAACGTTATATAGGATAGCAGTATAACGCATAACGTTATATAGCATATCAGTATAACGTATAACGTGATATAGCATATCAGTATAGCGTATAACGTTATATAGCATATCAGTATAGCGTATAACGTTATATAGCATATCAGTATAACGTATAACGTTATATAGGATATCAGCATAACATATAACGTTATATAGCATGTCAGTATAACGTATAACGTTATATAGGATAGCAGTATAACGTATCACGTTATATAGTAGTACGTTATAGCGCAATACGTTATATAGCATATCAGAATATCGTACAACGTTATATAGCATATAAGTATAACGTCTAAAGTAATATAGCATATCAGTATAACGTATAACGTTATATAGGATAGCAGTATAACGTATCACGTTATATAGTAGTACGTTATAGCGCATTACGTTATATAGCATATCAGAATAACGTACAACGTTATATAGCATATCAGAAGAGCGTAGAACGTGACATAGCATATCAGTATAGCGTATAGCGTTATATAGCATATCAGTATAATGTACAACGTTATATAGCACATCAGTATAACGTCTAAAGTTTGATAGCATATCAGTATAATGTACAACGTTATATAGGATAGCTATATAACGTATCACGTTATATGGTATTACGTTATAGCGTATTACGTTATTTAGCACAACAGTATAACGCATAACGTGATATAGCATATCGGTATAGCGTAGAACGTGATATAGCATATCAGTATAGCGTATAGCATTATATAGTATACCAGTTTATCGTATAACGTTATATAGCATATCAGCATAACGTACAACGTTATAGAGCATACCAGGATAACGGGTATAGTTATATAACATATCAGTATAACGTATAATTTTATATAGCATATCAGTATAACGTCTAAAGTTATATAGCACATCAGTATAACGAATATCGTTAAAAATCTTATCAGAATAACGTGTAAGGTTATATATCATTTCAGGATAGCGTGTAAAATTATATAGCATATCAGTACAACGTATAACGTTATATAGCATATCAGTATAGTGTCTAACGTTTTATAGCATATCAGGATAACGTATAACCTTACATAGCGTGTCATTCTAACGTATAACGTTATATAGGATAGCAGTACAACGTATCCCGTTATATAGTATTACGCTATAGCGTATTACGTTATATAGCATATCAGTATAACGTATAACGTTATACAGGATAGCAGTATAACGTATCACGTTATATAGTATTACGTTATAGCGTATTACGTTGTATAGCACATCAGTATATCGTATAACGTTATATAGGATATCAGTATAACATATAACGTTATATAGCATATCAGGATATCGTCTAAACTTATTTAGCATATCAGTACAACGTCTAAAGTTATATAACATATCAGTATAACGATTAACGTTAGAAAGCATATCAGTATAACGTATAACGTTATATAGGATATCAGTATAACGTATAACGTTATATAGGATAGCAGTATAACGTATCACGTTATATAGTAGTACGTTATAGCGCATTACGTTATATAGCATATCAGAATAACGTACAACGTTATATAGCATATCAGAATAACGTCTAAAGTAATATAGCATATATGTATAACGTATAACGTTATATAGGATAGCAGTATACCGTATCACGTTATTTAGTATTACTTTATAGCGTATTACGTTATATTGCACATCAGTATCACGAATAACGTTTTATAGCATATAAGTATATCGTATAACGTGATATTGCATATCAGTATAGCGTATAACGTTATATAGCATATCTGTATAGCGTCTAACGTTTTATAGCATATCAGGATAAAGTATAACCTTACATAGCATATCAGTATAACGTATAACGTTATATAGGATAGCAGTATAACGTATCACGTTATATAGTATTACGTTATAGCGTATTACGTAGTATAGCACATCAGTATATCGTATAACGTTATATAGGATATCAGTATAACATATAACGTTATATAGCATGTCAGTATAACGTATAACGTTATATAGGATAGCAGTATAACGAATCACGTTATATAGTAGTACGTTATAGCGCAATACGTTATATAGCATATCAGAATATCGTACAACGTTATATAGCATATCAGTATAACGTCTAAAGTAATATAGCATATCAGTATAACGTATAACGTTATATAGGATAGCAGTATAACGTATCACGTTGTTTTGTACTACGTTATAGCGTATTACGTTATATTGCACATCAGTCTAACGAATAACGTTTTATAGCATATCAGTATAGCGTATAACGTTATATAGCATATCATTATAACGTATAACGTTATATAGCATATCAGTACAGCGTATAACGATATATAGCATATCAGTATAACATATAACGTTATATAGGGTAGCAGTATAACGTATAACGTTATATAGCCTATCAGTATAACGTATAACGTTATATAGCATATCAGTATAACGTATAACGTTATATAGCATATCAGTATAACGTATAACGTGGTATAGCATATCAGTATAGCGTATAACGTTATATAGCATATCAGTATAACGTATAAGGTTATATAGGATAGCAGTATAACGTATAACGTTATATAGCATATCAGTATAGCGTATAACGTTATATAGCATATCAGTATAACGTATAACGTTATATAGGATAGCAGTATAACGTATAACGTTATATAGCATATCAGTATAACGTATAACGTTATATAGCATATCAGTATAACGTATCACGTTATGTAGGATAGCAGTATAACGTATCACGTTATATAGTATTACGTTATAGCGTGTTACGTTATATAGCATATCAGTATAACGTACAAAGTTATAGAGCATACCAGGATAACGGGTAAGGTTATATAACATATCAGTATAACGTATAACGTTATATAGGATAGCAGTGTAGCGTATCACGTTATATAGTATTACGGTATAGCGTATTACGTTATATAGCATATCAGTATAGCGTATAACGTTATATAGCATATCAGTATAACGTATAACGTTATATAGCATATCAGTATAGCGTATAACGTTATATAGCATATCAGTATAACGTATAACGTTATATAGCATATCAGTATAGCGTATAGCATTATATAGTATACCAGTTTATCGTATAACGTTATATAGCATATCAGTATATCGTACAAGGTTATATAGCATATCAGAATAACGTGTAACGTTATATAGCATATCGGTATAACGTATAACGTTATATAGGATAGCAGTATAACGTATCACGTTATATAGTATTACGTTATAGCATATTACGTTATATAGCATATCAGTATAACGTATAACGTTTTATAGCATATCAGTATGACGTATAACGTTTTATAGCATATCAGTATAACGTATAACGTTATATAGCATATCAGTATATCATATAACGTTATATAGGATAGCAGTATACCGTATCACGTTATATAGTATATCAGGATATAGTGTAAAGTTATTTAGCATATCAGTATATCGTACAAGGTTATATAGCATATCAGAATAACGTGTAACGTTATATGGTATATCAGTATAACGTATAACGTTATATAGCATATCGGTATAACGTATAACGTTATATAGGATAGCAGTATACCGTATCACGATATATAGTATTACGTTATAGCCTATTACGTTATATAGCACATCAGTATAACGTATAACGTTATATAGCTTATCAGTGTAACATATAACGTTATATAGCATATTAGGATATAGTATATAGTTATTTAGCATATCAGTATAACGCACAACGTTCTATAGCATATCAGTATAACGTCTAAAGTAATATAGCATATATGTATAACGTATAACGTTATATAGGATAGGAGTATACCGTATCACGTTATTTTGTACTACGTTATAGCGTATTACGTTATATTGCACATCAGTCTAACGAATAACGTTTTATAGCATATCAGTATAGCGTATAACGTTATATAGCATATCAGTATAACGTATAACGTTATATAGCATATCAGTATAGCGTATAACGTTATATAGCATATCAGTATAACGTATAACGTTATATAGGGTAGCAGTATAACGTATAACGTTATATAGCCTATCAGTATAACGTATAACGTTATATAGCATATCAGTATAACGTACAAAGTTATAGAGCATACCAGGATAACGGGTAAGGTTATATAACATATCAGTATAACGTATAACGTTATATAGGATAGCAGTGTAACGTATCACGTTATATAGTATTACGGTATAGCGTATTACGTTATACAGCATATCAGTATAGCGTATAACGTTATATAGCATATCAGTATAACGTATAACGTTATATAGGATAGCAGTATAACGCATAACGTTATATAGCATATCAGTATAACGTATAACGTGATATAGCATATCAGTATAGCGTATAACGTTATATAGCATATCAGTATAACGTATAACGTTATATAGGATAGCAGTATAACGTATAACGTTAAATAGCATATCAGTATAACGTATCACGTCATGTAGGATAGCAGTATAACGTATCACGTTATATAGTACTACGTTATAGCGTGTTACGTTATATAGCATATCAGTATAACGTACAACGTTATTGAGCATACCAGGATAACGGGTATAGTTATATAACATATCAGTATAACGTCTAAAGTTATATAGCATATCAGTATAACGCATAACGTTATATAGGATAGCAGTATAACGTATCACGTTATATAGTATTACGTTATAGCGTATTACGTTGTATAGCACATCAGTATATCGTATAACGTTATATAGGATATCAGCATAATATATAACGTTATATAGCATATCAGGATATCGTCTAAAGTTATTTAGCATATCAGTATAACGTCTAAAGTAATATAGCATATATGTATAACGTATAACGTTATATAGGATAGCAGTATACCGTATCACGTTATTTTGTATTACGTTATAGCGTATTACGTTATATTGCACATCAGTATAACGAATAACGTTTTATAGCATATAAGTATAACGTATAACGTGATATTGCATATCAGTATAACGTATAACGTTATATAGGATAGCAGTATAACGCATAACGTTATATAGCATATCAGTATAACGTATAACGTGATATAGCATATCAGTATAGCGTATAACGTTATATAGCATATCAGTATAGCGTATAACGTTATATAGCATATCAGTATAACGTATAACGTTATATAGGATATCAGCATAACATATAACGTTATATAGCATGTCAGTATAACGTATAACGTTATATAGGATAGCAGTATAACGTATCACGTTATATAGTAGTACGTTATAGCGCAATACGTTATATAGCATATCAGAATATCGTACAACGTTATATAGCATATAAGTATAACGTCTAAAGTAATATAGCATATCAGTATAACGTATAACGTTATATAGGATAGCAGTATAACGTATCACGTTATATAGTAGTACGTTATAGCGCATTACGTTATATAGCATATCAGAATAACGTACAACGTTATATAGCATATCAGAAGAGCGTAGAACGTGACATAGCATATCAGTATAGCGTATAGCGTTATATAGCATATCAGTATAATGTACAACGTTATATAGCACATCAGTATAACGTCTAAAGTTTGATAGCATATCAGTATAATGTACAACGTTATATAGGATAGCTATATAACGTATCACGTTATATGGTATTACGTTATAGCGTATTACGTTATTTAGCACAACAGTATAACGCATAACGTGATATAGCATATCGGTATAGCGTAGAACGTGATATAGCATATCAGTATAGCGTATAGCATTATATAGTATACCAGTTTATCGTATAACGTTATATTGCATATCAGCATAACGTACAACGTTATAGAGCATACCAGGATAACGGGTATAGTTATATAACATATCAGTATAACGTATAATTTTATATAGCATATCAGTATAACGTCTAAAGTTATATAGCACATCAGTATAACGAATATCGTTAAAAATCTTATCAGAATAACGTGTAAGGTTATATATCATTTCAGGATAGCGTGTAAAATTATATAGCATATCAGTACAACGTATAACGTTATATAGCATATCAGTATAGTGTCTAACGTTTTATAGCATATCAGGATAACGTATAACCTTACATAGCGTGTCATTCTAACGTATAACGTTATATAGGATAGCAGTACAACGTATCCCGTTATATAGTATTACGCTATAGCGTATTACGTTATATAGCATATCAGTATAACGTATAACGTTATACAGGATAGCAGTATAACGTATCACGTTATATAGTATTACGTTATAGCGTATTACGTTGTATAGCACATCAGTATATCGTATAACGTTATATAGGATATCAGTATAACATATAACGTTATATAGCATATCAGGATATCGTCTAAACTTATTTAGCATATCAGTACAACGTCTAAAGTTATATAACATATCAGTATAACGATTAACGTTAGAAAGCATATCAGTATAACGTATAACGTTATATAGGATATCAGTATAACGTATAACGTTATATAGGATAGCAGTATAACGTATCACGTTATATAGTAGTACGTTATAGCGCATTACGTTATATAGCATATCAGAATAACGTACAACGTTATATAGCATATCAGAATAACGTCTAAAGTAATATAGCATATATGTATAACGTATAACGTTATATAGGATAGCAGTATACCGTATCACGTTATTTAGTATTACTTTATAGCGTATTACGTTATATTGCACATCAGTATCACGAATAACGTTTTATAGCATATAAGTATATCGTATAACGTGATATTGCATATCAGTATAGCGTATAACGTTATATAGCATATCTGTATAGCGTCTAACGTTTTATAGCATATCAGGATAAAGTATAACCTTACATAGCATATCAGTATAACGTATAACGTTATATAGGATAGCAGTATAACGTATCACGTTATATAGTATTACGTTATAGCGTATTACGTAGTATAGCACATCAGTATATCGTATAACGTTATATAGGATATCAGTATAACATATAACGTTATATAGCATGTCAGTATAACGTATAACGTTATATAGGATAGCAGTATAACGAATCACGTTATATAGTAGTACGTTATAGCGCAATACGTTATATAGCATATCAGAATATCGTACAACGTTATATAGCATATCAGTATAACGTCTAAAGTAATATAGCATATCAGTATAACGTATAACGTTATATAGGATAGCAGTATAACGTATCACGTTGTTTTGTACTACGTTATAGCGTATTACGTTATATTGCACATCAGTCTAACGAATAACGTTTTATAGCATATCAGTATAGCGTATAACGTTATATAGCATATCATTATAACGTATAACGTTATATAGCATATCAGTACAGCGTATAACGATATATAGCATATCAGTATAACATATAACGTTATATAGGGTAGCAGTATAACGTATAACGTTATATAGCCTATCAGTATAACGTATAACGTTATATAGCATATCAGTATAACGTATAACGTTATATAGCATATCAGTATAACGTATAACGTGGTATAGCATATCAGTATAGCGTATAACGTTATATAGCATATCAGTATAACGTATAACGTTATATAGGATAGCAGTATAACGTATAACGTTATATAGCATATCAGTATAGCGTATAACGTTATATAGCATATCAGTATAACGTATAACGTTATATAGGATAGCAGTATAACGTATAACGTTATATAGCATATCAGTATAACGTATAACGTTATATAGCATATCAGTATAACGTATCACGTTATGTAGGATAGCAGTATAACGTATCACGTTATATAGTATTACGTTATAGCGTGTTACGTTATATAGCATATCAGTATAACGTACAAAGTTATAGAGCATACCAGGATAACGGGTAAGGTTATATAACATATCAGTATAACGTATAACGTTATATAGGATAGCAGTGTAACGTATCACGTTATATAGTATTACGGTATAGCGTATTACGTTATATAGCATATCAGTATAGCGTATAACGTTATATAGCATATCAGTATAACGTATAACGTTATATAGGATAGCAGTATAACGCATAACGTTATATAGCATATCAGTATAACGTATAACGTGATATAGCATATCAGTATAGCGTATAACGTTATATAGCATATCAGTATAACGTATAACGTTATATAGGATAGCAGTATAACGTATAACGTTAAATAGCATATCAGTATAACGTATCACGTTATGTAGGATAGCAGTATAACGTATCACGTTATATAGTACTACGTTATAGCGTGTTACGTTATATAGCATATCAGTATAACGTACAACGTTATAGAGCATACCAGGATAACGGGTATAGTTATATAACATATCAGTATAACGTCTAAAGTTATATAGCATATCAGTATAACGTATAACGTTATATAGGATAGCAGTATAACGTATCACGTTATATAGTATTACGCTATAGCGTATTACGTTGTATAGCACATCAGTATATCGTATAACGTTATATAGGATATCAGCATAACATATAACGTTATATAGCATATCAGGATATCGTCTAAAGTTATTTAGCATATCAGTATAACGTCTAAAGTTATATAACATATCAGTGTAACGATTAACGTTAGAAAGCATATCAGTATAACGTATAACGTTATATAGGATATCAGTATAACATATAACGTTATATAGCATATCAGTATAACGTATATCGTTATATAGGATAGCAGTATAACGTATCACGTTATATAGTAGTACGTTATAGCGCATTACGTTATATAGCATATCAGAATAACGTACAACGTTATATAGCATATCAGTATAACGTCTAAAGTAATATAGCATATATGTATATCGTATAACGTTATATAGGATAGCAGTATACCGTATCACGTTATTTAGTATTACGTTATAGCGTATTACGTTATATTGCACATCAGTATAACGAATAACGTTTTATAGCATATAAGTATAACGTATAACGTGATATTGCATATCAGTATAGCGTATAACGTTATATAGCATATAAGTATAGCGCATAACGTTATATAGCATATCAGTATAACGTATAACGTTATATAGGATACCAGTATAACGTATAACGTTATATAGCATATCATTATGCCGTATAACGTGATATAGCATATCAGTATAGCGTATAACGTTATATAGCACATCAGTATAACGTATAACGTTATATAGGATAGCAGTATAACGTATAACGTTATATAGCATATCAGTATAACGTATCACGTTATGTAGGATAGCAGTATAACGCATCACGTTATATAGTATTACGTTATAGCGTGTTACGTTATATAGCATATCAGTATAACGTACAAAGTTATAGAGCATACCAGGATAACGGGTAAGGTTATATAACATATCAGTATAACGTATAACGTTATATAGGATAGCAGTGTAACGTATCACGTTATATAGTATTACGGTATAGCGTATTACGTTATATAGCATATCAGTATAGCGTATAACGTTATATAGCATATCAGTATAACGTATAACGTTATATAGGATAGCAGTATAACGCATAACGTTATATAGCATATCAGTATAACGTATAACGTGATATAGCATATCAGTATAGCGTATAACGTTATATAGCATATCAGTATAACGTATAACGTTATATAGGATAGCAGTATAACGTATAACGTTATATAGCACATCAGTATGACGTATAGCATTATATAGTATACCACTTTATCGTATAACGTTATATAGCATATCAGTATAACGTATAACGTTATATAGCATTACGTTATAGCGTATTACGTTATATAGCACATCAGTATAACGCATAACGTGATATAGCATATCAGTATAGCGTAGAACGTGATATAGCATATCAGTATGACGTATAACGTTATATAGGATAGCAGAATAACGTATCACGTTATATAGTATTACGTTATAGCGTATTACGTTATATAGCATATCAGTATAACGTATAACGTTTTATAGCATATCAGTATGACGTATAACGTTATATAGCATATCAGTATGACGTATAACGTTATATAGGATAGCAGTATAACGTATCACGTTATATAGTATTACGTTATAGCGTATTACGTTATATAGCATATCAGTATAACGTATAACGTTTTATAGCATATCAGCATAACGTATAACGTGATACAGCATATCAGTATAGCGTATAGCGTTATATAGCATATCAGTATAACATAAAACGTTATATAGCATACCAGTTTATCGTATAACGTTATATAGCATATCAGTATAACGTATAACGACATATAGTTGTAAGTTATAACGTTTACCGTTATATAACGCATCAGTATAAAGTATAATGTTATATAGCGCATCAGTATAACGTCTAAAGTTTGGTGGCATATCAGTATAACGTATAACGTTATATAGGATAGCTGTATAACGTATCACGTTATATAGTATTACGTTATAGCGTATTACGTTATATAGCACATAAATATAACGCATAACGTGATATAGCATATCAGTATAGCGTAGAACGTGATATAGCATATCAGTATGACGTATAACGTTATATAGGATAGCAGAATAACGTATCACGTTATATAGTATTACGTTATAGCGTATTACGTTATATAGCATATCAGTATAACGTATAACGTTTTATAGCAAATCAGTATGACGTATAACGTTTTATAGCATATCAGTATAAAGTATAACGTTATATAGCATATCAGTATAACGTATAACGTTATATAGCATATCAGTATATCATATAACGTTATATAGGATAGCAGTATACCGTATCACGTTATATAGGATAGCAGTATACCGTATCACGTTATATAGGATAGCAGTATAACCTATCACGTTATATAGTATTACGTTATAGCTAAATACGTTATATAGCTTATCAGTATAACGTATAACGTTTTATAGCATATCAGTATAACGTATAACGTTATATAGCATATCAGTATGACGTATAACGTTATATAGGATAGCAGTATAACGTATCACGTTATATAGTATTACGTTATAGCGTATTACGTTATATAGCATATCAGTATAACGTATAACGTTTTATAGCATATCAGCATAACGTATAACGTGATACAGCATATCAGTATAGCGTATAGCGTTATATAGCATATCAGTATAACATAAAACGTTATATAGCATACCAGTTTATCGTATAACGTTATATAGCATATCAGTATAACGTATGACGTTATATAGGATAGCAGTATATCGTATCACGTTACATAGTATTATGTTATAACGTATAACGTTATATAGCATGACATTATAACGTATAACGACATATAGTTGTAAGTTATAACGTTTACCGTTATATAACGCATCAGTATAAAGTATAATGTTATATAGCGCATCAGTATAACGTATAACGTCATATAGTATATCAGTATAAGGTCTATAGTTATATAGCATATCAGTATAACGAATAACGTTATAAAGCATATCAGTATAACGTATAACGTTATATAGGATAGCAGTATAACGTATCACGTTATATGGTATTACGATATAGCGTATTACGTTGTATAGCACATCAATATAACGTATAACGTTATATAGCATATCAGAAGAGCGTAGAACGTGACATAGCATATCAGTATAGCGTATAGCGTTATATAGCATATCAGTATAATGTACAACGTTATATAGCACATCAGTATAACGTCTAAAGTTTGATAGCATATCAGTATAATGTACAACGTTATATAGGATAGCTGTATAACGTATCACGTTATATGGTATTACGTTATAGCGTATTACGTTATTTAGCACAACAGTATAACGCATAACGTGATATAGCATATCAGTATAGCGTAGAACGTGATATAGCATATCAGTATAGCGTATAGCATTATATAGTATACCAGTTTATCGTATAACGTTATAAAGCATATCAGAATAACGTGTAACGTTATATAGCATATCAGGATATCGGGTAATGTTATTTAGCATATCAGTATAACGTACAACGTTATATAGCATATCTGTATAAGGTCTAAAGTTATATAGCATATCAGTATAACGAATAACGTTATAAAGCATATCAGTATAACGAATAACGTTATAAAGCATATCAGTATAACGTTTAACGTTATATAGGATAGCAGCATAACGTATCACGTTATATAGTATTACGTTATAGCGCATTACGTTATATACCATATCAGTATAACATACAACGTTACATATGTTATTAGTATAACGTCTAAAGTACTATAGCATATCTGTATAACGTATAACGTTATATAGCATATCAGTATAACATACAACGTTATATAGCATACCAGTTTATCGTGTAACGTTATATAGCATATCAGTATAACGTATAACGTTATATAGGATAGCAGTATATCGTATCACGTTAGATAGTGTTACGTTATAGTTTATTACGTTATATAGCACATCAGTATAACGCATAACGTGATATAGCACATCAGTATAGCGCAGAACGTGATATAGCATATCAGTATAACGTATCACGTTATATAGTATATCAGGATATCGTGTAAAGTTATTTAGCATGTCAGTATAACGTACAAGGTTATATAGCATATCAGAATAACGTGTAACGTTATATGGTATATCAGTATAACGTATAACGTTATATAGCATATCGGTATAACGTATAACGTTATATAGTATTACGTTATAGCGTATTACGTTATATAGCATATCAGTATAACGTATAACGATTTATAGCATATCAGTATAACGTATAGCGTTATATAGCATATCGGTATAACGTATAACGTTATATAGGATAGCAGTATACCGTATCACGTTACATAGTGTTACGTTATAGTTTATTACGTTATATAGCACATCAGTATAACGCATAACGTGATATAGCATATCAGTATAGCGTAGAACGTGATATAGCATATCAGTATAACGTATCACGTCATATAGTATATCAGGATATAATGTAAAGTTATTTAGCATATCAGTATATCGTACAAGGTTATATAGCATATCAGAATAACGTGTAACGTTATATGGTATATCAGTATAACGTATAACGTTATATAGCATATCGGTATAACGTATAACGTTATATAGGATAGCAGTATACCGCATCACGATATATAGTATTAAGTTATAGCCTATTACGTTATATAGCACATCAGTATAACGTATAACGTTATATAGCTTATCAGTGTAACATATAACGTTATATAGCATATCAGGATATAGTGTATAGTTATTTAGCATATCAGTATAACGTACAACGTTCTATAGCATATCAGTATAAAGTCTGAAGTTATATAGCATAACAGGATAACGTATAACGTGATACAGCATATCAGTATAGCGTATAGCGTTATATAGCATATCAGTATAACATATTACGTTATATAGCATATCAGTATGACGTATAACGTTATATAGGATAGCAGTATAACGTATCACGTTATATAGTACTACGTTATGGCATATTACGTTATATAGCATATCAGTATAACGTATAACGTTTTATAGCATATCAGTATGACGTATAACGTTTTATAGCATATCAGTATAACGTATAACGTTATATAGCATATCAGTATATCATATAACGTTATATAGGATAGCAGTATACCGTATCACGTTATATAGGATAGCAGTATAACATATTACGTTATATAGCATATCAGTATGACGTATAACGTTATATAGGATAGCAGTATAACGTATCACGTTATATAGTATTACGTTATAGCGTATTACGTTATATAGCACATCAGTATACCGTATAAAGTTATATAGCTTCTCAGTATAACATATAACGTTATACAGCATATCAGGATATAGTGTATTGTTATTTAGCATATCAGTATAACGTGTAACGTTATATAGCATATCAGTATAACATATAACGTTATATAGCATATCAGTATGACGTATAACGTTATATAGGATAGCAGTATAACGTATCACGTTATATAGTATTACGTTATAGCGTATTACGTTATATAGCACATCAGTATACCGTATAAAGTTATATAGCTTATCAGTATAACATATAACGTTATATAGCATATCAGGATATAGTGTATAGTTATTTAGCATATCAGTATAACGTACAACGTTATATAGCACATCAGTATAACGCCTAAAGATATATAGCATAACAGGATAACGTATTACGTTATATAGCACATCATTATAACGTGTAACGTTATATAGCATATCAGTATAACATATAACGTTATATAGCATATCAGTATGACGTATAAC
This sequence comes from Bombus sylvestris, assembly GCA_911622165.2. Classification (NCBI taxonomy): domain Eukaryota; kingdom Metazoa; phylum Arthropoda; class Insecta; order Hymenoptera; family Apidae; genus Bombus; species Bombus sylvestris. The sequence continues at coordinate 6,702,209 of OU443159.1, read as the reverse complement.
GTTATATAGGATAGCAGTATAACGTATCACGTCATATAGTATTACGTTATAGCGTATAACGTTATAGAGCATATCAGGATAACGTATAACGTTTTATAGCATATCACTATAACGTATAACGTGATACAGCATATCAGTATAGCGTATAGCGTTATATAGCATATCAGTATAATGTACAACGTTATATAGCACATCATTATAACGTGTAACGTTATATAGCATATCAGTATAACATATAACGTTATATAGCATATCAGTATGACGTATAACGTTATATAGGATAGCAGTATAACGTATCACGTCATATAGTATTACGTTATAGCGTATAACGTTATAGAGCATATCAGTATAACGTATAACGTTATATAGCATATCAGTATGACGTATAACGTGATACAGCATATCAGTATAACGTATAGCGTTATATAGCATATCAGTATAATGTACAACGTTATATAGCACATCATTATAACGTGTAACGTTATATAGCATATCAGTATAACATATAACGTTATATAGCATATCAGTATGACGTATAACGTTATATAGGATAGCAGTATAACGTATCACGTCATATAGTATTACGTTATAGCGTATAACGTTATAGAGCATATCACGATAACGTATAACGTTTTATAGCATACCAGTATAACGTATAACGTGATACAGCATATCAGTATAGCGTATAGCGTTATATAGCATATCAGTATAATGTACAACGTTATATAGCACATCATTATAACGTGTAACGTTATATAGCATATCAGCATAACATATAACGTTATATAGCATATCAGTATGACGTATAACGTGATACAGCATATCAGTATAGCGTATAGCGTTATATAGCATATCAGTATAATGTACAACGTTATATAGCACATCATTATAACGTGTAACGTTATATAGCATATCAGTATAACATATAACGTTATATAGCATATCAGTATGACGTATAACGTGATACAGCATATCAGTATAGCGTATAGCGTTATATAGCTTATCAGTATAACATATAACGTTATATAGCATATCAGGATATAGTGTATAGTTATTTAGCATATCAGTATAACGTACAACGTTATATAGCATATCAGTATAACGTCTAAAGTAATATAGCATATCAGTATAACGTATAACGTTATATAGGATAGCAGTATAACGTATCACGTTGTTTTGTACTACGTTATAGCGTATTACGTTATATTGCACATCAGTCTAACGAATAACGTTTTATAGCATATCAGTATAGCGTATAACGTTATATAGCATATCATTATAACGTATAACGTTATATAGCATATCAGTACAGCGTATAACGATATATAGCATATCAGTATAACATATAACGTTATATAGGGTAGCAGTATAACGTATAACGTTATATAGCCTATCAGTATAACGTATAACGTTATATAGCATATCAGTATAACGTATAACGTTATATAGCATATCAGTATAACGTATAACGTGGTATAGCATATCAGTATAGCGTATAACGTTATATAGCATATCAGTATAACGTATAACGTTATATAGGATAGCAGTATAACGTATAACGTTATATAGCATATCAGTATAGCGTATAACGTTATATAGCATATCAGTATAACGTATAACGTTATATAGGATAGCAGTATAACGTATAACGTTATATAGCATATCAGTATAACGTATAACGTTATATAGCATATCAGTATAACGTATCACGTTATGTAGGATAGCAGTATAACGTATCACGTTATATAGTATTACGTTATAGCGTGTTACGTTATATAGCATATCAGTATAACGTACAAAGTTATAGAGCATACCAGGATAACGGGTAAGGTTATATAACATATCAGTATAACGTATAACGTTATATAGGATAGCAGTGTAACGTATCACGTTATATAGTATTACGGTATAGCGTATTACGTTATATAGCATATCAGTATAGCGTATAACGTTATATAGCATATCAGTATAACGTATAACGTTATATAGGATAGCAGTATAACGCATAACGTTATATAGCATATCAGTATAACGTATAACGTGATATAGCATATCAGTATAGCGTATAACGTTATATAGCATATCAGTATAACGTATAACGTTATATAGGATAGCAGTATAACGTATAACGTTAAATAGCATATCAGTATAACGTATCACGTTATGTAGGATAGCAGTATAACGTATCACGTTATATAGTACTACGTTATAGCGTGTTACGTTATATAGCATATCAGTATAACGTACAACGTTATAGAGCATACCAGGATAACGGGTATAGTTATATAACATATCAGTATAACGTCTAAAGTTATATAGCATATCAGTATAACGTATAACGTTATATAGGATAGCAGTATAACGTATCACGTTATATAGTATTACGCTATAGCGTATTACGTTGTATAGCACATCAGTATATCGTATAACGTTATATAGGATATCAGCATAACATATAACGTTATATAGCATATCAGGATATCGTCTAAAGTTATTTAGCATATCAGTATAACGTCTAAAGTTATATAACATATCAGTGTAACGATTAACGTTAGAAAGCATATCAGTATAACGTATAACGTTATATAGGATATCAGTATAACATATAACGTTATATAGCATATCAGTATAACGTATATCGTTATATAGGATAGCAGTATAACGTATCACGTTATATAGTAGTACGTTATAGCGCATTACGTTATATAGCATATCAGAATAACGTACAACGTTATATAGCATATCAGTATAACGTCTAAAGTAATATAGCATATATGTATAACGTATAACGTTATATAGGATAGCAGTATACCGTATCACGTTATTTAGTATTACGTTATAGCGTATTACGTTATATTGCACATCAGTATAACGAATAACGTTTTATAGCATATAAGTATAACGTATAACGTGATATTGCATATCAGTATAGCGTATAACGTTATATAGCATATAAGTATAGCGTATAACGTTATATAGCATATCAGTATAACGTATAACGTTATATAGGATACCAGTATAACGTATAACGCTATATAGCATATCATTATGCCGTATAACGTGATATAGCATATCAGTATAGCGTATAACGTTATATAGCACATCAGTATAACGTATAACGTTATATAGGATAGCAGTATAACGTATAACGTTATATAGCATATCAGTATAACGTATCACGTTATGTAGGATAGCAGTATAACGCATCACGTTATATAGTATTACGTTATAGCGTGTTACGTTATATAGCATATCAGTATAACGTACAAAGTTATAGAGCATACCAGGATAACGGGTAAGGTTATATAACATATCAGTATAACGTATAACGTTATATAGGATAGCAGTGTAACGTATCACGTTATATAGTATTACGGTATAGCGTATTACGTTATATAGCATATCAGTATAGCGTATAACGTTATATAGCATATCAGTATAACGTATAACGTTATATAGGATAGCAGTATAACGCATAACGTTATATAGCATATCAGTATAACGTATAACGTGATATAGCATATCAGTATAGCGTATAACGTTATATAGCATATCAGTATAACGTATAACGTTATATAGGATAGCAGTATAACGTATAACGTTAAATAGCATATCAGTATAACGTATAACGTTATATAGCACATCAGTATGACGTATAGCATTATATAGTATACCAGTTTATCGTATAACGTTATATAGCATATCAGTATAACGTATAACGTTATATAGCATTACGTTATAGCGTATTACGTTATATAGCACATCAGTATAACGCATAACGTGATATAGCATATCAGTATGACGTATAACGTTATATAGCATATCAGTATGACGTATAACGTTATATAGGATAGCAGTATAACGTATCACGTTATATAGTATTACGTTATAGCGTATTACGTTATATAGCATATCAGTATAACGTATAACGTTTTATAGCATATCAGCATAACGTATAACGTGATACAGCATATCAGTATAGCGTATAACGACATATAGTTGTAAGTTATAACGTTTACCGTTATATAACGCATCAGTATAAAGTATAATGTTATATAGCGCATCAGTATAACGTCTAAAGTTTGGTGGCATATCAGTATAACGTATAACGTTATATAGGATAGCTGTATAACGTATCACGTTATATAGTATTACGTTATAGCGTATTACGTTATATAGCACACAAATATAACGCATAACGTGATATAGCATATCAGTATAGCGTAGAACGTGATATAGCATATCAGTATGACGTATAACGTTATATAGGATAGCAGAATAACGTATCACGTTATATAGTATTACGTTATAGCGTATTACGTTATATAGCATATCAGTATAACGTATAACGTTTTATAGCAAATCAGTATGACGTATAACGTTTTATAGCATATCAGTATAAAGTATAACGTAATATAGCATATCAGTATAACGTATAACGTTATATAGCATATCAGTATAACATATAACGTTATATAGGATAGCAGTATACCGTATCACGTTATATAGGATAGCAGTATACCGTATCACGTTATATAGGATAGCAGTATAACCTATCACGTTATATAGTATTACGTTATAGCTAAATACGTTATATAGCTTATCAGTATAACGTATAACGTTTTATAGCATATCAGTATAACGTATAACGTTATATAGCATATCAGTATGACGTATAACGTTATATAGGATAGCAGTATAACGTATCACGTTATATAGTATTACGTTATAGCGTATTACGTTATATAGCATATCAGTATAACGTATAACGTTTTATAGCATATCAGCATAACGTATAACGTGATACAGCATATCAGTATAGCGTATAGCGTTATATAGCATATCAGTATAACATAAAACGTTATATAGCATACCAGTTTATCGTATAACGTTATATAGCATATCAGTATAACGTATGACGTTATATAGGATAGCAGTATATCGTATCACGTTACATAGTATTATGTTATAACGTATAACGTTATATAGCATGACATTATAGCGTATAACGACATATAGTTGTAAGTTATAACGTTTACCGTTATATAACGCATCAGTATAAAGTATAATGTTATATAGCGCATCAGTATAACGTATAACGTTATATAGTATATCAGTATAAGGTCTATAGTTATATAGCATATCAGTATAACGAATAACGTTATAAAGCATATCAGTATAACGTATAACGTTATATAGGATAGCAGTATAACGTATCACGTTATATGGTATTACGATATAGCGTATTACGTTGTATAGCACATCAATATAACGTATAACGTTATATAGCATATCAGAAGAGCGTAGAACGTGACATAGCATATCAGTATAGCGTATAGCGTTATATAGCATATCAGTATAATGTACAACGTTATATAGCACATCAGTATAACGTCTAAAGTTTGATAGCATATCAGTATAATGTACAACGTTATATAGGATAGCTGTATAACGTATCACGTTATATGGTATTACGTTATAGCGTATTACGTTATTTAGCACAACAGTATAACGCATAACGTGATATAGCATATCAGTATAGCGTAGAACGTGATATAGCATATCAGTATAGCGTATAGCATTATATAGTATACCAGTTTATCGTATAACGTTATAAAGCATATCAGAATAACGTGTAACGTTATATAGCATATCAGGATATCGGGTAATGTTATTTAGCATATCAGTATAACGTACAACGTTATATAGCATATCTGTATAAGGTCTAAAGTTATATAGCATATCAGTATAACGAATAACGTTATAAAGCATATCAGTATAACGAATAACGTTATAAAGCATATCAGTATAACGTTTAACGTTATATAGGATAGCAGAATAACGTATCACGTTATATAGTATTACGTTATAGCGCATTACGTTATATACCATATCAGTATAACATACAACGTTACATATGTTATTAGTATAACGTCTAAAGTACTATAGCATATCTGTATAACGTATAACGTTATATAGCATATCAGTATAACATACAACGTTATATAGCATACCAGTTTATCGTGTAACGTTATATAGCATATCAGTATAACGTATAACGTTATATAGGATAGCAGTATATCGTATCACGTTAGATAGTGTTACGTTATAGTTTATTACGTTATATAGCACATCAGTATAACGCATAACGTGATATAGCACATCAGTATAGCGTAGAACGTGATATAGCATATCAGTATAACGTATCACGTTATATAGTATATCAGGATATCGTGTAAAGTTATTTAGCATATCAGTATAACGTACAAGGTTATATAGCATATCAGAATAACGTGTAACGTTATATGGTATATCAGTATAACGTATAACGTTATATAGCATATCGGTGTAACGTATAACGTTATATAGTATTACGTTATAGCGTATTACGTTATATAGCATATCAGTATAACGTATAACGATTTATAGCATATCAGTATAACGTATAGCGTTATATAGCATATCGGTATAACGTATAACGTTATATAGGATAGCAGTATACCGTATCACGTTACATAGTGTTACGTTATAGTTTATTACGTTATATAGCACATCAGTATAACGCATAACGTGATATAGCATATCAGTATAGCGTAGAACGTGATATAGCATATCAGTATAACGTATCACGTCATATAGTATATCAGGATATAGTGTAAAGTTATTTAGCATATCAGTATATCGTACAAGGTTATATAGCATATCAGAATAACGTGTAACATTATATGGTATATCAGTATAACGTATAACGTTATATAGCATATCGGTATAACGTATAACGTTATATAGGATAGCAGTATACCGCATCACGATATATAGTATTAAGTTATAGCCTATTACGTTATATAGCACATCAGTATAACGTATAACGTTATATAGCTTATCAGTGTAACATATAACGTTATATAGCATATCAGGATATAGTGTATAGTTATTTAGCATATCAGTATAACGTACAACGTTCTATAGCATATCAGTATAAAGTCTGAAGTTATATAGCATAACAGGATAACGTATAACGTGATACAGCATATCAGTATAGCGTATAGCGTTATATAGCATATCAGTATAACATATTACGTTATATAGCATATCAGTATGACGTATAACGTTATATAGGATAGCAGTATAACGTATCACGTTATATAGTACTACGTTATAGCATATTACGTTATATAGCATATCAGTATAACGTATAACGTTTTATAGCATATCAGTATGACGTATAACGTTTTATACCATATCAGTATAACGTATAACGTTATATAGCATATCAGTATATCATATAACGTTATATAGGATAGCAGTATACCGTATCACGTTATATAGGATAGCAGTATAACATATTACGTTATATAGCATATCAGTATGACGTATAACGTTATATAGGATAGCAGTATAACGTATCACGTTATATAGTATTACGTTATAGCGTATTACGTTATATAGCACATCAGTATACTGTATAAAGTTATATAGCTTCTCAGTATAACATATAACGTTATACAGCATATCAGGATATAGTGTATTGTTATTTAGCATATCAGTATAACGTGTAACGTTATATAGCATATCAGTATAACATATAACGTTATATAGCATATCAGTATGACGTATAACGTTATATAGGATAGCAGTATAACGTATCACGTTATATAGTATTACGTTATAGCGTATTACGTTATATAGCACATCAGTATACCGTATAAAGTTATATAGCTTATCAGTATAACATATAACGTTATATAGCATATCAGGATATAGTGTATAGTTATTTAGCATATCAGTATAACGTACAACGTTATATAGCATATCAGTATAACGCCTAAAGATATATAGCATAACAGGATAACGTATTACGTTATATAGCACATCATTATAACGTGTAACGTTATATAGCATATCAGTATAACATATAACGCTATATAGCATATCAGTATGACGTATAACGTTATATAGGATAGCAGTATAACGTATCACGTCATATAGTATTACGTTATAGCGTATAACGTTATAGAGCATATCAGGATAACGTATAACGTTTTATAGCATATCACTATAACGTATAACGTGATACAGCATATCAGTATAGCGTGTAGCGTTATATAGCATATCAGTATAATGTACAACGTTATATAGCACATCATTATAACGTGTAACGTTATATAGCATATCAGTATAACTTATAACGTTATATAGCATATCAGTATGACGTATAACGTTATATAGGATAGCAGTATAACGTATCACGTCATATAGTATTACGTTATAGCGTATAACGTTATAGAGCATATCAGTATAACGTATAACGTTATATAGCATATCAGTATGACGTATAACGTGATACAGCATATCAGTATAACGTATAGCGTTATATAGCATATCAGTATAATGTACAACGTTATATAGCACATCATTATAACGTGTAACGTTATATAGCATATCAGTATAACATATAACGTTATATAGCATATCAGTATGACGTATAATGTTATATAGGATAGCAGTATAACGTATCACGTCATATAGTATTACGTTATAGCGTATAACGTTATAGAGCATATCACTATAACGTATAACGTTTTATAGCATATCAGTATAACGTATAACGTGATACAGCATATCAGTATAGCGTATAGCGTTATATAGCATATCAGTATAATGTACAACGTTATATAGCACATCATTATAACGTGTAACGTTATATAGCATATCAGCATAACATATAACGTTATATAGCATATCAGTATGACGTATAACGTGATACAGCATATCAGTATAGCGTATAGCGTTATATAGCATATCAGTATAATGTACAACGTTATATAGCACATCATTATAACGTGTAACGTTATATAGCATATCAGTATAACATATAACGTTATATAGCATATCAGTATGACGTATAACGTGATACAGCATATCAGTATAGCGTATAGCGTTATATAGCTTATCAGTATAACATATAACGTTATATAGCATATCAGGATATAGTGTATAGTTATTTAGCATATCAGTATAACGTACAACGTTATATAGCATATCAGTATAACGTCTAAAGTAATATAGCATATCAGTATAACGTATAACGTTATATAGGATAGCAGTATAACGTATCACGTTGTTTTGTACTACGTTATAGCGTATTACGTTATATTGCACATCAGTCTAACGAATAACGTTTTATAGCATATCAGTATAGCGTATAACGTTATATAGCATATCATTATAACGTATAACGTTATATAGCATATCAGTACAGCGTATAACGATATATAGCATATCAGTATAACATATAACGTTATATAGGGTAGCAGTATAACGTATAACGTTATATAGCCTATCAGTATAACGTATAACGTTATATAGCATATCAGTATAACGTATAACGTTATATAGCATATCAGTATAACGTATAACGTGGTATAGCATATCAGTATAGCGTATAACGTTATATAGCATATCAGTATAACGTATAACGTTATATAGGATAGCAGTATAACGTATAACGTCATATAGCATATCAGTATAGCGTATAACGTTATATAGCATATCAGTATAACGTATAACGTTATATAGGATAGCAGTATAACGTATAACGTTATATAGCATATCAGTATAACGTATAACGTTATATAGCATATCAGTATAACGTATCACGTTATGTAGGATAGCAGTATAACGTATCACGTTATATAGTATTACGTTATAGCGTGTTACGTTATATAGCATATCAGTATAACGTACAAAGTTATAGAGCATACCAGGATAACGGGTAAGGTTATATAACATATCAGTATAACGTATAACGTTATATAGGATAGCAGTGTAACGTATCACGTTATATAGTATTACGGTATAGCTTATTACGTTATATAGCATATCAGTATAGCGTATAACGTTATATAGCATATCAGTATAACGTATAACGTTATATAGGATAGCAGTATAACGCATAACGTTATATAGCATATCAGTATAACGTATAACGTGATATAGCATATCAGTATAACGTATAACGTTATATAGCATATCAGTATAACGTATAACGTTATATAGCATATCAGTATAACGTATCACGTTATGTAGGATAGCAGTATAACGTATCACGTTATATAGTATTACGTTATAGCGTGTTACGTTATATAGCATATCAGTATAACGTACAAAGTTATAGAGCATACCAGGATAACGGGTATAGTTATATAACATATCAGTATAACGTCTAAAGTTATATAGCATATCAGTATAACGTATAACGTTATATAGGATAGCAGTATAACGTATCACGTTATATAGTATTACGCTATAGCGTATTACGTTGTATAGCACATCAGTATATCGTATAACGTTATATAGGATATCAGCATAACATATAACGTTATATAGCATATCAGGATATCGTCTAAAGTTATTTAGCATATCAGTATAACGTCTAAAGTTATATAACATATCAGTGTAACGATTAACGTTAGAAAGCATATCAGTATAACGTATAACGTTATATAGGATATCAGTATAACATATAACGTTATATAGCATATCAGTATAACGTATATCGTTATATAGGATAGCAGTATAACGTATCACGTTATATAGTAGTACGTTATAGCGCATTACGTTATATAGCATATCAGAATAACGTACAACGTTATATAGCATATCAGTATAACGTCTAAAGTAATATAGCATATATGTATAACGTATAACGTTATATAGGATAGCAGTATACCGTATCACGTTATTTAGTATTACGTTATAGCGTATTACGTTATATTGCACATCAGTATAACGAATAACGTTTTATAGCATATAAGTATAACGTATAACGTGATATTGCATATCAGTATAGCGTATAACGTTATATAGCATATAAGTATAGCGTATAACGTTATATAGCATATCAGTATAACGTATAACGTTATATAGGATACCAGTATAACGTATAACGTTATATAGCATATCATTATGCCGTATAACGTGATATAGCATATCAGTATAGCGTATAACGTTATATAGCACATCAGTATAACGTATAACGTTATATAGGATAGCAGTATAACGTATAACGTTATATAGCATATCAGTATAACGTATCACGTTATGTAGGATAGCAGTATAACGCATCACGTTATATAGTATTACGTTATAGCGTGTTACGTTATATAGCATATCAGTATAACGTACAAAGTTATAGAGCATACCAGGATAACGGGTAAGGTTATATAACATATCAGTATAACGTATAACGTTATATAGGATAGCAGTGTAACGTATCACGTTATATAGTATTACGGTATAGCGTATTACGTTATATAGCATATCAGTATAGCGTATAACGTTATATAGCATATCAGTATAACGTATAACGTTATATAGGATAGCAGTATAACGCATAACGTTATATAGCATATCAGTATAACGTATAACGTGATATAGCATATCAGTATAGCGTATAACGTTATATAGCATATCAGTATAACGTATAACGTTATATAGGATAGCAGTATAACGTATAACGTTAAATAGCATATCAGTATAACGTATAACGTTATATAGCACATCAGTATGACGTATAGCATTATATAGTATACCAGTTTATCGTATAACGTTATATAGCATATCAGTATAACGTATAACGTTATATAGCATTACGTTATAGCGTATTACGTTATATAGCACATCAGTATAACGCATAACGTGATATAGCATATCAGTATAGCGTAGAACGTGATATAGCATATCAGTATGACGTATAACGTTATATAGGATAGCAGAATAACGTATCACGTTATATAGTATTACGTTATAGCGTATTACGTTATATAGCATATCAGTATAACGTATAACGTTTTATAGCATATCAGTATGACGTATAACGTTATATAGCATATCAGTATGACGTATAACGTTATATAGGATAGCAGTATAACGTATCACGTTATATAGTATTACGTTATAGCGTATTACGTTATATAGCATATCAGTATAACGTATAACGTTTTATAGCATATCAGCATAACGTATAACGTGATACAGCATATCAGTATAGCGTATAGCGTTATATAGCATATCAGTATAACATAAAACGTTATATAGCATACCAGTTTATCGTATAACGTTATATAGCATATTAGTATAACGTATAACGACATATAGTTGTAAGTTATAACGTTTACCGTTATATAACGCATCAGTATAAAGTATAATGTTATATAGCGCACCAGTATAACGTCTAAAGTTTGGTGGCATATCAGTATAACGTATAACGTTATATAGGATAGCTGTATAACGTATTACGTTATATAGTATTACGTTATAGCGTATTACGTTATATAGCACATAAATATAACGCATAACGTGATATAGCATATCAGTATAGCGTAGAACGTGATATAGCATATCAGTATGACGTATAACGTTATATAGGATAGCAGAATAACGTATCACGTTATATAGTATTACGTTATAGCGTATTACGTTATATAGCATATCAGTATAACGTATAACGTTTTATAGCAAATCAGTATGACGTATAACGTTTTATAGCATATCAGTATAAAGTATAACGTTATATAGCATATCAGTATAACGTATAACGTTATATAGCATATCAGTATATCATATAACGTTATATAGGATAGCAGTATACCGTATCACGTTATATAGGATAGCAGTATACCGTATCACGTTATATAGGATAGCAGTATAACCTATCACGTTATATAGTATTACGTTATAGCTAAATACGTTATATAGCTTATCAGTATAACGTATAACGTTTTATAGCATATCAGTATAACGTATAACGTTATATAGCATATCAGTATGACGTATAACGTTATATAGGATAGCAGTATAACGTATCACGTTATATAGTATTACGTTATAGCGTATTACGTTATATAGCATATCAGTATAACGTATAACGTTTTATAGCATATCAGCATAACGTATAACGTGATACAGCATATCAGTATAGCGTATAGCGTTATATAGCATATCAGTATAACATAAAACGTTATATAGCATACCAGTTTATCGTATAACGTTATATAGCATATCAGTATAACGTATGACGTTATATAGGATAGCAGTATATCGTATCACGTTACATAGTATTATGTTATAACGTATAACGTTATATAGCATGACATTATAACGTATAACGACATATAGTTGTAAGTTATAACGTTTACCGTTATATAACGCATCAGTATAAAGTATAATGTTATATAGCGCATCAGTATAACGTATAACGTTATATAGTATATCAGTATAAGGTCTATAGTTATATAGCATATCAGTATAACGAATAACGTTATAAAGCATATCAGTATAACGTATAACGTTATATAGGATAGCAGTATAACGTATCACGTTATATGGTATTACGATATAGCGTATTACGTTGTATAGCACATCAATATAACGTATAACGTTATATAGCATATCAGAAGAGCGTAGAACGTGACATAGCATATCAGTATAGCGTATAGCGTTATATAGCATATCAGTATAATGTACAACGTTATATAGCACATCAGTATAACGTCTAAAGTTTGATAGCATATCAGTATAATGTACAACGTTATATAGGATAGCTGTATAACGTATCACGTTATATGGTATTACGTTATAGCGTATTACGTTATTTAGCACAACAGTATAACGCATAACGTGTTATAGCATATCAGTATAGCGTAGAACGTGATATAGCATATCAGTATAGCGTATAGCATTATATAGTATACCAGTTTATCGTATAACGTTATAAAGCATATCAGAATAACGTGTAACGTTATATAGCATATCAGGATATCGGGTAATGTTATTTAGCATATCAGTATAACGTACAACGTTATATAGCATATCTGTATAAGGTCTAAAGTTATATAGCATATCAGTATAACGAATAACGTTATAAAGCATATCAGTATAACGAATAACGTTATAAAGCATATCAGTATAACGTTTAACGTTATATAGGATAGCAGCATAACGTATCACGTTATATAGTATTACGTTATAGCGCATTACGTTATATACCATATCAGTATAACATACAACGTTACATATGTTATTAGTATAACGTCTAAAGTACTATAGCATATCTGTATAACGTATAACGTTATATAGCATATCAGTATAACATACAACGTTATATAGCATACCAGTTTATCGTGTAACGTTATATAGCATATCAGTATAACGTATAACGTTATATAGGATAGCAGTATATCGTATCACGTTAGATAGTGTTACGTTATAGTTTATTACGTTATATAGCACATCAGTATAACGCATAACGTGATATAGCACATCAGTATAGCGTAGAACGTGATATAGCATATCAGTATAACGTATCACGTTATATAGTATATCAGGATATCGTGTAAAGTTATTTAGCATATCAGTATAACGTACAAGGTTATATAGCATATCAGAATAACGTGTAACGTTATATGGTATATCAGTATAACGTATAACGTTATATAGCATATCGGTATAACGTATAACGTTATATAGTATTACGTTATAGCGTATTACGTTATATAGCATATCAGTATAACGTATAACGATTTATAGCATATCAGTATAACGTATAGCGTTATATAGCATATCGGTATAACGTATAACGTTATATAGGATAGCAGTATACCGTATCACGTTACATAGTGTTACGTTATAGTTTATTACGTTATATAGCACATCAGTATAACGCATAACGTGATATAGCATATCAGTATAGCGTAGAACGTGATATAGCATATCAGTATAACGTATCACGTCATATAGTATATCAGGATATAGTGTAAAGTTATTTAGCATATCAGTATATCGTACAAGGTTATATAGCATATCAGAATAACGTGTAACGTTATATGGTATATCAGTATAACGTATAACGTTATATAGCATATCGGTATAACGTATAACGTTATATAGGATAGCAGTATACCGCATCACGATATATAGTATTAAGTTATAGCCTATTACGTTATATAGCACATCAGTATAACGTATAACGTTATATAGCTTATCAGTGTAACATATAACGTTATATAGCATATCAGGATATAGTGTATAGTTATTTAGCATATCAGTATAACGTACAACGTTCTATAGCATATCAGTATAAAGTCTGAAGTTATATAGCATAACAGGATAACGTATAACGTGATACAGCATATCAGTATAGCGTATAGCGTTATATAGCATATCAGTATAACATATTACGTTATATAGCATATCAGTATGACGTATAACGTTATATAGGATAGCAGTATAACGTATCACGTTATATAGTACTACGTTATAGCATATTACGTTATATAGCATATCAGTATAACGTATAACGTTTTATAGCATATCAGTATGACGTATAACGTTTTATAGCATATCAGTATAACGTATAACGTTATATAGCATATCAGTATATCATATAACGTTATATAGGATAGCAGTATACCGTATCACGTTATATAGGATAGCAGTATAACATATTACGTTATATACCATATCAGTATGACGTATAACGTTATATAGGATAGCAGTATAACGTATCACGTTATATAGTATTACGTTATAGCGTATTACGTTATATAGCACATCAGTATACCGTATAAAGTTATATAGCTTCTCAGTATAACATATAACGTTATACAGCATATCAGGATATAGTGTATTGTTATTTAGCATATCAGTATAACGTGTAACGTTATATAGCATATCAGTATAACATATAACGTTATATAGCATATCAGTATGACGTATAACGTTATATAGGATAGCAGTATAACGTATCACGTTATATAGTATTACGTTATAGCGTATTACGTTATATAGCACATCAGTATACCGTATAAAGTTATATAGCTTATCAGTATAACATATAACGTTATATAGCATATCAGGATATAGTGTATAGTTATTTAGCATATCAGTATAACGTACAACGTTATAGAGCATATCAGGATAACGTATAACGTTTTATAGCATATCACTATAACGTATAACGTGATACAGCATATCAGTATAGCGTATAGCGTTATATAGCATATCAGTATAATGTACAACGTTATATAGCACATCATTATAACGTGTAACGTTATATAGCATATCAGTATAACATATAACGTTATATAGCATATCAGTATGACGTATAACGTTATATAGGATAGCAGTATAACGTATCACGTCATATAGTATTACGTTATAGCGTATAACGTTATAGAGCATATCAGTATAACGTATAACGTTATATAGCATATCAGTATGACGTATAACGTGATACAGCATATCAGTATAACGTATAGCGTTATATAGCATATCAGTATAATGTACAACGTTATATAGCACATCATTATAACGTGTAACGTTATATAGCATATCAGTATAACATATAACGTTATATAGCATATCAGTATGACGTATAACGTTATATAGGATAGCAGTATAACGTATCACGTCATATAGTATTACGTTATAGCGTATAACGTTATAGAGCATATCACTATAACGTATAACGTTTTATAGCATATCAGTATAACGTATAACGTGATACAGCATATCAGTATAGCGTATAGCGTTATATAGCATATCAGTATAATGTACAACGTTATATAGCACATCATTATAACGTGTAACGTTATATAGCATATCAGCATAACATATAACGTTATATAGCATATCAGTATGACGTATAACGTGATACAGCATATCAGTATAGCGAATAGCGTTATATAGCATATCAGTATAATGTACAACGTTATATAGCACATCATTATAACGTGTAACGTTATATAGCATATCAGTATAACATATAACGTTATATAGCATATCAGTATGACGTATAACGTGATACAGCATATCAGTATAGCGTATAGCGTTATATAGCTTATCAGTATAACATATAACGTTATATAGCATATCAGGATATAGTGTATAGTTATTTAGCATATCAGTATAACGTACAACGTTATATAGCATATCAGTATAACGTCTAAAGTTATATAGCATAACAGGATAACGTATTACGTTATATAGCACATCATTATAACGTGTAACGTTATATAGCATATCAGTATAACATATAACGTTATATAGCATATCAGTATGACGTATAACGTTATATAGGATAGCAGTATAACGAATCACGTTATATAGTATTACGTAATAGCGTATTACGTTATATAGCATATCAGTATATCGTATAAAGTTGTATAGCTTATCAGTATAACATATAACGTTACATAGCATATCAGGATATAGTGTATAGTTATTTAGCATATCAGTATAACATATAACGTTATATAGCATACCAGTTTATCGTATAACGTTATATAGCATATCAGTATAACGTATGACGTTATATAGGATAGCAGTATATCGTATCACGTTACATAGTATTACGTTATAACGTATAACGTTATATAGCATGACATTGTAACGTATAACGACATATAGTTGTAAGTTATAACGTTTACCGTTATATAACGCATCAGTATAAATTATAATGTTATATAGCACATCAGTATAACGTATAACGTTATATAGTATGTCAGTATAAGGTCTAAAGTTATATAGCACATCAGTATAGCGTAGAACGTGATATAGCATATCAGTATAACGTATAACGTTATATAGGATAGCAGTGTAACGTATCACGTTATATAGTATTACGGTATAGCGTATCACGTTATATACCATATCAGTATAACGTATAACGTTATATAGCATATCAGTATAACATATAACGCTATATAGCATATCAGGATATCGCGTAAAGCTATTTAGCATATCAGTATGACGTGCAAGGTTATATAGCATATCAGTATAACGTACAACGGTATATAGCATATGAGTATAACGTCTAAAGTTATATAGCATATCAGTATAACGTATAACGTTATATAGGATAGCAGTATAACGTATAACGTTTTATAGGATAGCAGTATAACGTATAACGTTATATAGCATATCAGTATAACGTATCACGTTATGTAGGATAGCAGTATAACGTATCACGTTATATAGTATTACGTTATAGCGTGTTACGTTATATAGCATATCAGTATAACGTACAAAGTTATAGAGCATACCAGGATAACGGGTAAGGTTATATAACATATCAGTATAACGTATAACGTTATATAGGATAGCAGTGTAACGTATCACGTTATATAGTATTACGGTATAGCGTATTACGTTATATAGCATATCAGAAGAGCGTAGAACGTGACATAGCATATCAGTATAGCGTATAGCGTTATATAGCATATCAGTATAATGTACAACGTTATATAGCACATCAGTATAACGTCTAAAGTTTGATAGCATATCAGTATAATGTACAACGTTATATAGGATAGCTGTATAACGTATCACGTTATATGGTATTACGTTATAGCGTATTACGTTATTTAGCACAACAGTATAACGCATAACGTGATATAGCATATCAGTATAGCGTAGAACGTGATATAGCATATCAGTATAGCGTATAGCATTATATAGTATACCAGTTTATCGTATAACGTTATAAAGCATATCAGAATAACGTGTAACGTTATATAGCATATCAGGATATCGGGTAATGTTATTTAGCATATCAGTATAACGTACAACGTTATATAGCATATCTGTATAAGGTCTAAAGTTATATAGCATATCAGTATAACGAATAACGTTATAAAGCATATCAGTATAACGAATAACGTTATAAAGCATATCAGTATAACGTTTAACGTTATATAGGATAGCAGCATAACGTATCACGTTATATAGTATTACGTTATAGCGCATTACGTTATATACCATATCAGTATAACATACAACGTTACATATGTTATTAGTATAACGTCTAAAGTACTATAGCATATCTGTATAACGTATAACGTTATATAGCATATCAGTATAACATACAACGTTATATAGCATACCAGTTTATCGTGTAACGTTATATAGCATATCAGTATAACGTATAACGTTATATAGGATAGCAGTATATCGTATCACGTTAGATAGTGTTACGTTATAGTTTATTACGTTATATAGCACATCAGTATAACGCATAACGTGATATAGCACATCAGTATAGCGTAGAACGTGATATAGCATATCAGTATAACGTATCACGTTATATAGTATATCAGGATATCGTGTAAAGTTATTTAGCATATCAGTATAACGTACAAGGTTATATAGCATATCAGAATAACGTGTAACGTTATATGGTATATCAGTATAACGTATAACGTTATATAGCATATCGGCATAACGTATAACGTTATATAGTATTACGTTATAGCGTATTACGTTATATAGCATATCAGTATAACGTATAACGATTTATAGCATATCAGTATAACGTATAGCGTTATATAGCATATCGGTATAACGTATAACGTTATATAGGATAGCAGTATACCGTATCACGTTACATAGTGTTACGTTATAGTTTATTACGTTATATAGCACATCAGTATAACGCATAACGTGATATAGCATATCAGTATAGCGTAGAACGTGATATAGCATATCAGTATAACGTATCACGTCATATAGTATATCAGGATATAGTGTAAAGTTATTTAGCATATCAGTATATCGTACAAGGTTATATAGCATATCAGAATAACGTGTAACGTTATATGGTATATCAGTATAACGTACAACGTTCTATAGCATATCAGTATAAAGTCTGAAGTTATATAGCATAACAGGATAACGTATAACGTGATACAGCATATCAGTATAGCGTATAGCGTTATATAGCATATCAGTATAACATATTACGTTATATAGCATATCAGTATGACGTATAACGGTATATAGGATAGCAGTATAACGTATCACGTTATATAGTACTACGTTATAGCATATTACGTTATATAGCATATCAGTATAACGTATAACGTTTTATAGCATATCAGTATGACGTATAACGTTTTATAGCATATCAGTATAACGTATAACGTTATATAGCATATCAGTATATCATATAACGTTATATAGGATAGCAGTATACCGTATCACGTTATATAGGATAGCAGTATAACATATTACGTTATATAGCATATCAGTATGACGTATAACGTTATATAGGATAGCAGTATAACGTATCACGTTATATAGTATTACGTTATAGCGTATTACGTTATATAGCACATCAGTATACCGTATAAAGTTATATAGCTTCTCAGTATAACATATAACGTTATACAGCATATCAGGATATAGTGTATTGTTATTTAGCATATCAGTATAACGTGTAACGTTATATAGCATATCAGTATAACATATAACGTTATATAGCATATCAGTATGACGTATAACGTTATATAGGATAGCAGTATAACGTATCACGTTATATAGTATTACGTTATAGCGTATTACGTTATATAGCACATCAGTATACCGTATAAAGTTATATAGCTTATCAGTATAACATATAACGTTATATAGCATATCAGGATATAGTGTATAGTTATTTAGCATATCAGTATAACGTACAACGTTATATAGCATATCAGTATAACGCCTAAAGATATATAGCATAACAGGATAACGTATTACGTTTTATAGCACATCATTATAACGTGTAACGTTATATAGCATATCAGTATAACATATAACGTTATATAGCATATCAGTATGACGTATAACGTTATATAGGATAGCAGTATAACGTATCACGTCATATAGTATTACGTTATAGCGTATAACGTTATAGAGCATATCAGGATAACGTATAACTTTTTATAGCATATCACTATAACGTATAACGTGATACAGCATATCAGTATAGCGTATAGCGTTATATAGCATATCAGTATAATGTACAACGTTATATAGCACATCATTATAACGTGTAACGTTATATAGCATATCAGTATAACATATAACGTTATATAGCATATCAGTATGACGTATAACGTTATATAGGATAGCAGTATAACGTATCACGTCATATAGTATTACGTTATAGCGTATAACGTTATAGAGCATATCAGTATAACGTATAACGTTATATAGCATATCAGTATGACGTATAACGTGATACAGCATATCAGTATAACGTATAGCGTTATATAGCATATCAGTTTAATGTACAACGTTATATAGCACATCATTATAACGTGTAACGTTATATAGCATATCAGTATAACATATAACGTTATATAGCATATCAGTATGACGTATAACGTTATATAGGATAGCAGTATAACGTATCACGTCATATAGTATTACGTTATAGCGTATAACGTTATAGAGCATATCACTATAACGTATAACGTTTTATAGCATATCAGTATAACGTATAACGTGATACAGCATATCAGTATAGCGTATAGCGTTATATAGCATATCAGTATAATGTACAACGTTATATAGCACATCATTATAACGTGTAACGTTATATAGCATATCAGCATAACATATAACGTTATATAGCATATCAGTATGACGTATAACGTGATACAGCATATCAGTATAGCGAATAGCGTTATATAGCATATCAGTATAATGTACAACGTTATATAGCACATCATTATAACGTGTAACGTTATATTGCATATCAGTATAACATATAACGTTATATAGCATATCAGTATGACGTATAACGTGATACAGCATATCAGTATAGCGTATAGCGTTATATAGCTTATCAGTATAACATATAACGTTATATAGCATATCAGGTTATAGTGTATAGTTATTTAGCATATCAGTATAACGTACAACGTTATATAGCATATCAGTATAACGTCTAAAGTTATATAGCATAACAGGATAACGTATTACGTTATATAGCACATCATTATAACGTGTAACGTTATATAGCATATCAGTATAACATATAACGTTATATAGCATATCAGTATGACGTATAACGTTATATAGGATAGCAGTATAACGAATCACGTTATATAGTATTACGTAATAGCGTATTACGTTATATAGCATATCAGTATATCGTATAAAGTTGTATAGCTTATCAGTATAACATATAACGTTACATAGCATATCAGGATATAGTGTATAGTTATTTAGCATATCAGTATAACATATAACGTTATATAGCATACCAGTTTATCGTATAACGTTATATAGCATATCAGTATAACGTATGACGTTATATAGGATAGCAGTATATCGTATCACGTTACATAGTATTACGTTATAACGTATAACGTTATATAGCATGACATTGTAACGTATAACGACATATAGTTGTAAGTTATAACGTTTACCGTTATATAACGCATCAGTATAAAGTATAATGTTATATAGCACATCAGTATAACGTATAACGTTATATAGTATGTCAGTATAAGGTCTAAAGTTATATAGCACATCAGTATAGCGTAGAACGTGATATAGCATATCAGTATAACGTATAACGTTATATAGGATAGCAGTGTAACGTATCACGTTATATAGTATTACGGTATAGCGTATCACGTTATATAGCATATCAGTATAACGTATAACGTTATATAGCATATCAGTATAACATATAACGCTATATAGCATATCAGGATATCGCGTAAAGCTATTTAGCATATCAGTATGACGTACAAGGTTATATAGCATATCAGTATAACGTACAACGGTATATAGCATATGAGTATAACGTCTAAAGTTATATAGCATATCAGTATAACGTATAACGTTATATAGGATAGCAGTATAACGTATAACGTTTTATAGGATAGCAGTATAACGTATAACGTTATATAGCATATCAGTATAACGTATCACGTTATGTAGGATAGCAGTATAACGTATCACGTTATATAGTATTACGTTATAGCGTGTTACGTTATATAGCATATCAGTATAACGTACAAAGTTATAGAGCATACCAGGATAACGGGTAAGGTTATATAACATATCAGTATAACGTATAACGTTATATAGGATAGCAGTGTAACGTATCACGTTATATAGTATTACGGTATAGCGTATTACGTTATATAGCATTTCAGTATAGCGTATAACGATATAGAGCATATCAGTATAACGTATAACGTTATATAGGATAGCAGTATAACGCATAACGTTATATAGCATATCAGTATAACGTATAACGTGATATAGCATATCAGTATAGCGTATATCGTTATATAGCATATCAGTATAACGTATAACGTTATATAGGATAGCAGTATAACGTATAACGTTAAATAGCATATCAGTATAACGTATCACGTCATGTAGCATAGCAGTATAACGTATCACGTTATATAGTACTACGTTATAGCGTGTTACGTTATATAGCATATCAGTATAACGTACAACGTTATAGAGCATACCAGGATAACGGGTATAGTTATATAACATATCAGTATAACGTCTAAAGTTATATAGCATATCAGTATAACGTATAACGTTATATAGGATAGCAGTATAACGTATCACGTTATATAGTATTACGTTATAGCGTATTACGTTGTATAGCACATCAGTATATCGTATAACGTTATATAGGATATCAGCATAACATATAACGTTATATAGCATATCAGGATATCGTCTAAAGTTATTTAGCATATCAGTATAACGTCTAAAGTAATATAGCATATATGTATAACGTATAACGTTATATAGGATAGCAGTATACCGTATCACGTTATTTTGTATTACGTTATAGCGTATTACGTTATATTGCACATCAGTATAACGAATAACGTTTTATAGCATATAAGTATAACGTATAACGTGATATTGCATATCAGTATAACGTATAACGTTATAAAGGATAGCAGAATAACGCATAACGTTATATAGCATATCAGTATAACGTATAACGTGATATAGCATATCAGTATAGCGTATAACGTTATATAGCATATCAGTATAGCGTATAACGTTATATAGCATATCAGTATAACGTATAACGTTATATAGGATATCAGCATAACATATAACGTTATATAGCATGTCAGTATAACGTATAACGTTATATAGGATAGCAGTATAACGTATCACGTTATAAAGTAGTACGTTATAGCGCAATACGTTATATAGCATATCAGAATATCGTACAACGTTATATAGCATATAAGTATAACGTATAACGTTATATAGGATAGCAGTATAACGTATCACGTTATATAGTAGTACGTTATAGCGCATTACGTTATATAGAATATCAGAATAACGTACAACGGTATATAGCATATCAGAAGAGCGTAGAACGTGACATAGCATATCAGTATAGCGTATAGCGTTATATAGCATATCAGTATAATGTACAACGTTATATAGCACATCAGTATAACGTCTAAAGTTTGATAGCATATCAGTATAATGTACAACGTTATATAGGATAGCTATATAACGTATCACGTTATATGGTATTACGTTATAGCGTATTACGTTATTTAGCGCAACAGTATAACGCATAACGTGATATAGCATATCAGTATAGCGTAGAACGTGATATAGCATATCAGTATAGCGTATAACGTTATATAGCATATCAGTATATCATATAACGTTATATAGGATAGCAGTATACCGTATCACGATATATAGTATTACGTTATAGCCTATTACGTTATATAGCACATCAGTATAACGTATAACGTTATATAGCTTATCAGTGTAACATATAACGTTATATAGCATATCAGGATATAGTATATAGTTATTTAGCATATCAGTATAACGCACAACGTTCTATAGCATATCAGTATAACGTCTAAAGTAATATAGCATATATGTATAACGTATAACGTTATATAGGATAGGAGTATACCGTATCACGTTATTTTGTACTACGTTATAGCGTATTACGTTATATTGCACATCAGTCTAACGAATAACGTTTTATAGCATATCAGTATAGCGTATAACGTGATATAGCATATAAGTATAACGTCTAAAGTAATATAGCATATCAGTATAACGTATAACGTTATATAGGATAGCAGTATAACGTATCACGTTATATAGTAGTACGTTATAGCGCATTACGTTATATAGAATATCAGAATAACGTACAACGGTATATAGCATATCAGAAGAGCGTAGAACGTGACATAGCATATCAGTATAGCGTATAGCGTTATATAGCATATCAGTATAATGTACAACGTTATATAGCACATCAGTATAACGTCTAAAGTTTGATAGCATATCAGTATAATGTACAACGTTATATAGGATAGCTATATAACGTATCACGTTATATGGTATTACGTTATAGCGTATTACGTTATTTAGCGCAACAGTATAACGCATAACGTGATATAGCATATCAGAATAACGTGTAACGTTATATGGTATATCAGTGTAACGTATAACGTTATATAGCATATCGGTATAACATATAACGTTATATAGGATAGCAGTATACCGTATCACGATATATAGTATTACGTTATAGCCTATTACGTTATATAGCACATCAGTATAACGTATAACGTTATATAGCTTATCAGTGTAACATATAACGTTATATAGCATATCAGGATATAGTATATAGTTATTTAGCATATCAGTATAACGCACAACGTTCTATAGCATATCAGTATAACGTCTAAAGTAATATAGCATATATGTATAACGTATAACGTTATATAGGATAGGAGTATACCGTATCACGTTATTTTGTACTACGTTATAGCGTATTACGTTATATTGCACATCAGTCTAACGAATAACGTTTTATAGCATATCAGTATAGCGTATAACGTTATATAGCATATCAGTATAACGTATAACGTTATATAGCATATCAGTATAGCGTATAACGTTATATAGCATATCAGTATAACGTATAACGTTATATAGGGTAGCAGTATAACGTATAACGTTATATAGCCTATCAGTATAACGTATAACGTTATATAGCATATCAGTATAACGTATAACGTTATATAGCATATCAGTATAACGTATAATGTGGTATAGCATATCAGTATAGCGTATAACGTTATATAGCATATCAGTATAACGTATAACGTTATATAGGATAGCAGTATAACGTATAACGTGATATTGCATATCAGTATAGCGTATAACGTTATATAGCATATCAGTATAGCGTCTAACGTTTAATAGCATATCAGGATAACGTATAACCTTACATAGCGTATCAGTCTAACGTATAACGTTATAAAGGATAGCAGTACAACGTATCACGTATTATAGTATTACGCTATAGCGTATTACGTTATATAGCATATCAGCATAACGTACAACGTTATAGAGCATACCAGGATAACGGGTATAGTTATATAACATATCAGTATAACGTCTAAAGTTATATAGCATATCAGTATAACGTATAACGTTATATAGGATAGCAGTATAACGTATCACGTTATATAGTATTACGTTATAGCGTATTACGTAGTATAGCACATCAGTATATCGTATAACGTTATATAGGATATCAGTATAACATATAACGTTATATAGCATGTCAGTATAACGTATAACGTTATATAGGATAGCAGTATAACGTATCACGTTATATAGTAGTACGTTATAGCGCAATACGTTATATAGCATATCAGAATATCGTACAACGTTATATAGCATATCAGTATAGCGTATAACGATATATAGCATATCAGTATAACATATAACGTTATATAGGGTAGCAGTATAACGTATAACGTTATATAGCCTATCAGTATAACGTATAACGTTATATAGCATATCAGTATAACGTATAACGTTATATAGCATATCAGTATAACGTATAACGTGGTATAGCATATCAGTATAGCGTATAACGTTATATAGCATATCAGTATAACGTATAACGTTATATAGGATAGCAGTATAACGTATAACGTTATATAGCATATCAGTATAACGTATAACGTTATATAGCATGTCAGTATAACGTATAACGTTATATAGGATAGCAGTATAACGTATCACGTTATATAGTAGTACGTTATAGCGCAATACGTTATATAGCATATCAGAATATCGTACAACGTTATATAGCATATCAGTATAGCGTATAACGATATATAGCATATCAGTATAACATATAACGTTATATAGGGTAGCAGTATAACGTATCACGTTACGTAGGATAGCAGTATAACGCATCACGTTATATAGTATTACGTTATAGCGTGTTACGTTATATAGCATATCAGTATAACGTACAACGTTATAGAGCATACCAGGATAACGGGTATAGTTATATAACATATCAGTATAACGTCTAAAGTTATATAGCATATCAGTATAACGTATAACGTTATATAGGATAGCAGTATAACGTATCACGTTATATAGTATTACGTTATAGCGTATTACGTTGTATAGCACATCAGTATAACGTATAACGTTATATAGGATAGCAGTATAACGTATAACGTTATATAGCATATCAGTATAGCGTATAACGTTATATAGCATATCAGTATAACGTATAACGTTATATAGGATAGCAGTATAACGTATAACGTTATATAGCATATCAGTATAACGTATAACGTTATATAGGATAGCAGTATAACGTATAACGTTATATAGGATAGCAGTATAGCGTATAACGTTATATATCATATCAGTATAACGTATAACGTTATATAGGATAGCAGTATAACGCATAACGTTATATAGCATATCAGTATAACGTATAACGTGATATAGCATATCAGTATAGCGTATAACGTTATATAGCATATCAGTATAACGTATAACGTTATATAGGATAGCAGTATAACGTATAACGTTAAATAGCATATCAGTATAACGTATCACGTTATGTAGGATAGCAGTATAACGTATCACGTTATATAGTACTACGTTATAGCGTGTTATGTTATATAGCATATCAGTATAACGTACAACGTTATAGAGCATACCAGGATAACGGGTATAGTTATATAACATATCAGTATAACGTCTAAAGTTATATAGCATATCAGTATAACGTATAACGTTATATAGGATAGCAGTATAACGTATCACGTTATATAGTATTACGTTATAGCGTATTACGTTGTATAGCACATCAGTATATCGTATAACGTTATATAGGATATCAGCATAACATATAACGTTATATAGCAAATCAGGATATCGTCTAAAGTTATTTAGCATATCAGTATAACGTCTAAAGTTATATAACATATTAGTGTAACGATTAACGTTAGAAAGCATATCAGTATAACGTATAACGTTATATAGGATATCAGTATAACATATAACGTTATATAGCATATCAGTATAACGTATATCGTTATATAGGATAGCAGTATAACGTATCACGTTATATAGTAGTACGTTATAGCGCATTACGTTATATAGCATATCAGAATAACGTACAACGTTATATAGCATATCAGTATAACGTCTAAAGTAATATAGCATATATGTATAACGTATAACGTTATATAGGATAGCAGTATACCGTATCACGTTATTTAGTATTACGTTATAGCGTATTACGTTATATTGCACATCAGTATAACGAATAACGTTTTATAGCATATAAGTATAACGTATAACGTGATATTGCATATCAGTATAGCGTATAACGTTATATAGCATATAAGTATAGCGTATAACGTTATATAGCATATCAGTATAACGTATAACGTTATATAGGATACCAGTATAACGTATAACGTTATATAGCATATCAGTATACCGTATAACGTGATATAGCATATCAGTATAGCGTATAACGTTATATAGCACATCAGTATAACGTATAACGTTATATAGGATAGCAGTATAACGTATAACGTTATATAGCATATCAGTATAACGTATCACGTTACGTAGGATAGCAGTATAACGCATCACGTTATATAGTATTACGTTATAGCGTGTTACGTTATATAGCATATCAGTATAACGTACAACGTTATAGAGCATACCAGGATAACGGGTATAGTTATATAACATATCAGTATAACGTCTAAAGTTATATAGCATATCAGTATAACGTATAACGTTATATAGGATAGCAGTATAACGTATCACGTTATATAGTATTACGTTATAGCGTATTACGTTGTATAGCACATCAGTATAACGTATAACGTTATATAGGATAGCAGTATAACGTATAACGTTATATAGCATATCAGTATAGCGTATAACGTTATATAGCATATCAGTATAACGTATAACGTTATATAGGATAGCAGTATAACGTATAACGTTATATAGCATATCAGTATAACGTATAACGTTATATAGGATAGCAGTATAACGTATAACGTTATATAGGATAGCAGTATAGCGTATAACGTTATATATCATATCAGTATAACGTATACCGTTATATAGGATAGCAGTATAACGCATAACGTTATATAGCATATCAGTATAACGTATAACGTGATATAGCATATCAGTATAGCGTATAACGTTATATAGCATATCAGTATAACGTATAACGTTATATAGGATAGCAGTATAACGTATAACGTTAAATAGCATATCAGTATAACGTATCACGTTATGTAGGATAGCAGTATAACGTATCACGTTATATAGTACTACGTTATAGCGTGTTATGTTATATAGCATATCAGTATAACGTACAACGTTATAGAGCATACCAGGATAACGGGTATAGTTATATAACATATCAGTATAACGTCTAAAGTTATATAGCATATCAGTATAACGTATAACGTTATATAGGATAGCAGTATAACGTATCACGTTATATAGTATTACGTTATAGCGTATTACGTTGTATAGCACATCAGTATATCGTATAACGTTATATAGGATATCAGCATAACATATAACGTTATATAGCAAATCAGGATATCGTCTAAAGTTATTTAGCATATCAGTATAACGTCTAAAGTTATATAACATATTAGTGTAACGATTAACGTTAGAAAGCATATCAGTATAACGTATAACGTTATATAGGATATCAGTATAACATATAACGTTATATAGCATATCAGTATAACGTATATCGTTATATAGGATAGCAGTATAACGTATCACGTTATATAGTAGTACGTTATAGCGCATTACGTTATATAGCATATCAGAATAACGTACAACGTTATATAGCATATCAGTATAACGTCTAAAGTAATATAGCATATATGTATAACGTATAACGTTATATAGGATAGCAGTATACCGTATCACGTTATTTAGTATTACGTTATAGCGTATTACGTTATATTGCACATCAGTATAACGAATAACGTTTTATAGCATATAAGTATAACGTATAACGTGATATTGCATATCAGTATAGCGTATAACGTTATATAGCATATAAGTATAGCGTATAACGTTATATAGCATATCAGTATAACGTATAACGTTATATAGGATACCAGTATAACGTATAACGTTATATAGCATATCAGTATACCGTATAACGTGATATAGCATATCAGTATAGCGTATAACGTTATATAGCACATCAGTATAACGTATAACGTTATATAGGATAGCAGTATAACGTATAACGTTATATAGCATATCAGTATAACGTATCACGTTACGTAGGATAGCAGTATAACGCATCACGTTATATAGTATTACGTTATAGCGTGTTACGTTATATAGCATATCAGTATAACGTACAACGTTATAGAGCATACCAGGATAACGGGTATAGTTATATAACATATCAGTATAACGTCTAAAGTTATATAGCATATCAGTATAACGTATAACGTTATATAGGATAGCAGTATAACGTATCACGTTATATAGTATTACGTTATAGCGTATTACGTTGTATAGCACATCAGTATAACGTATAACGTTATATAGGACAGCAGTATAACGTATAACGTTATATAGCATATCAGTATAGCGTATAACGTTATATAGCATATCAGTATAACGTATAACGTTATATAGGATAGCAGTATAACGTATAACGTTATATAGCATATCAGTATAACGTATAACGTTATATAGGATAGCAGTATAACGTATAACGTTATATAGGATAGCAGTATAGCGTATAACGTTGTATATCATATCAGTATAACGTATAACGTTATATAGGATAGCAGTATAACGCATAACGTTATATAGCATATCAGTATAACGTATAACGTGATATAGCATATCAGTATAGCGTATAACGTTATATAGCATATCAGTATAACGTATAACGTTATATAGGATTGCAGTATAACGTATAACGTTAAATAGCATATCAGTATAACGTATCACGTTATGTAGGATAGCAGTATAACGTATCACGTTATATAGTACTACGTTATAGCGTGTTATGTTATATAGCATATCAGTATAACGTACAACGTTATAGAGCATACCAGGATAACGGGTATAGTTATATAACATATCAGTATAACGTCTAAAGTTATATAGCATATCAGTATAACGTATAACGTTATATAGGATAGCAGTATAACGTATCACGTTATATAGTATTACGTTATAGCGTATTACGTTGTATAGCACATCAGTATATCGTATAACGTTATATAGGATATCAGCATAACATATAACGTTATATAGCAAATCAGGATATCGTCTAAAGTTATTTAGCATATCAGTATAACGTCTAAAGTTATATAACATATCAGTGTAACGATTAACGTTAGAAAGCAAATCAGTATAACGTATAACGTTATATAGGATATCAGTATAACATATAACGTTATATAGCATATCAGTATAACGTATAACGTTATATAGGATAGCAGTATAACGTATAACGTTATATAGCATATCAGTATAACGTATAACGTTATATAGGATAGCAGTATACCGTATCACGTTATTTAGTATTACGTTATAGCGTATTACGTTATAATGCACATCAGTATAACGAATAACGTTTTATAGCATATAAGTATAACGTATAACGTGATATTGCATATCAGTATAGCGTATAACGTTATGTAGCATATCAGTATAGCGTCTAACGTTTTATAGCATATCAGGATAACGTATAACCTTACATAGCGTATCAGTCTAACGTATAACGTTATATAGGATAGCAGTACAACGTATCACGTATTATAGTTTTACGGTATAGCGTATTACGTTATATAGCATATCAGCATAACGTACAACGTTATAGAGCATACCAGGACAACGGGTATAGTTATATAACATATCAGTATAACGTATAATGTTATATAGCATATCAGTATAACGTCTAAAGTTATATAGCACATCAGTATAACGAATATCGTTAAAAATCTTATCAGAATAACGTGTAACGTTATATATCATTTCAGGATAGCGTGTAAAATTATATGGCATATCAGTACAACGTATAACGTTATATAGCATATCAGTATAGTGTCTAACGTTTTATAGCATATCAGGATAACGTATAACCTTACATAGCGTGTCAGTCTAACGTATAACGTTATATAGGATAGCAGTACAACGTATCACGTTATATAGTATTACGTTATAGCGTATTACGTAGTATAGCACATCAGTATATCGTATAACGTTATATAGGATATCAGTATAACATATAACGTTATATAGCATGTCAGTATAACGTATAACGTTATATAGGATAGCAGTATAACGTATCACGTTATATAGTAGTACGTTATAGCGCATTACGTTATATAGCATATCAGAATAACGTACAACGTTATATAGCATATCAGAATAACGTCTAAAGTAATATAGCATATATGTATAACGTATAACGTTATATAGGATAGCAGTATACCGTATCACGTTATTTAGTATTACGTTATAGCGTATTACGTTATATTGCACATCAGTATCACGAATAACGTTTTATAGCATATAAGTATATCGTATAACGTGATATTGCATATCAGTATAGCGTATAACGTTATATAGCATATCTGTATAGCGTCTAACGTTTTATAGCATATCAGGATAACGTATAACCTTACATAGCGTATCAGTCTAACGTATAACGTTATAAAGGATAGCAGTACAACGTATCACGTATTATAGTATTACGCTATAGCGTATTACGTTATATAGCATATCAGCATAACGTACAACGTTATAGAGCATACCAGGATAACGGGTATAGTTATATAACATATCAGTATAACGTCTAAAGTTATATAGCATATCAGTATAACGTATAACGTTATATAGGATAGCAGTATAACGTATCACGTTATATAGTATTACGTTATAGCGTATTACGTAGTATAGCACATCAGTATATCGTATAACGTTATATAGGATATCAGTATAACATATAACGTTATATAGCATGTCAGTATAACGTAT
Source organism: Bombus sylvestris (assembly GCA_911622165.2). Taxonomy (NCBI): domain Eukaryota; kingdom Metazoa; phylum Arthropoda; class Insecta; order Hymenoptera; family Apidae; genus Bombus; species Bombus sylvestris. The sequence continues at coordinate 6,669,002 of OU443159.1, read as the reverse complement.
AACGTTATATAGGATAGCAGTATAACGTATCACGTTATATAGTAGTACGTTATAGCGCAATACGTTATATAGCATATCAGAATATCGTACAACGTTATATAGCATATCAGTATAGCGTATAACGATATATAGCATATCAGTATAACATATAACGTTATATAGGGTAGCAGTATAACGTATAACGTTATATAGCCTATCAGTATAACGTATAACGTTATATAGCATATCAGTATAACGTATAACGTTATATAGCATATCAGTATAACGTATAACGTGGTATAGCATATCAGTATAGCGTATAACGTTATATAGCATATCAGTATAACGTATAACGTTATATAGGATAGCAGTATAACGTATAACGTTATATAGCATATCAGTATAACGTATAACGTTATATAGCATATCAGTATAACGTATCACGTTATGTAGGATAGCAGTATAACGTATCACGTTATATAGTATTACGTTATAGCGTGTTACGTTATATAGCATATCAGTATAACGTACAAAGTTATAGAGCATACCAGGATAACCGGTAAGGTTATATAACATATCAGTATAACGTATAACGTTATATAGGATAGCAGTGTAACGTATCACCTTATATAGTATTACGGTATAGCGTATTACGTTACATAGCATATCAGTATAGCGTATAACGTTATATAGCATATCAGTATAACGTATAACGTTATATAGGATAGCAGTATAACGCATAACGTTATATAGCATATCAGTATAACGTCTAACGTGATATAGCATATCAGTATAGCGTATAACGTTATATAGCATATCAGTATAACGTATAACGTTATATAGGATAGCAGTATAACGTATAACGTTAAATAGCATATCAGTATAACGTATCACGTTATGTAGGATAGCAGTATAACGTATCACGTTATATAGTACTACGTTATAGCGTGTTACGTTATATAGCATATCAGTATAACGTACAACGTTATAGAGCATACCAGGATAACGGGTATAGTTATATAACATATCAGTATAACGTCTAAAGTTATATAGCATATCAGTATAACGTATAACGTTATATAGGATAGCAGTGTAACGTATCACCTTATATAGTATTACGGTATAGCGTATTACGTTACATAGCATATCAGTATAGCGTATAACGTTATATAGCATATCAGTATAACGTATAACGTTATATAGGATAGCAGTATAACGCATAACGTTATATAGCATATCAGTATAACGTCTAACGTGATATAGCATATCAGTATAGCGTATAACGTTATATAGCATATCAGTATAACGTATAACGTTATATAGCATATCAGTATAACGTCTAAAGTAATATAGCATATATGTATAACGTATAACGTTATATAGGATAGCAGTATACCGTATCACGTTATTTAGTATTACGTTATAGCGTATTACGTTATATTGCACATCAGTATAACGAATAACGTTTTATAGCATATAAGTATAACGTATAACGTGATATTGCATATCAGTATAGCGTATAACGTTATATAGCATATAAGTATAGCGTATAACGTTATATAGCATATCAGTATAACGTATCACGTTATGTAGGATAGCAGTATAACGCATCACGTTATATAGTATTACGTTATAGCGTGTTACGTTATATAGCATATCAGTATAACGTATAACGTGATATAGCATATCAGTATAGCGTATAACGTTATATAGCACATCAGTATAACGTATAACGTTATATAGGATAGCAGTATAACGTATAACGTTATATAGCATATCAGTATAACGTATCACGTTATGTAGGATAGCAGTATAACGCATCACGTTATATAGTATTACGTTATAGCGTGTTACGTTATATAGCATATCAGTATAACGTACAACGTTATAGAGCATACCAGGATAACGGGTATAGTTATATAACATATCAGTATAACGTCTAAAGTTATATAGCATATCAGTATAACGTATAACGTTATATAGGATAGCAGTATAACGTATCACGTTATATAGTATTACTTTATAGCGTATTACGTTGTATAGCACATCAGTATATCGTATAACGTTATATAGGATATCAGCATAACATATAACGTTATATAGCATATCAGGATATCGCGTAAAGCTATTTAGCATATCAGTAAGACGTACAAGGTTATATAGCATATCAGTATAACGTGCAACGGTATATAGCATATGAGTATAACGTCTAAAGTTATATAGCATATCAGTATAACGTCTAAAGTTATATAGCATATCAGTATAACGTATAACGTTATATAGGATAGCAGTATAACGTATAACGTTATATAGCATATCAGTATAACGTATAACGTTATATAGGATAGCAGTATACCGTATCACGTTATTTAGTATTACGTTATAGCGTATTACGTTATAATGCACATCAGTATAACGAATAACGTTTTATAGCATATAAGTATAACGTATAACGTGATATTGCATATCAGTATAGCGTATAACGTTATGTAGCATATCAGTATAGCGTCTAACGTTTTATAGCATATCAGGATAACGTATAACCTTACATAGCGTATCAGTCTAACGTATAACGTTATATAGGATAGCAGTACAACGAATCACGTGTTATAGTTTTACGGTATAGCGTATTACGTTATATAGCATATCAGCATAACGTACAACGTTATAGAGCATACCAGGATAACGGGTATAGTTATATAACATATCAGTATAACGTATAATGTTATATAGCATATCAGTATAACGTCTAAAGTTATATAGCACATCAGTATAACGAATATCGTTAAAAATCTTATCAGAATAACGTGTAACGTTATATATCATTTCAGGATAGCGTGTAAAATTATATGGCATATCAGTACAACGTATAACGTTATATAGCATATCAGTATAGTGTCTAACGTTTTATAGCATATCAGGATAACGTATAACCTTACATAGCGTGTCAGTCTAACGTATAACGTTATATAGGATAGCAGTACAACGTATCACGTTATATAGTATTACGCTATAGCGTATTACGTTATATAGCATATCAGCATAACGTACAACGTTATAGAACATACCAGGATAACGGGTATAGTTATATAACATATCAGTATAACGTCTAAAGTTATATAGCATATCAGTATAACGTATAATGTTATACAGGATAGCAGTATAACGTATCACGTTATATAGTATTGCGTTATAGCGTATTACGTTGTATAGCACATCAGTATATCGTATAACGTTATATAGGATATCAGTATAACATATAACGTTATATAGCATATCAGGATATCGTCTAAAGTTATTTAGCATATCAGTACAACGTCTAAAGTTATATAACATATCAGTATAACGATTAACGTTAGAAAGCATATCAGTATAGCGTATAACGTTATATAGCATATCAGTATAACGTATAACGTTATATAGGATAGCAGTATAACGTATAACGTTATATAGCATGTCAGTATAACGTATAACGTGATATAGCGTATCAGTATAGCGTATAACGTTATATAGCATATCAGTATAACGTATAACGTTATATAGGACAGCAGTATAACGCATAACGTTAAATAGCATATCAGTATAACGTATCACGTTATGTAGGATAGCAGTATAACGTATAACGTTATATAGGATAGCAGTATAACGTATAACGTTAAATAGCATATCAGTATAACGTATCACGTTATGTAGGATAGCAGTATAACGTATCACGTTATATAGTACTACGTTATAGCGTGTTACGTTATATAGCATATCAGTATAACGTACAACGTTATAGAGCATACCAGGATAACGGGTATAGTTGTATAACATATCAGTATAACGTCTAAAGTTATATAGCATATCAGTATAACGTATAACGTTATATAGGATAGCAGTATAACGTATCACGTTATATAGTATTACGTTATAGCGTATTACGTTGTATAGCACATCAGAATATCGTATAACGTTATATAGGATATCAGTATAACATATAACGTTATATAGCATATCAGGATAACGTATAACCTTACATAGCGTGTCAGTCTAACGTATAACGTTATATAGGATAGCAGTACAACGTATCACGTTATATAGTATTACGCTATAGCGTATTACGTTATGTAGCATATCAGCATAACGTACAACGTTATAGAGCATACCAGGATAACGGGTATAGTTATATAACATATCAGTATAACGTCTAAAGTTATATAGCATATCAGTATAACGTATAACGTTATACAGGACAGCAGTATAACGTATCACGTTATATAGTATTACGTTATAGCGTATTACGTTGTATAGCACATCAGTATATCGTATAACGTTATATAGGATATCAGTATAACATATAACGTTATATAGCATATCAGGATATCGTCTAAAGTTATTTAGCATATCAGTACAACGTCTAAAGTTATATAACATATCAGTATAACGATTAACGTTAGAAAGCATATCAGTATAACGCATAAAGTTATATAGGATATCAGTATAACATATAACGTTATATAGCATATCAGTATAACGTATAACGTTATATAGGAATGCAGTATAACGTATCACGTTATATAGTAGTACGTTATAGCGCATTACGTTATATAGTATATCAGAATAACGTACAACGTTATATAGCATATCAGTATAACGTCTAAAGTAATATAGCATATATGTATAACGTATAACGTTATATAGGATAGCAGTATACCGTATCACGTTATTTAGTATTACGTTATAGCGTATTACGTTATAATGCACATCCGTATAACGAATAACGTTATATAGCATATCAGTATAACGTCTAAAGTAATATAGCATATCAGTATAACGTATAACGTTATATAGGATAGCAGTATAACGTATCACGTTATATAGTAGTACGTTATAGCGCATTACGTTATATAGCATATCACAATAACGTACAACGTTTTATAGCATATCAGAATAACGTCTAAAGTAATATAGCATATATGTATAACGTATAACGTTATATAGGATAGGAGTATACCGTATCACGTTATTTTGTACTACGTTATAGCGTATTACGTTATATTGCACATCAGTATAACGAATAACGTTTTATAGCATATCAGTATAGCGTATAACATTATATAGCATATCAGTATAACGTATAACGTTATATAGCATATCAGTATAGCGTATAACGTTATACAGCATATCAGTATAACGTATAACGTTATATAGGGTAGCAGTATAACGTATAACGTTATATAGCATATCAGTATAACGTATAACGTTATATAGCATATCAGTATAACGTATAACGTGGTATAGCATATCAGTATAGCGTATAACGTTATATAGGATAGCAGTATAACGTATCACGTTATATAGTATTACGTTATAGCGTGTTACGTTATATAGCATATCAGTATAACGTACAAAGTTATAGAGCATACCAGGATAACGGGTAAGGTTATATAACACATCAGTATAACGTATAACGTTATATAGGATAGCAGTGTAACGTATCACGATATATAGTATTACGGTTTAGCGTATTACGTTATATAGCATTTCAGTATAGCGTATAACGTTATATAGCATATCAGTATAACGTATAACGTTATATAGGATAGCAGTATAACGTATAACGTTCTATAGCATATCAGTATAACGTATAACGTGATATAGCATATCAGTATAGCGTATAACGTTATATAGCATATCAGTATAACGTATAACGTTATATAGGATAGCAGTATAACCTATAACGTTATATAGCATATCAGTATAACGTATCACGTTATGTAGGATAGCAGTATAACGTATCACGTTATATAATATTACGTTATAGCGTGTTACGTTATATAGCATATCAGTATAACGTACAACGCTATAGAGCATACCAGGATAACGGGTAAGGTTATATAACATATCAGTATAACGTATAACGTTATATAGGATAGCAGTGTAACGTATCACGTTATATAGTATTACGTTATAGCGTATTACGTTATATAGCATATCAGTATAACGTATAACGTTATATAGCATATCAGTATAACATATAACGCTATATAGCATATCAGGATATCGCGTAAAGCTATTTAGCATATCAGTATGACGTACAAGGTAATATAGCATATCAGTATACCGTACAACGGTATATAGCATATGAGTATAACGTCTAAAAATATATAGCATATCAGTATAACGTCTAAAGTTATATAGCATATCAGTATAACGTATAACGTTATATAGGATAGCAGTATAACGTATAACGTTATATAGCATATCAGTATAACGTATAACGTGATATAGCATATCAGTATAGCGTATAACGTTATATAGCATATCAGTATAACGTATAACGTTATATAGGAGAGCAGTATGACGTATAACGTTATATAGCATATCAGTATAACGTATCGCGTTATGTAGGATAGCAGTATAACGTATCACGTTATATAATATTACGTTATAGTGTGTTACGTTATATAGCATATCAGTATAACGTACAACGTTATAGAGCATACCAGGATAACGGGTAAGGTTATATAACATATCAGTATAACGTATAACGTTATATAGGATAGCAGTGTAACGTATCACGTTGTATAGTATTACGGTATAACGTATTACGTTATATAGCATATCAGTATAACGTATAACGTTATATAGCATATCAGTATAACATATAACGCTATATAGCATATCAGGATATCGCGTAAAGCTATTTAGCATATCAGTATGACGTACAAGGTTATATAGCATATCAGTATACGGTACAACGGTATATAGCATATGAGTATAACGTCTAAAGTTATATAGCATAACAGTATAACGTCTAAAGTTATATAGCATATCAGTATAACGTATAACGTTATATAGGATAGCAGTATAACGATTAACGTTATATAGCATATCAGTATAACGTATAACGTTATATAGTATAGCAGTATACCGTATCACGTTATATAGTATTACGTTATAGTGTGTTACTTTATATAGCATATCAGTATAAAGTACAACGTTATAGAACATACCAGGATAACGGGTAAGGTTATATAACATATCAGTATAACGTATAACGTTATATAGCACTTCAGTATAACGTATAACGTTATATAGCATAACATTATAACGTATAACGTCATATAGTTGTAAGTTATAAAGTTTACCGTTATATAACGAATCAGTATAAAGTATAATGTTATATAGGATAGCAGTATAACGTATAACGTTATATAGCATATCAGTATAACGTATCACGTTATCTAGGATAGCGGTATAACGTATCACGTTATATAGTATTACGTTATAGCGTGTTACGTTATATAGCATATCAGTATAACGTACAACGTTATAGAGCATACCAGGATAACGGGTAAGGTTATATAACATATCAGTATAACGTATAACGTTATATAGGATAGCAGTGTAACGTATCACGTTATATAGTATTACGGTATAGCGTATTACGTTATATAGCATATCAGTATAACGTATAACGTTATATAGCATATCAGTATAACATATAACGCTATATAGCATATCAGGATATCGCGTAAAGCTATTTAGCATATCAGTATGCCGTACAAGGTTATATAGCATATCAGTATACGGTACAACGGTATATAGCATGTCAGTATAACGTACAACGTTATAGAGCATATCAGGATAACGTATAACGTTTTATAGCATATCAGTATAATGTCTGACGTTATGTAGCATATCAGGATAACGTATAACCTTAAATAGCGTATCAGTATAACGTATCACGTTATGTAGGATAGCAGTACAACGTATCACGTTATATAGTATTACGTTATAGCGTGTTACGTTATATAGCATATCAGTATAAAGTACAAGGTTATAGAACATACCAGGATAACGGGTAACGTTATATAACATATCAGTATAACGTATAACGTTATATAGCACTTCAGTATAACGTATAACGTTATATAGCATAACATTATAACGTATAACGTCATATAGTTGTAAGTTATAAAGTTTACCGTTATATAACGAATCAGTATAAAGTATAATGTTATATAGGATAGCAGTATAACGTATCACGTTATTTAGTATTACGTTATAGCGTATTACGTTATATTGCACATCAGTATAACGAATAACGTTTTATAGCATATAAGTATAACGTATAACGTGATATTGCATATCAGTATAGCGTTTAACGTTATATAGCATATCAGTATAGCGTATAACGTTATATAGCATATGAGTATAGCGTATAACGTTATATAGCATATCAGTATAGCGTATAACGTTATATAGGATAGCAGTATACCGTATCACGTTATATAGTATTACGTTATAGCGGATTACGTTATATAGCACATCAGTATAATGTCTAACGTTATGTAGCATGTCAGGGTAACGTATAACCTTACATAGCGTATCAGTATAACGTATAACGTTATATAGGATAGCAGTACAACGTGTCACGTTATATAGTATTACGTTATGGCGTATTACGTTATAAAGCATGTCAGTATAACGTACAACGATATAGAGCACATCAGGATAACGTCAGAAGTTATATAACATATCACTATAACGTATAAAGTTATATAGCATATCAGTATATTGTATAACGTTATATAGCATATCAGTATAACGTATCACGTTATATAGGATAGCAGTATAACGTATAACGTTATATAGCATATCAGTATAACGTATCACGTTATGTAGGATAGCAGTATAACGTATCACGTTATATAGTATTACGTTATAGCGGATTACGTTATATAGCACATCAGTATAATGTCTAACGTTATGTAGCATGTCAGGGTAACGTATAACCTTACATAGCGTATCAGTATAACGTATAACGTTATATAGGATAGCAGTACAACGTATCACGTTATATAGTATTACGTTATAGCGTGTTACGTTATATAGCATATCAGTATAAAGTACAACGTTATAGAACATACCAGGATAACGGGTAAGGTTATATAACATATCAGTATAACGTATAACGTCATATAGCACTTCACTATAACGTATAACGTTATATAGCATAACATTATAACGTATAACGTCATATAGTTGTAAGTTATAAAGTTTACCGTTATATAACGAATCAGTATAAAGTATAATGTTATATAGGATAGCAGTATAACGTATAACGTTATACAGCATATCAGTATAACGTACAACGTTATAGAGCATACCAGGATAACGTATAACGTTATATAGGATAGCAGTGTAACGTATCACGTTATATAGTATTACGGTATAGCGTATTACGTTATATAGCATATCAGTATAACGTATAACGTTATATAGCATATCAGTATAACATATAACGCTATATAGCATATCAGGATATCGCGTAAAGCTATTTAGCATATCAGTATGACGTACAAGGTTATATAGCATATCAGTATACGGTACAACGGTATATAGCATATGAGTATAACGTCTAAAGTTATATAGCTTATCAGTATAACGTCTAAAGTTATATAGCATATCAGTATAACGTATAACGTTATATAGGATAGCAGTATAACGATTAACGTTATATAGCATATCAGTATAACGAATAACGTTATATAGGATAGCAGTATAACGATTAACGTTATATAGCATATCAGTATAACGTATAACGTTATATAGTATAGCAGTATACCGTATCACGTTATATAGTTTTACGTTATAGCGTATTACGTTATATAGCACATCAGTATAATGTCTAACGCTATGTAGCATGTCAGGGTAACGTATAACCTCACATAGCGTAACAGTATAACGTGTAGCGTTATATAGGATAGCAGTACAACGTATCACGTTATATAGTATTACGTTATAGTGTGTTACTTTATATAGCATATCAGTATAAAGTACAACGTTATAGAACATACCAGGATAACGGGTAAGGTTATATAACATATCAGTATAACGTATAACGTTATATAGCACTTCAGTATAACGTATAACGTTATATAGCATAACATTATAACGTATAACGTCATATAGTTGTAAGTTATAAAGTTTACCGTTATATAACGAATCAGTATAAAGTATAATGTTATATAGGATAGCAGTATAACGTATAACGTTATATAGCATATCAGTATAACGTATCACGTTATCTAGGATAGCGGTATAACGTATCACGTTATATAGTATTACGTTATAGCGTGTTACGTTATATAGCATATCAGTATAACGTACAACGTTATAGAGCATACCAGGATAACGGGTAAGGTTATATAACATATCAGTATAACGTATAACGTTATATAGGATAGCAGTGTAACGTATCACGTTATATAGTATTACGGTATAGCGTATTACGTTATATAGCATATCAGTATAACGTATAACGTTATATATCATATCAGTATAACATATAACGCTATATAGCATATCAGGATATCGCGTAAAGCTATTTAGCATATCAGTATGCCGTACAAGGTTATATAGCATATCAGTATACGGTACAACGGTATATAGCATGTCAGTATAACGTACAACGTTATAGAGCATATCAGGATAACGTATAACGTTTTATAGCATATCAGAATAATGTCTGACGTTATGTAGCATATCAGGATAACGTATAACCTTAAATAGCGTATCAGTATAACGTATCACGTTATGTAGGATAGCAGTACAACGTATCACGTTATATAGTATTACGTTATAGCGTGTTACGTTATATAGCATATCAGTATAAAGTACAAGGTTATAGAACATACCAGGATAACGGGTAACGTTATATAACATATCAGTATAACGTATAACGTTATATAGCACTTCAGTATAACGTATAACGTTATATAGCATAACATTATAACGTATAACGTCATATAGTTGTAAGTTATAAAGTTTACCGTTATATAACGAATCAGTATAAAATATAATGTTATATAGGATAGCAGTATAGCGTATCACGTTATTTAGTATTACGTTATAGCGTATTACGTTATATTGCACATCAGTATAACGAATAACGTTTTATAGCATATAAGTATAACGTATAACGTGATATTGCATATCAGTATAGCGTTTAACGTTATATAGCATATCAGTATAGCGTATAACGTTATATAGCATATCAGTATAGCGTATAACGTTATATAGCATATCAGTATAGCGTATAACGTTATATAGGATAGCAGTATACCGTATCACGTTATATAGTATTACGTTATAGCGGATTACGTTATATAGCACATCAGTATAATGTCTAACGTTATGTAGCATGTCAGGGTAACGTATAACCTTACATAGCGTATCAGTATAACGTATAACGTTATATAGGATAGCAGTACAACGTATCACGTTATATAGTATTACGTTATGGCGTATTACGTTATATAGCATGTCAGTATAACGTACAACGATATAGAGCACATCAGGATAACGTCAGAAGTTATATAACATATCACTATAACGTATAAAGTTATATAGCATATCAGTATATTGTATAACGTTATATAGCATATCAGTATAACGTATCACGTTATGTAGGATAGCAGTATAACGTATAACGTTATATAGCATATCAGTATAACGTATCACGTTATGTAGGATAGCAGTATAACGTATCACGTTATATAGTATTACGTTATAGCGGATTACGTTATATAGCACATCAGTATAATGTCTAACGTTATGTAGCATGTCAGGGTAACGTATAACCTTACATAGCGTATCAGTATAACGTATAACGTTATATAGGATAGCAGTACAACGTATCACGTTATATAGTATTACGTTATAGCGTGTTACGTTATATAGCATATGAGTATAAAGTACAACGTTATAGAACATACCAGGATAACGGGTAAGGTTATATAACATATCAGTATAACGTATAACGTTATATAGCACTTCAGTATAACGTATAACGTTATATAGCATAACATTATAACGTATAACGTCATATAGTTGTAAGTTATAAAGTTTACCGTTATATAACGAATCAGTATAAAGTATAATGTTATATAGGACAGCAGTATAACGTATAACGTTATACAGCATATCAGTATAACGTACAACGTTATAGAGCATACCAGGATAACGTATAACGTTATATAGGATAGCAGTGTAACGTATCACGTTATATAGTATTACGGTATAGCGTATTACGTTATATAGCATATCAGTATAACGTATAACGTTATATAGCATATCAGTATAACATATAACGCTATATAGCATATCAGGATATCGCGTAAAGCTATTTAGCATATCAGTATGACGTACAAGGTTATATAGCATATCAGTATACGGTACAACGGTATATAGCATATGAGTATAACGTCTAAAGTTATATAGCTTATCAGTATAACGTCTAAAGTTATATAGCATATCAGTATAACGTATAACGTTATATAGGATAGCAGTATAACGATTAACGTTATATAGCATATCAGTATAACGTATAACGTTATATAGTATAGCAGTATACCGTATCATGTTATATAGTATTACGTTATAGCGTATTACGTTATATAGCATGTCAGTATAACGTACAACGTTATAGAGCATATCAGGATAACGTATAACGTTTTATAGCATACCAGTATAATGTCTGACGTTATATAGGATAGCAGTATAACGATTAACGTTATATAGCATATCAGTATAACGTATAACGTTATATAGGATAGCAGTATAACGTATCACGTTATATAGTATTACGTTATAGTGTGTTACTTTATATAGCATATCAGTATAAAGTACAACGTTATAGAACATACCAGGATAACGGGTAAGGTTATATAACATATCAGTATAACGTATAACGTTATATAGCACTTCAGTATAACGTATAACGTTATATAGCATAACATTATAACGTATAACGTCATATAGTTGTAAGTTATAAAGTTTACCGTTATATAACGAATCAGTATAAAGTATAATGTTATATAGGATAGCAGTATAACGTATAACGTTATATAGCATATCAGTATAACGTATCACGTTATCTAGGATAGCGGTATAACGTATCACGTTATATAGTATTACGTTATAGCGTGTTACGTTATATAGCATATCAGTATAACGTACAACGTTATAGAGCATACCAGGATAACGGGTAAGGTTATATAACATATCAGTATAACGTATAACGTTATATAGGATAGCAGTGTAACGTATCACGTTATATAGTATTACGGTATAGCGTATTACGTTATATAGCATATCAGTATAACGTATAACGTTATATAGCATATCAGTATAACATATAACGCTATATAGCATATCAGGATATCGCGTAAAGCTATTTAGCATATCAGTATGCCGTACAAGGTTATATAGCATATCAGTATACGGTACAACGGTATATAGCATGTCAGTATAACGTACAACGTTATAGAGCATATCAGGATAACGTATAACGTTTTATAGCATATCAGTATAATGTCTGACGTTATGTAGCATATCAGGATAACGTATAACCTTAAATAGCGTATCAGTATAACGTATCACGTTATGTAGGATAGCAGTACAACGTATCACGTTATATAGTATTACGTTATAGCGTGTTACGTTATATAGCATATCAGTATAAAGTACAAGGTTATAGAACATACCAGGATAACGGGTAACGTTATATAACATATCAGTATAACGTATAACGTTATATAGCACTTCAGTATAACGTATAACGTTATATAGCATAACATTATAACGTGTAACGTCATATAGTTGTAAGTTATAAAGTTTACCGTTATATAACGAATCAGTATAAAGTATAATGTTATATAGGATAGCAGTATAACGTATCACGTTATTTAGTATTACGTTATAGCGTATTACGTTATATTGCACATCAGTATAACGAATAACGTTTTATAGCATATAAGTATAACGTATAACGTGATATTGCATATCAGTATAGCGTTTAACGTTATATAGCATATCAGTATAGCGTATAACGTTATATAGCATATGAGTATAGCGTATAACGTTATATAGCATATCAGTATAGCGTATAACGTTATATAGGATAGCAGTATACCGTATCACGTTATATAGTATTACGTTATAGCGGATTACGTTATATAGCACATCAGTATAATGTCTAACGTTATGTAGCATGTCAGGGTAACGTATAACCTTACATAGCGTATCAGTATAACGTATAACGTTATATAGGATAGCAGTACAACGTGTCACGTTATATAGTATTACGTTATGGCGTATTACGTTATAAAGCATGTCAGTATAACGTACAACGATATAGAGCACATCAGGATAACGTCAGAAGTTATATAACATATCACTATAACGTATAAAGTTATATAGCATATCAGTATATTGTATAACGTTATATAGCATATCAGTATAACGTATCACGTTATGTAGGATAGCAGTATAACGTATAACGTTATATAGCATATCAGTATAACGTATCACGTTATGTAGGATAGCAGTATAACGTATCACGTTATATAGTATTACGTTATAGCGGATTACGTTATATAGCACATCAGTATAATGTCTAACGTTATGTAGCATGTCAGGGTAACGTATAACCTTACATAGCGTATCAGTATAACGTATAACGTTATATAGGATAGCAGTACAACGTATCACGTTATATAGTATTACGTTATAGCGTGTTACGTTATATAGCATATCAGTATAAAGTACAACGTTATAGAACATACCAGGATAACGGGTAAGGTTATATAACATATCAGTATAACGTATAACGTCATATAGCACTTCACTATAACGTATAACGTTATATAGCATAACATTATAACGTATAACGTCATATAGTTGTAAGTTATAAAGTTTACCGTTATATAACGAATCAGTATAAAGTATAATGTTATATAGGATAGCAGTATAACGTATAACGTTATACAGCATATCAGTATAACGTACAACGTTATAGAGCATACCAGGATAACGTATAACGTTATATAGGATAGCAGTGTAACGTATCACGTTATATAGTATTACGGTATAGCGTATTACGTTATATAGCATATCAGTATAACGTATAACGTTATATAGCATATCAGTATAACATATAACGCTATATAGCATATCAGGATATCGCGTAAAGCTATTTAGCATATCAGTATGACGTACAAGGTTATATAGCATATCAGTATACGGTACAACGGTATATAGCATATGAGTATAACGTCTAAAGTTATATAGCTTATCAGTATAACGTCTAAAGTTATATAGCATATCAGTATAACGTATAACGTTATATAGGATAGCAGTATAACGATTAACGTTATATAGCATATCAGTATAACGAATAACGTTATATAGGATAGCAGTATAACGATTAACGTTATATAGCATATCAGTATAACGTATAACGTTATATAGTATAGCAGTATACCGTATCACGTTATATAGTTTTACGTTATAGCGTATTACGTTATATAGCACATCAGTATAATGTCTAACGCTATGTAGCATGTCAGGGTAACGTATAACCTCACATAGCGTAACAGTATAACGTGTAGCGTTATATAGGATAGCAGTACAACGTATCACGTTATATAGTATTACGTTATAGTGTGTTACTTTATATAGCATATCAGTATAAAGTACAACGTTATAGAACATACCAGGATAACGGGTAAGGTTATATAACATATCAGTATAACGTATAACGTTATATAGCACTTCAGTATAACGTATAACGTTATATAGCATAACATTATAACGTATAACGTCATATAGTTGTAAGTTATAAAGTTTACCGTTATATAACGAATCAGTATAAAGTATAATGTTATATAGGATAGCAGTATAACGTATAACGTTATATAGCATATCAGTATAACGTATCACGTTATCTAGGATAGCGGTATAACGTATCACGTTATATAGTATTACGTTATAGCGTGTTACGTTATATAGCATATCAGTATAAAGTACAAGGTTATAGAACATACCAGGATAACGGGTAACGTTATATAACATATCAGTATAACGTATAACGTTATATAGCACTTCAGTATAACGTATAACGTTATATAGCATAACATTATAACGTATAACGTCATATAGTTGTAAGTTATAAAGTTTACCGTTATATAACGAATCAGTATAAAGTATAATGTTATATAGGATAGCAGTATAACGTATCACGTTATTTAGTATTACGTTATAGCGTATTACGTTATATTGCACATCAGTATAACGAATAACGTTTTATAGCATATAAGTATAACGTATAACGTGATATTGCATATCAGTATAGCGTTTAACGTTATATAGCATATCAGTATAGCGTATAACGTTATATAGCATATCAGTATAGCGTATAACGTTATATAGCATATCAGTATAGCGTATAACGTTATATAGGATAGCAGTATACCGTATCACGTTATATAGTATTACGTTATAGCGGATTACGTTATATAGCACATCAGTATAATGTCTAACGTTATGTAGCATGTCAGGGTAACGTATAACCTTACATAGCGTATCAGTATAACGTATAACGTTATATAGGATAGCAGTACAACGTATCACGTTATATAGTATTACGTTATGGCGTATTACGTTATATAGCATGTCAGTATAACGTACAACGATATAGAGCACATCAGGATAACGTCAGAAGTTATATAACATATCACTATAACGTATAAAGTTATATAGCATATCAGTATATTGTATAACGTTATATAGCATATCAGTATAACGTATCACGTTATGTAGGATAGCAGTATAACGTATAACGTTATATAGCATATCAGTATAACGTATCACGTTATGTAGGATAGCAGTATAACGTATCACGTTATATAGTATTACGTTATAGCGGATTACGTTATATAGCACATCAGTATAATGTCTAACGTTATGTAGCATGTCAGGGTAACGTATAACCTTACATAGCGTATCAGTATAACGTATAACGTTATATAGGATAGCAGTACAACGTATCACGTTATATAGTATTACGTTATAGCGTGTTACGTTATATAGCATATCAGTATAAAGTACAACGTTATAGAACATACCAGGATAACGGGTAAGGTTATATAACATATCAGTATAACGTATAACGTTATATAGCACTTCAGTATAACGTATAACGTTATATAGCATAACATTATAACGTATAACGTCATATAGTTGTAAGTTATAAAGTTTACCGTTATATAACGAATCAGTATAAAGTATAATGTTATATAGGACAGCAGTATAACGTATAACGTTATACAGCATATCAGTATAACGTACAACGTTATAGAGCATACCAGGATAACGTATAACGTTATATAGGATAGCAGTGTAACGTATCACGTTATATAGTATTACGGTATAGCGTATTACGTTATATAGCATATCAGTATAACGTATAACGTTATATAGCATATCAGTATAACATATAACGCTATATAGCATATCAGGATATCGCGTAAAGCTATTTAGCATATCAGTATGACGTACAAGGTTATATAGCATATCAGTATACGGTACAACGGTATATAGCATATGAGTATAACGTCTAAAGTTATATAGCTTATCAGTATAACGTCTAAAGTTATATAGCATATCAGTATAACGTATAACGTTATATAGGATAGCAGTATAACGATTAACGTTATATAGCATATCAGTATAACGTATAACGTTATATAGTATAGCAGTATACCGTATCATGTTATATAGTATTACGTTATAGCGTATTACGTTATATAGCATGTCAGTATAACGTACAACGTTATAGAGCATATCAGGATAACGTATAACGTTTTATAGCATACCAGTATAATGTCTGACGTTATATAGGATAGCAGTATAACGATTAACGTTATATAGCATATCAGTATAACGTATAACGTTATATAGGATAGCAGTATAACGTATCACGTTATATAGTATTACGTTATAGCGTATTACCTTATATAGCACATAAGTATAACGTATAACGTGATATGGCATATCAGTATAGCCTATAACGTTATATAGCATATCAGTATAGCGTATAACGTTATATAGCATACCAGTATAACGTATCACGTTATATAGGATAGCAGTATAACGTCTAAAGTTATATAGCATATCAGTATAACGTATAATGTTATATAGGATAGCAGTATAACGTATAACGTTATATAGCATATCAGTATAACGTATAACGTTATATAGCATATCAGTATAACGTATAACGTTATATAGGATAGCAGTATAACGTATAACGTTATATAGCATATCAGTATAACGTACAACGTTATAGAGCATACCAGGATAACGGGTAAGGTTATATAACATATCAGTATAACGTATAACGTTATATAGGATAGCAGTGTAACGTACCACGTTATATAGTATTACGGTATAGCGTATTACGTTATATAGCATATCAGTATAACGTATAACGTTATATAGCATATCAGTGTAACATATAACGCTATATAACATATCAGGATATCGCGTAAAGCTATTTAGCATATCAGTATGACGTACAAGGTTATATAGCATATCAGTATACCGTACAACGGTATATAGCATATGAGTATAACGTCTAAAGTTATATATCATATCAGTATAACATCTAAAGTTATATAGCATATCAGTATAACGTATAACGTTATATAGGATATCAGTATAACGTATAACGTGATATTGCATATCAGTATAGCGTATAACGTTAAATAGCACATCAGTATAACGTATAACGTTTTATAGCATATAAGTATAACGTATAATGTGATATTGCGTATCAGTATAGCGTATATCGTTATATAGCATATCAGTACAGCGTATAAAGTTATATAGCATATCAGTATAACGTATAACGTTATATAGGATAGCAGTATAACGTATAACGTTATATAGCATATCAGTATAACGTATAACGTTATATAGGATAGCAGTACAACGTATCACGTTATATAGTATTGCGTTATGGCGTATTACGTTATATAGCACATCAGTATAACGTATAACGTTATATAGCATATCAGTATAACATATAACGTTATATAGCATATCAGTATAACGTATCACGTTATGTAGGATAGCAGTATAACGTCTAAAGTTATATAGCATATCAGTATAACGATTAACGTTATATAGCATATCAGTATAACGTATAACGTTATATAGTATAGCAGTATACCGTATCACGTTATATAGTATTACGTTATAGCGTATTACGTTATATAGCACATCAGTATAATGTCTAACGTTATGTAGCATGTCAGGGTAACGTATAACCTCACATAGCGTATCAGTATAACGTATAGCGTTATATGTGATAGCAGTACAACTTATCACGTTATATAGTATTGCGTTATGGCGTATTACGTTATATAGCATGTCAGTATAACGTATAACGTTATATAGCATATCAGTATAACATATAACGTTATATAGCATATCAGTATAACGTATCACGTTATGTAGGATAGCAGTATAACGTCTAAAGTTATATAGCATATCAGTATAACGTATAACGTTATATAGGATAGCAGTATAACGTATAACGTTATATAGCATATCAGTATATTGTATAACGTTATATAGCATATCAGTATAACGTATCACGTTATGTAGGATAGCAGTATAACGTATCACGTTATATAGTATTACGTTATAGCGTGTTACGTTATATAGCATATCAGTATAACGTATAACGTTATATAGCATATCAGTATAACATATAACGCTATGTAGCATATCAGGATATCGCGTTAAGCTGGTTAGCATATCAGTATGACGTACAAGGTTATATAGCATATCAGTATATCGTCTAAAGTTATATAGCATATCAGTATAATGTCTAACGTTATGTAGCATATCAGGATAACGTATAACCTTAAATAGCGTATCAGTATAACGTATAACGTTATATAGGATAGCAGTACAACGTATCACGTTATATAGTATTACGTTATGGCGTATTACGTTATATAGCATGTCAGTATAACGTACAACGATATAGAGCACATCAGGATAACGTCAGAAGTTATATAACATATCACTATAACGTATAAAGTTATATAGCATATCAGTATATTGTATAACGTTATATAGCATATCAGTATAACGTATCACGTTATGTAGGATAGCAGTATAACGTATAACGTTATATAGCATATCAGTATAACGTATCACGTTATGTAGGATAGCAGTATAACGTATCACGTTATATAGTATTACGTTATAGCGGATTACGTTATATAGCACATCAGTATAATGTCTAACGTTATGTAGCATGTCAGGGTAACGTATAACCTTACATAGCGTATCAGTATAACGTATAACGTTATATAGGATAGCAGTACAACGTATCACGTTATATAGTATTACGTTATAGTGTGTTACGTTATATAGCATATCAGTATAAAGTACAACGTTATAGAGCATACCAGGATAACGGGTAAGGTTATATAACATTTCAGTATAACGTATAACGTTATATAGTATTACAGTATAGCGTATTACGTTATATAGCATATCAGTATAACGTATAACGTTATATAGCATATCAGTATAACATATAACGCTATATAGCATATCAGGATATCGCGTAAAGCTATTTAGCATATCAGTATGACGTACAAGGTTATATAGCATATCAGTATACGGTACAACGGTATATAGCATGTCAGTATAACGTACAACGTTATAGAGCATATCAGGATAACGTATAACGTTTTATAGCATATCAGTATAATGTCTGACGTTATGTAGCATATCAGGATAACGTATAACCTTAAATAGCGTATCAGTATAACGTATCACGTTATGTAGGATAGCAGTACAACGTATCACGTTATATAGTATTACGTTATAGCGTGTTACGTTATATAGCATATCAGTATAAAGTACAACGTTATAGAACATACCAGGATAACGGGTAACGTTATATAACATATCAGTATAACGTATAACGTTATATAGCACTTCAGTATAACGTATAACGTTATATAGCATAACATTATAACGTATAACGTCATATAGTTGTAAGTTATAAAGTTTACCGTTATATAACGAATCAGTATAAAGTATAATGTTATATAGGATAGCAGTATAACGTATCACGTTATTTAGTATTACGTTATTGCGTATTACGTTATATTGCACATCAGTATAACGAATAACGTTTTATAGCATATAAGTATAACGTATAACGTGATATTGCATATCAGTATAGCGTTTAACGTTATATAGCATATCAGTATAGCGTATAACGTTATATAGCATATCAGTATAGCGTATAACGTTATATAGCATATCAGTATAGCGTATAACGTTATATAGGATAGCAGTATACCGTATCACGTTATATAGTATTACGTTATAGCGTATTACGTTATATAGCATATCAGTATAACGTATAACGTTATATAGCATATCAGTATAACATATAACGCTATATAGCATATCAGGATATCGCGTAAAGCTATTTAGCATATCAGTATGACGTACAAGGTTATATAGCATATCAGTATACGGTACAACGGTATATAGCATGTCAGTATAACGTACAACGTTATAGAGCATATCAGGATAACGTATAACGTTTTATAGCATATCAGTATAATGTCTGACGTTATGTAGCATATCAGGATAACGTATAACCTTAAATAGCGTATCAGTATAACGTATCACGTTATGTAGGATAGCAGTACAACGTATCACGTTATATAGTATTACGTTATAGCGTGTTACGTTATATAGCATATCAGTATAAAGTACAACGTTATAGAACATACCAGGATAACGGGTAACGTTATATAACATATCAGTATAACGTATAACGTTATATAGCATAACATTATAACGTATAACGTCATATAGTTGTAAGTTATAAAGTTTACCGTTATATAACGAATCAGTATAAAGTATAATGTTATATAGGATAGCAGTATAACGTATCACGTTATTTAGTATTACGTTATAGCGTATTACGTTATATTGCACATCAGTATAACGAATAACGTTTTATAGCATATAAGTATAACGTATAACGTGATATTGCATATCAGTATAGCGTTTAACGTTATATAGCATATCAGTATAGCGTATAACGTTATATAGCATATCAGTATAGCGTATAACGTTATATAGCATATCAGTATAGCGTATAACGTTATATAGGATAGCAGTATACCGTATCACGTTATATAGTATTACGTTATAGCGGATTACGTTATATAGCACATCAGTATAATGTCTAACGTTATGTAGCATGTCAGGGTAACTTATAACCTTACATAGCGTATCAGTATAACGTATAACGTTATATAGGATAGCAGTACAACGTATCACGTTATATAGTATTACGTTATGGCGTATTACGTTATATAGCATGTCAGTATAACGTACAACGATATAGAGCACATCAGGATAACGTCAGAAGTTATATAACATATCACTATAACGTATTAAGTTATATAGCATATCAGTATATTGTATAACGTTATATAGCATATCAGTATAACGTATCACGTTATGTAGGATAGCAGTACAACGTATCACGTTATATAGTATTACGTTATAGCGTGTTACGTTATATAGCATATCAGTATAAAGTACAACGTTATAGAACATACCAGGATAACGGGTAACGTTATATAACATATCAGTATAACGTATAACGTTATATAGCATAACATTATAACGTATAACGTCATATAGTTGTAAGTTATAAAGTTTACCGTTATATAACGAATCAGTATAAAGTATAATGTTATATAGGATAGCAGTATAACGTATCACGTTATTTAGTATTACGTTATAGCGTATTACGTTATATTGCACATCAGTATAACGAATAACGTTTTATAGCATATAAGTATAACGTATAACGTGATATTGCATATCAGTATAGCGTTTAACGTTATATAGCATATCAGTATAGCGTATAACGTTATATAGCATATCAGTATAGCGTATAACGTTATATAGCATATCAGTATAGCGTATAACGTTATATAGGATAGCAGTATACCGTATCACGTTATATAGTATTACGTTATAGCGGATTACGTTATATAGCACATCAGTATAACGTATAACGTTTTATAGCATATAAGTATAACGTATAATGTGATATTGCGTATCAGTATAGCGTATATCGTTATATAGCATATCAGTACAGCGTATAAAGTTATATAGCATATCAGTATAACGTATAACGTTATATAGGATAGCAGTATAACGTATAACGTTATATAGCATATCAGTATAACGTATAACGTTACATAGGATAGCAGTACAACGTATCACGTTATATAGTATTGCGTTATGGCGTATTACGTTATATAGCACATCAGTATAACGTATAACGTTATATAGCATATCAGTATAACATATAACGTTATATAGCATATCAGTATAACGTATCACGTTATGTAGGATAGCAGTATAACGTCTAAAGTTATATAGCATATCAGTATAACGATTAACGTTATATAGCATATCAGTATAACGTATAACGTTATATAGTATAGCAGTATACCGTATCACGTTATATAGTATTACGGTATAGCGTATTACGTTATATAGCATATCAGTATAACGTATAACGTTATATAGCATATCAGTGTAACATATAACGCTATATAGCATATCAGGATATCGCGTAAAGCTATTTAGCATATCAGTATGACGTACAAGGTTATATAGCATATCAGTATACCGTACAACGGTATATAGCATATGAGTATAACGTCTAAAGTTATATAGCATATCAGTATAACATATAACGTTATATAGCATATCAGTATAACATATAACGTTATATAGCATATCAGTATAACGTATCACGTTATGTAGGATAGCAGTATAACGTATAACGTTATATAGCATATCAGTATAACATATAACGCTATGTAGCATATCAGGATATCGCGTTAAGCTGGTTAGCATATCAGTATGACGTACAAGGTTATATAGCATATCAGTATATCGTCTAAAGTTATATAGCATACCAGTATAATGTCTAACGTTATGTAGCATATCAGGATAACGTATAACCTTAAATAGCGTATCAGTATAACGTATAACGTTATATAGGATAGCAGTACAACGTATCACGTTATATAGTATTACGTTATGGCGTATTACGTTATATAGCATGTCAGTATAACGTACAACGATATAGAGCACATCAGGATAACGTCAGAAGTTATATAACATATCACTATAACGTATAAAGTTATATAGCATATCAGTATATTGTATAACGTTATATAGCATATCAGTATAACGTATCACGTTATGTAGGATAGCAGTATAACGTATAACGTTATATAGCATATCAGTATAACGTATCACGTTATGTAGGATAGCAGTATAACGTATCACGTTATATGGTATTACGTTATAGCGGATTACGTTATATAGCACATCAGTATAATGTCTAACGTTATGTAGCATGTCAGGGTAACGTATAACCTTACATAGCGGATCAGTATAACGTATAACGTTATATAGGATAGAAGTACAACGTATCACGTTATATAGTATTACGTTATAGTGTGTTACGTTATATAGCATATCAGTATAAAGTACAACGTTATAGAACATACCAGGATAACGGGTATGGTTATATAACATATCAGTATAACGTATAACGTTATATAGCACTTCAGTATAACGTATAACGTTATATAGCATAACATTATAACGTATAACGTCATATAGTTGTAAGTTATAAAGTTTACCGTTATATAACGAATCAGTATAAAGTATAATGTTATATAGGATAGCAGTATAACGTATCACGTTATTTAGTATTACGTTATAGCGTATTACGTTATATTGCACATCAGTATAACGAATAACGTTTTATAGCATATAAGTATAACGTATAACGTGATATTGCATATCAGTATAGCGTTTAACGTTATATAGCATATCAGTATAGCGTATAACGTTATATAGCATATCAGTATAGCGTATAACGTTATATAGCATATCAGTATAGCGTATAACGTTATATAGCACATCAGTATAACGTATAACGTTATATAGCATATCAGTATAGCGTATAACGTTATATAGCATATCAGTATATCGTATAACGTTATATAGGATGGCAGTATAACGTATAACGTGAAATAGCATATCAGTATAGCGAATAACGTTATATAGCATATCAGTATAACAACTAATGTTATATAGCATATCAGGATATCGTCTAAAGTTATTTAGCATATCAGTATAACGGCTAAAGTTATATAACATATCAGTATAACGATTAACGTTCTAAAGCATATCAGTATAACGTATAACGTTATATAGGATAGCAGTATAACGTATCACGTTATATAGTATTACGTTATAGCGTATTACGTTATATAGCACATCAGTATAACGTATAACGTTATATAGCATATCAGTATAACATATAACGTTATATAGCATATCAGTATAACGTATAACGTTATATAGGATAGCAGTATAACGTACCAAGTTATATAGTAGTACGTTATAGCGCATTACGTTATATAGCATATCAGTATAACGTACAACGTTATATAGCATATCAGTATAACGTCTAAAGTAATATAGCATATATGTATAACGTATAACGTTATATAGGATAGCAGTATACCGTATCACGTTATTTAGTATTACGTTATAGCGTATTACGTTATATTGCACATCAGTATAACGTATAACGTTATATAGGATAGCAGTATAACGTATAACGTTATATAGCATATCAGTATAACGTATAACGTTATATAGGGTAGCAGTATACCGTATCCCGTTATATAGTGTTATGTTATAGCGTATTACGTTATATAGCACATCAGCAGAACGTATAACGTGATATAGCATATCAGTATAGCGTATAACGTTATATGGCCTATCAGTATAACGGATAACGTTATATAGGGTAGCAGTATACCGTATCACGTTATATAGTGTTATGTTATAGCGTATTACGTTATATAGCACATCAGTATAACGTATAACGTGATATAGCATATCAGTATATCGGATAACGTTATATAGCATATCAGTAAAACGTATAACGTTTTATAGCATATCAGTATAACGTCTAAAGTTATATAGCATATCAGTATAACGTATAACGTTATATAGGATAGCAGTACAACGTATCACGTTATATAGTATAACGTTATAGCGTATTACGTTATATAGCATATCAGTATAACGTACAACGTTATAGAGCATACCAGGATAACGGGTAAAGTTATATAACATATCAGTATAACATATAACGTTATATAGCATATCAGTATAACGTATAACGCTTAATAGCATATCAGTATAACGTATAACGTTATATAGCATATCAGTATAACGTATAACGTGATGTAGCATATCAGTAGAGCGTATAACGTTATATAGCATATCAGTATAACGTATAACGTTATATAGGATAGCAGTATAACGTATAACGTTATATAGCATATCAGTATAACGTATCACGTTATGTAGGATAGCAGTATAACGTATCACGTTATATAGTATTACGTTATAGCGTATTACGTTATATAGCACATCAGTATAACGTATAACGTTATATAGCATATAAGTATAGCGTATAACGTTATATAGCATATCAGTATATCGTATAACGTTATATAGGATGGCAGTATAACGTATAACGTGAAATAGCATATCAGTATAGCGAATAACGTTTTATAGCATATCAGTATAACAACTAATGTTATATAGCATATCAGGATATCGTCTAAAGTTATTTAGCATATCAGTATAACGTCTAAAGTTATGTAGCATATCAGTATAACGATTAACGTTACAAAGCATATCAGTATAACGTATAACATTATATAGCATATCAGTATAACGTATAACGTTATATAGGATAGCAGTATAACGTATCACGATATATAGTAATACGTTATAGCGTATTACGTTATATAGCACATCAGTATCACGTATAACGTTATATAGCATATCAGGATATCGCGTGTAGCTCTTTAGCATATCAGTATGACGTACAAGGTTATATAGCATATCAGCATAACGTATAACGTTATATGGGATAGCAGTATAACGTATAACGTTCTATAGGATAGCAGTATAACGTATAACGTTATATAGCATATCAGTATAACGTATCACGTTATGTAGGATAGCAGTATAACGTATCACGTTATGTAGTATTACGTTATAGCGTATTACGTTATATAGCATATCAGTGTAACATATAACGTTATATAGCATATCAGTATAACGTATAACGCTTAATAGCATATCAGTATAACGTATAACGTTATATAGCATATCAGTATAACGTATAACGTGATGTAGCATATCAGTATAGCGTATAACGTTATATAGCATATCAGTATAACGTATAACGTTCTATAGGATAGCAGTATAACGTATAACGTTATATAGCATATCAGTATAACGTATCACGTTATGTAGGATAGCAGTATAACGTATCACGTTATGTAGTATTACGTTATAGCGTATTACGTTATATAGCATATCAGTATAACGTACAACGTTATATAGCATATCAGTATAACGTATAACGTTATATAGGATAGCAGTATACCGTATCCCGTTATATAGTGTTATGTTATAGCGTATTACGTTATATAGCACATCAGCAGAACGTATAACGTGATATAGCATATCAGTATAGCGTATAACGTTATATGGCCTATCAGTATAACGTATAACGTTATATAGGATAGCAGTATACCGTATCACGTTATATAGTGTTATGTTATAGCGTATTACGTTATATAGCACATCAGTATAACGTATAACGTGATATAGCATATCAGTATAGCGTATAACGTTATATAGCATATCAGTAAAACGTATAACGTTTTATAGCATATCAGTATAACGTCTAAAGTTATATAGCATATCAGTATAACGTATAACGTTATATGGGATAGCAGTACAACGTATCCCGTTATATAGTGTTATGTTATAGCGTATTACGTTATATAGCACATCAGCAGAACGTATAACGTGATATAGCATATCAGTATAGCGTATAACGTTATATGGCCTATCAGTATAACGTATAACGTTATATAGGATAGCAGTATAACGTATAACGTTATATAGGATAGCAGTATAACGTATCACGATATATAGCATATCAGGATACCGTCTAAAGTTATTTAGCATATCAGTATAACGTCTAAAGTTATGTAGCATATCAGTATAACGATTAACGTTACAAAGCATATCAGTATAACGTATAACATTATATAGCATATCAGTATAACGTATAACGTTATATAGGATAGCAGTATAACGTATCACGATATATAGTAATACGTTATAGCGTATTACGTTATATAGCACATCAGTATTACGTATAACGTTATATAGCATATCAGGATATCGCGTGTAGCTCTTTAGCATATCAGTATGACGTACAAGGTTATATAGCATATCAGCATAACGTATAACGTTATATGGGATAGCAGTATAACGTATCACGTTATATAGTATTATGGTATAGCGTATTACGTTATATAGCATATCAGTATAACGTACAACGGTATATAGCACATCAGTATAACGTCTAAAGTTATATAGCATATCAGTATAACGTCTAAAGTTATATAGCATATCAGTATAACGTATACCGTTATATAGCATATCAGTATAACGTATAACGTGATATAGCATATCAGTATAGCGTATAACTTTATATAGCATATCAGTATAACGTATAACGTTATATAGGATAGCAGTATACCGTATCACGTTATATAGCATATCATTATAACGTCTAAAGTTATATAGCATATCAGTATAACGTATACCGTTATATAGCACATCAGAATAATGTCTAACGTTATGTACCATGTCAGGGTAACGTATAACCTTACATAGCGTATCAGTATATCGTATAACGTTATATAGGATAGCAGTACGACGTATCACGTTATATAGTATTACGTTATAGCGTATTACGTTATATAGCACAACAGTATAACGTACAACGTTATAGAGCATACCAGGATAACGGGTAAAGTTATATAACATATCAGTATAACATATAACGTTATATAGCATAACAGTATAACGTATAACGTTTAATAGCATATCAGTATAACGTATAACGTTTTATAGCATATCAGCAAAACGTATAACGTTATATGGGATGGCAGTATAACGTATCACGTTATATAGTATTACGGGATAGCGTATTACGTTATATAGCATATCAGTATACCGTATAACGTTATAGATCATATCAGTATAACGTATAGCGTTATATAGTATACCAGTATAACGTATCACGTTATATTGCAAATCAGTATAACG
Organism: Bombus sylvestris; assembly: GCA_911622165.2. Lineage (NCBI taxonomy): Eukaryota > Metazoa > Arthropoda > Insecta > Hymenoptera > Apidae > Bombus > Bombus sylvestris. Next base: position 6,639,815 of record OU443159.1, on the reverse strand, counting down.
AATAACGATATATAGGATGGCAGTATAACGTATCACGATATAGAGTATTACGTTATAGCGTATTACGTTATATAGCACATCAGTATAACGTATAACGTTATATAGCATATCAGGATATCGCGTAAAGCTATTTAGCATATCAGTATGACGTACAAGGTTATATAGAATATCAGTATAAAGTACAACGGTATATAGCATATCAGTTTAACGTCTAAAGTTATATAGCATATCAGTATAACGTCTAAAGTTATATAGCATATCAGTATAACGTATACCGTTATATAGCATATCAGTATAACGTATAACGTTATATAGGATAGCAGTATAACGTGTAACGTTATATAGCATATCAGTATAACGTATAACGTGATATAGCGTATCAGTATAGCGTATAACGTTATATAGCATATCAGTATAACGTATCACGTTATATAGCATATCAGTATAACGTATCACGTTATATAGTATTACGTTATAGCGTGTTACGTTATATAGCATATCAGTATAACGTACAACGTTATAGAGCATACCAGGATAACGGGTAAGGTTATATAACATACCAGTATAGCGTATAACGTTATATAGAATATCAGTATAACGTGTAACGTGATATAGCATATCAGTATAGCGTATAACGTTATGGAGCATATCAGTATAACGTATAGCGTTATATAGTATACCAGTATAACGTATCACGTTATATTGCAAATCAGTATAACGAATAACGATATATAGGATAGCAGTATAACGTATCACGATATAGAGTATTACGTTATAGCGTATTACGTTATATAGCACATCAGTATAACGTATAACGTTATATAGCATATCAGGATATCGCGTAAAGCTATTTAGCATATCAGTATGACGTACAAGGTTATATAGCATATCAGTATAAAGTACAACGGTATATAGCATATCAGTATAACGTCTAAAGTTATATAGCATATCAGTATAACGTCTAAAGTTATATAGCATATCAGTATAACTTATAACGTTATATAGGATAGCAGTACAACGTATCACGTTATATAGTATAACGTTATAGCGTACAACGTTATATAGCATATCAGTATAACGAACAACGTTATATAGGATAGCAGTACAACAACTAACGTTATATAGCATATCAGGATATCGTCTAAAGTTATTTAGCATATCAGTATAACGTCTAAAGTTATATAACATATCAGTATAACGTTTAAAGTTATAAAGCATATCAGTATAACGTATAACGTTATATAGGATAGCAGTACAACGTATCACGTTATATAGTATCGCGTTATGGCGTATTACGTTATATAGCATGTCAGTATAACGTATAAAGTTATATAGCATATCAGTATATTGTATAACGTTATATAGCATATCAGTATAACGTATAACGTTATATAGGATAGCAGTATACCGTATCACGTTATATAGTGTTACGTTATAGCGTATTACGTTATATAGCACATCAGTATAACGTATAACATGATATAGCATATCAATATAGCGTATAACGTTATACAGCATATCAGTATAACGTCTAAAGTAATATAGCATATATGTATAACGTATAACGTTATATAGCATATCAGTATAACGTATCACGTTATATAGCATATCAGTATAACGTATCACGTTATATAGTATTACGTTATAGCGTGTTACGTTATATAGCATATCAGTATAACGTACAACGTTATAGAGCATACCAGGATAACGGGTAAGGTTATATAACATACCAGTATAGCGTATAACGTTATATAGAATATCAGTATAACGTGTAACGTGATATAGCATATCAGTATAGCGTATAACGTTATGGAGCATATCAGTATAACGTATAGCGTTATATAGTATACCAGTATAACGTATCACGTTATATTGCAAATCAGTATAACGTATAACGTTATATAGGATAGCAGTATACCGTATCACGTTATATAGTGTTACGTTATAGCGTATTACGTTATATAGCACATCAGTATAACGTATAACATGATATAGCATATCAATATAGCGTATAACGTTATACAGCATATCAGTATAACGTCTAAAGTAATATAGCATATATGTATAACGTATAACGTTATATAGCATATCAGTATAACGTACGACGTTATATAGCATATCAGTATAACGTCTAAAGTAATATAGCATATATGTATAACGTATAACGTTATATAGGATAGCAGTATACCGTATCACGTTATTTAGTATTACGTTATAGCGTATTACGTTATATTGCACATCAGTATAACGTATAACGTTTTATAGCATATAAGTATAACGTATAATGTGATATTGCGTATCAGTATAGCGTATATCGTTATATAGCATATCAGTACAGCGTATAAAGTTATATAGCATATCAGTATAACGTATAACGTTATATGGGATAGCAGTATAACGTATAACGTTATATAGCATATCAGTATAACGTATAACGTTATATAGGATAGCAGTACAACGTATCACGTTATATAGTATCGCGTTATGGCGTATTACGTTATATAGCATGTCAGTATAACGTATAAAGTTATATAGCATATCAGTATATTGTATAACGTTATATAGCATATCAGTATAACGTATAACGTTATATAGGATAGCAGTATACCGTATCACGTTATATAGTGTTACGTTATAGCGTATTACGTTATATAGCACATCAGTATAACGTATAACATGATATAGCATATCAATATAGCGTATAACGTTATACAGCATATCAGTATAACGTCTAAAGTAATATAGCATATATGTATAACGTATAACGTTATATAGCATATCAGTATAACGTATCACGTTATGTAGGATAGCAGTATAACGTATCACGTTATATAGTATTACGTTACAGCGTGTTACGTTATATAGCTTATCAGTATAACGTATAACGTTATATAGCATATCAGTATAACATATAACGCTATATAGCATATCAGGATATCGCGTAAAGTTATTTAGCATATCAGTATGACGTATAACGTTATATAGGATAGCAGTATACCGTATCACGTTATATAGTGTTACGTTATAGCGTATTACGTTATATAGCACATCAGTATAACGTATAACATGATATAGCATATCAGTATAGCGTTTCACGTCATATAGTGTTGCGTTATAGCGTATTACGTTATATAGCACATCAGTATAACGTATAACGTGATATAGCATATCAGTATAACGTATCACGTTATGTAGGTTAGCAGTATAACGTATCACGTTATATAGTATTACGTTACAGCGTGTTACGTTATATAGCATATCAGTATAACGTATAACGTGATATAGCATATCAGTATAGCGTATATCGTTATATAGCACATCAGTATATCGTCTAAAGATATATAGCATAGCAGTATAATGTCTAACGTTATGTAGCATATCAGGATAACGTATAACCTATAATAGCGTATCAGTATAACGTATAACATTATATAGCATATTAGTATAACGTATAACGTTATATAGCATATCAGTATAACGTATAACGTTATATAGGATAGCAGTATACCGTATCACGTTATATAGTGTTACGTTATAGCGTATTACGTTATATAGCACATCAGGATAACGTATAACGTGATATAGCATATCAGTATAGCGTATAACGTTATATAGCATATCAGTATAACGTATAACGTTTTATAGCATATCAGTATAACGTATAACGTGATATAGTAAATCAGTATAGCGTATAGCGTTATATAGCATATCAGTATAATGTCTAACGTTATGTAGCATATCAGGATAACGTATAACATTAAATAGCGTATCAGTATAACGTATAACATTATATAGCATATCAGTATAACGTATAATGTTATATAGCATATCAGTATAACGTCTAAAGTTATGTAGCATATCAGTATAACGTATAACGTTTTATAGCATATCAGTATAACGTATAACGTGATATAGCATATCAGTATAGCGTATAACGTTATATAGCATATCAGTATAACGTCTAAAGTAATATAGCATATATGTATAACGTATAACGTTATATAGGATAGCAGTATACCGTATCACGTTATTTAGTATTACGTTGTAGCGTATTACGTTATATTGCACATCAGTAAAACGTATAACGTTTTATAGCATATAAGTATAACGTATAACGTGATATTGCATATCAGTATAGCGTATAACGTTATATAGCATATCAGTATAACGCATAACGTTATATAGGATAGCAGTATAACGTATCACGTTATATAGTATTACGTTATAGCGTATTACGTTATATAGCACATCAGTATAACGTATAACGTTATATAGCATATCAGTATAGCGTATAACGTTATATAGCATATCAGTATATCGTATAACGTTATATAGGATGGCAGTATAACGTATAACGTGAAATAGCATATCAGTATAGCGAATAACGTTATATAGCATATCAGTATAACGTATAACGTGATATAGCATATCAGTATAGCGAATAACGTTATGTAGCATATCAGTATAACGTATAACGTTATATAGGATAGCAGTATAGCGTATAAAGTTTTATAGAATATCAGTATAACGTATAACGTTATAGAGCATAACAGGATAACGGGTAAAGTTATATAACATATCAGTATAACGTATAACGTTGTATAGCATATCAGTATAACGTATAACGTTTTATAGCATATCAGTATAACGTCTAAAGTTATATAGCATATCAGTATAACGTATAACGTTATATAGGATAGCAGTACAACGTATCACGTTATCTAGTATTACGTTATAGCGTATTACGTTATATAGCACAACAGTATAACGTACAACGTTATAGAGCATACCAGGATAACGGGTAAAGTTATATAACATATCAGTATAACATATAACGTTATATAGCATAACAGTATAACGTATAACGTTTAATAGCATATCAGTATAACGTATAACGTTTTATAGCATATCAGCAAAACGTATAACGTTATATGGGATGGCAGTATAACGTATCACGTTATATAGTATCACGGGATAGCGTATTACGTTATATAGCATATCAGTATACCGTATAACGTTATAGATCATATCAGTATAACGTATAGCGTTATATAGTATACCAGTATAACGTATCACGTTATATTGCAAATCAGTATAACGAATAACGATATATAGGATGGCAGTATAACGTATCACGATATAGAGTATTACGTTATAGCGTATTACGTTATATAGCACATCAGTATAACGTATAACGTTATATAGCATATCAGGATATCGCGTAAAGCTATTTAGCATATCAGTATGACGTACAAGGTTATATAGAATATCAGTATAAAGTACAACGGTATATAGCATATCAGTTTAACGTCTAAAGTTATATAGCATATCAGTATAACGTCTAAAGTTATATAGCATATCAGTATAACGTATACCGTTATATAGCATATCAGTATAACGTATAACGTTATATAGGATAGCAGTATAACGTGTAACGTTATATAGCATATCAGTATAACGTATAACGTGATATAGCGTATCAGTATAGCGTATAACGTTATATAGCATATCAGTATAACGTATCACGTTATATAGCATATCAGTATAACGTATCACGTTATATAGTATTACGTTATAGCGTGTTACGTTATATAGCATATCAGTATAACGTACAACGTTATAGAGCATACCAGGATAACGGGTAAGGTTATATAACATACCAGTATAGCGTATAACGTTATATAGAATATCAGTATAACGTGTAACGTGATATAGCATATCAGTATAGCGTATAACGTTATGGAGCATATCAGTATAACGTATAGCGTTATATAGTATACCAGTATAACGTATCACGTTATATTGCAAATCAGTATAACGAATAACGATATATAGGATAGCAGTATAACGTATCACGATATAGAGTATTACGTTATAGCGTATTACGTTATATAGCACATCAGTATAACGTATAACGTTATATAGCATATCAGGATATCGCGTAAAGCTATTTAGCATATCAGTATGACGTACAAGGTTATATAGCATATCAGTATAAAGTACAACGGTATATAGCATATCAGTATAACGTCTAAAGTTATATAGCATATCAGTATAACTTATAACGTTATATAGGATAGCAGTACAACGTATCACGTTATATAGTATAACGTTATAGCGTACAACGTTATATAGCATATCAGTATAACGAACATCGTTATAGAGCATACCAGGATAACGGGTAAAGTTATGTAACATATCAGTATAACATATAACGTTATATAGCATATCAGTATAACGTATAACGTTTAATAGCATATCAGTATAACGTATAACGTTATGTAGCATATCAGTATAACGTATCGTGTTATATAGTATAACGTTATAGCGTATTACGTTATATAACATATCAGTATAACGCACAACGTTATAGAGCATATCAGGATAAAGGGTGAAGTTATATAACATGTCAGTATAACGTATAACGTTATATAGCATATCAGTAAAACTTATAACGTTTTATAGCATATCAGTATAACGTCTAAAGTTATATAGCATATCAGTATAACTTATAACGTTATATAGGATAGCAGTACAACGTATCACGTTATATTGTATAACCTTATTGCGTATTACGTTATATAGCATATCAGTATAACGTACAACGTTATAGAGCATACCAGGATAACTGGTGAAGTTATATAACATATCAGTATTACTTATTACGTTATATAGCATATCAGGATATCGCGTAAAGCTATTTAGCATATCAGTATGACGTACAAGGTTATATAGAATATCAGTATAAAGTACAACGGTATATAGCATATCAGTATAACGTCTAAAGTTATATAGCATATCAGTATAACGTCTAAAGTTATATAGCATATCAGTATAACGTCTAAAGTTATATAGCATATCAGTATAACGTATACCGTTATATAGCATATCAGTATAACGTATAACGTTATATAGGATATCAGTATAACGTCTAAAGTTATATAGCATATCAGTATAACGTATACCGTTATATAGCATATCAGTGTAACGTATAACGTTATATAGGATACCAGTATAACGTATCACGTTATATTGCAAATCAGTATAACGAATAACGATATATAGGATGGCAGTATAACGTATCACGATATAGAGTATTACGTTATAGCGTATTACGTTATATAGCACATCAGTATAACGTATAACGTTATATAGCATATCAGGATATCGCGTAAAGCTATTTAGCATATCAGTATGACGTACAAGGTTATATAGAATATCAGTATAAAGTACAACGGTATATAGCATATCAGTATAACGTCTAAAGTTATATAGCATATCAGTATAACGTCTAAAGTTATATAGCATATCAGTATAACGTATACCGTTATATAGCATATCAGTATAACGTATAACGTTATATAGGATAGCAGTATAACGTGTAACGTTATATAGCATATCAGTATAACGTATAACGTGATATAGCGTATCAGTATAGCGTATAACGTTATATAGCATATCAGTATAGCGTATAACGTTATATAGCATATCAGTATAACGTATCACGTTATATAGTATTACGTTATAGCGTGTTACGTTATATAGCATATCAGTATAACGTATAACGTGATATAGCATATCAGTATAGCGTATAACGTTATATAGCATATCAGTAAAACGTATAACGTTTTATAGCATATCAGTATAACGTCTAAAGTTATATAGCATATCAGTATAACGTATAACGTTATATAGGATAGCAGTACAACGTATCCCGTTATATAGTGTTATGTTATAGCGTATTACGTTATATAGCACATCAGCAGAACGTATAACGTGATATAGCATATCAGTATAGCGTATAACGTTATATAGCATATCAGTATAACGTATAACGTTCTATAGGATAGCAGTATAACGTATAACGTTATATAGCATATCAGTATAACGTATCACGTTATGTAGGATAGCAGTATAACGTATCACGTTATGTAGTATTACGTTATAGCGTATTACGTTATATAGCATATCAGTATAACGTACAACGTTATATAGCATATCAGTATAACGTATAACGTTATATAGGATAGCAGTATACCGTATCCCGTTATATAGTGTTATGTTATAGCGTATTACGTTATATAGCACATCAGCAGAACGTATAACGTGATATAGCATATCAGTATAGCGTATAACGTTATATGGCCTATCAGTATAACGTATAACGTTATATAGGATAGCAGTATACCGTATCACGTTATATAGTGTTGTGTTATAGCGTATTACGTTATATAGCACATCAGTATAACGTATAACTTGATATAGCATATCAGTATAGCGTATAACGTTATATAGCATATCAGTAAAACGTATAACGTTTTATAGCATATCAGTATAACGTCTAAAGTTATATAGCATATCAGTATAACGTATAACGTTATATAGGATAGCAGTACAACGTATCCCGTTATATAGTGTTATGTTATAGCGTATTACGTTATATAGCACATCAGCAGAACGTATAACGTGATATAGCATATCAGTATAGCGTATAACGTTATATGGCCTATCAGTATAACGTATAACGTTATATAGGATAGCAGTATAACGTATAACGTTATATAGGATAGCAGTATAACGTATCACGATATATAGCATATCAGGATACCGTCTAAAGTTATTTAGCATATCAGTATAACGTCTAAAGTTATGTAGCATATCAGTATAACGATTAACGTTACAAAGCATATCAGTATTACGTATAACGTTATATAGGGTAGCAGTATAACGTATCACGTTATATAGTATTACGTTATAGCGTGTTACTTTATATAGCATATCAGTATAACGTACAACGGTATATAGCACATCAGTATAACGTCTAAAGTTATATAGCATATCAGCATAACGGATACCGTTATATAGCATATCAGTATAACGTATAACATTATATAGCATATCAGTATAACGTATAACGTTATATAGGATAGCAGTATAACGTATCACGATATATAGTAATACGTTATAGCGTATTACGTTATATAGCACATCAGTATTACGTATAACGTTATATAGCATATCAGGATATCGCGTGTAGCTCTTTAGCATATCAGTATGACGTACAAGGTTATATAGCATATCAGCATAACGTATAACGTTATATGGGATAGCAGTATAACGTATCACGTTATATAGTATTATGGTATAGCGTATTACGTTATATAGCATATCAGTATAACGTACAACGGTATATAGCACATCAGTATAACGTCTAAAGTTATATAGCATATCAGTATAACGTCTAAAGTTATATAGCATATCATTATAACGTATACCGTTATATAGCATATCAGTATAACGTATAACGTGATATAGCATATCAGTATAGCGTATAACTTTATATAGCATATCAGTATAACGTATAACGTTATATAGGATAGCAGTATACCGTATCACGTTATATAGCATATCATTATAACGTCTAAAGTTATATAGGATATCAGTATAACGTATACCGTTATATAGCACATCAGTATAATGTCTAACGTTATGTACCATGTCAGGGTAACGTATAACCTTACATAGCGTATCAGTATATCGTATAACGTTATATAGGATAGCAGTACGACGTATCACGTTATATAGTATTACGTTATAGCGTATAACGTTATATAGCATATCAGTATAACGTATAACGTTATATAGAATATCAGTATAACGTGTAACGTGATATAGCATATCAGTATAGCGTATAACGTTATGGAGCATATCAGTATAACGTATAGCGTTATATAGTATACCAGTATAACGTATCACGTTATATTGCAAATCAGTATAACGAATAACGATATATAGGATAGCAGTATAACGTATCACGATATAGAGTATTACGTTATAGCGTATTACGTTATATAGCACATCAGTATAACGTATAACGTTATATAGCATATCAGGATATCGCGTAAAGCTATTTAGCATATCAGTATGACGTACAAGGTTATATAGCATATCTGTATAAAGTACAACGGTATATAGCATATCAGTATAACGTCTAAAGTTATATAGCATATCAGTATAACGTCTAAAGTTATATAGCATATCAGTATAACTTATAACGTTATATAGGATAGCAGTACAACGTATCACGTTATATAGTATAACGTTATAGCGTACAACGTTATATAGCATATCAGTATAACGAACAACGTTATAGAGCATACCAGGATAACGGGTAAAGTTATGTAACATATCAGTATAACATATAACGTTATATAGCATATCAGTATAACGTATAACGTTTAATAGCATATCAGTATAACGTATAACGTTATATAGCATATCAGTATAACGTATAACGTGATATAGCATATCAGTATAGCGTATAACGTTATATAGCATATCAGTATAACGTATAACGTTATATAGTATTACGTTATAGCGTGTTACGTTATATAGCATATCAGTATAACGTATAACGTTATATAGCATATCAGTATAACGTATAACGTTATATAGCATATCAGTATAACGTATAACGTGATATTGCATATCAGTATAGCGTATAACGTTATACAGCATATCAGTATAACGTATAACGTTATATAGGATAGCAGTATAACGTATACCGTTATATAGCATATCAGTACAACGTACAACGTTATAGAGCATATCAGTATAACGTATAACGTTATATAGCATATCAGTATAACGTATAACGTTTTATAGCATATCAGCAAAACGTATAACGTTATATGGGATGGCAGTATAACGTATCACGTTATATAGTATTACGGGATAGCGTATTACGTTATATAGCATATCAGTATACCGTATAACGTTATAGATCATATCAGTATAACGTATAGCGTTATATAGTATACCAGTATAACGTATCACGTTATATTGCAAATCAGTATAACGAATAACGATATATAGGATGGCAGTATAACGTATCACGATATAGAGTATTACGTTATAGCGTATTACGTTATATAGCACATCAGTATAACGTATAACGCTATATAGCATATCAGGATATCGCGTAAAGCTATTTAGCATATCAGTATGACGTACAAGGTTATATAGAATATCAGTATAAAGTACAACGGTATATAGCATATCAGTATAACGTCTAAAGTTATATAGCATATCAGTATAACGTCTAAAGTTATATAGCATATCAGTATAACGTATACCGTTATATAGCATATCAGTATAACGTATAACGTTATATAGGATAGCAGTATAACGTGTAACGTTATATAGCATATCAGTATAACGTATAACGTGATATAGCGTATCAGTATAGCGTATAACGTTATATAGCATATCAGTATAGCGTATGACGTTATATAGCATATCAGTATAACGTATCACGTTATATAGTATTACGTTATAGCGTGTTACGTTATATAGCATATCAGTATAACGTACAACGTTATAGAGCATACCAGGATAACGGGTAAGGTTATATAACATACCAGTATAGCGTATAACGTTATATAGAATATCAGTATAACGTGTAACGTGATATAGCATATCAGTATAGCGTATAACGTTATGGAGCATATCAGTATAACGTATAGCGTTATGTAGTATACCAGTATAACGTATCACGTTATATTGCAAATCAGTATAACGAATAACGATATATAGGATAGCAGTATAACGTATCACGATATAGAGTATTACGTTATAGCGTATTACGTTATATAGCACATCAGTATAACGTATAACGTTATATAGCATATCAGGATATCGCGTAAAGCTATTTAGCATATCAGTATGACGTACAAGGTTATATAGCATATCAGTATAAAGTACAACGGTATATAGCATGTCAGTATAACGTCTAAAGTTGTATAGCATATCAGTATAACGTCTAAAGTTATATAGCATATCAGTATAACTTATAACGTTATATAGGATAGCAGTACAACGTATCACGTTATATAGTATAACGTTATAGCGTACAACGTTATATAGCATATCAGTATAACGAACAACGTTATAGAGCATACCAGGATAACGGGTAAAGTTATGTAACATATCAGTATAACATATAACGTTATATAGCATATCAGTATAACGTATAACGTTTAATAGCATATCAGTATAACGTATAACGTTATATAGCATATCAGTATAACGTATAATGTGATATAGCATATCAGTATAGCGTATAACGTTATATAGCATATCAGTATAACGTATAACGTTATATAGTTTTACGTTATAGCGTGTTACGTTATATAGCATATCAGTATAACGTTCAACGTTATAGAGCATACCAGGATAACGGGTAAGGTTATATAACATATCAGTATAACGTATTACGTTATATAGCACATCAGTATAATGTCTAACGTTATGTACCATGTCAGGGTAACGTATAACCTTACATAGCGTATCAGTAGAACGTATAACGTTATATAGGATAGCAGTACAACGTATCACGTTATATAGTATAACGTTATAGCGTATTACATAATATAGCATATCAGTATAACGTACAACGTTATAGAGCATACCAGGATAACGGGTGAAGTTATATAACATATCAGTATAACTTATTACGTTATATAGCATATCAGTAAAACGTATAACGTTTTATAGCATATCAGTATAAGGTCTAAAGTTATATAGCATATCAGTATAACGTATAACGTTATATAGGATAGCAGTACAACGTATCACGTTATATAGTATAACGCTATAGCGTATTACGTTATGTAGCATATCAGTATAACGTACAACGTTATAGAGCATACCAGGATAACGGGTAAAGTTATATAACATATCAGTATAACATATAACGTGATATAGCATATCAGTATAACGTATAACGTTATATAGGATAGCAGTATAACGTATAACGTTATATAGCATATCAGTATAACGTATCACGTTATGTAGGATAGCAGTATAACGTATCGCGTTATATAGTATTACGTTATAGCGTATTGCGTTATATAGCACATCAGTATAATGTCTATCGTTATGTAGTATATCAGGATATCTCGTAACGCTATTTAGCATATCAGTATGACGTACAAGGTTATATAGCATATCAGTATAAAGTACAACGGTATATAGCATATCAGTATAACGTCTAAAGTTATATAGCATATCAGTATAACGTCTAAAGTTATATAGCATATCAGTATAACGTATACCGTTATAGAGCATATCAGTACAACGTACAACGTTATAGAGCATACCAGGAAAGCGGGTAAGGTTATATAACATATCAGTATAACGTATAACGTTATATAGCATATCAGCAAAACGTATAACGTTATATGGGATGGCAGTATAACGTATCACGTTATATAGTATTACGGGATAGCGTATTACGTTATATAGCATATCAGTATACCGTATAACGTTATATAGCATATCAGTATAACGTATAACGTGATATAGCATATCAGTATAGCGTATAACGTTATAGAGCATATCAGTATAACGTATAGCGTTATATAGTATACCAGTATAACGTATCACGTTATATTGCAAATCAGTATAACGAATAACGATATATAGGATAGCAGTATAACGTATCACGATATAGTGTATTACGTTATAGCGTATTACGTTATATAGCACATCAGTATAACGCATAACGTTATATAGCATATCAGGATATCGCGTAAAGCTATTTAGCATATCACTATGACGTACAAGGTTATATAGCATATCAGTATAAAGTACAACGGTATATAGCATATCAGTATAACGTCTGAAGTTATATAGCATATCATTATTACGACTAAAGTTATATAGCATATCAGTATAACGTATAACGTTATATAGGATAGCAGTATACCGTATCACGTTATATAGTATTACGTTATAGCGTATTACGTTATATAGCACATCAGTATAACGTATAACGTTATATAGGATAGCAGTACAACGTATCACGTTATATAGTATTACGTTATAGCGTATTACGTTACATAGCATATCAGTATAACGTCTAAAGTTATATACCATATCAGTATGGCGTATCACGTTATATAGCATATCAGTATAACGTATCATGTTATATAGTATTACGTTATAGCGTGTTACGTTATATAGCATATCAGTATAACGTACAACGTTATAGAGCATACCAGGATAACGGGTAAGGTTATATAACTTATCAGTATAGCGTATAACGTTATATAGCATATCAGTATAGCGTATAACGTTATGTAGCATATCAGTATACCGTATCACGTTATATAGCATATCAGTATAACGTATAACGAGATATAGCGTATCAGTATAGCGTATAACGTTATATAGCATATCAGTATAGCGTATCACGTTATATAGCATATCAGTATAACGTATCATGTTATATAGTATTACGTTATAGCGTGTTACGTTATATAGCATATCAGTATAGCGTACAACGTTATAGAGCATACCAGGATAACGGGTAAGGTTATATAACTTATCAGTATAGCGTATAACGTTATATAGCATATCAGTATAACGTTTAACGTTATATAGGATAGCAGTATAACGTATAACGTTATATAGCATATCAGTATATCGTATAACGTTATATAGCATATCAGTATAACGTATCACGTTATGTAGGAAAGCAGTATAACGTAACACCTTATATAGTATTACGTTATAGCGTGTTACTTTATATAGCATATCAGTATAACGTACAACGTTATAGAGCATATCAGTATAACGTATAACGTTATATAGCATATCAGTATAACGTATCACGTTATGTAGGATAGCAGTATAACGTATCACGTTACATAGTATTACGTTATAGCGTATTACGTTATATAGCATATCAGTATAACGTACAACGTTATGGAGCATAACAGGATAACGGGTAAAGTTATATAACATATCAGTATAACGTATAACGTTGTATAGCATATCAGTATAACGTATAACGTTTTATAGCATATCAGTATAACGTCTAAAGTTATATAGCATATCAGTATAACGTATAACGTTATATAGGAAAGCAGTACAACGTATCACGTTATATAGTATAACGTTATAGCGTATTACGTTATGTAGCATATCAGTATAACGTACAACGTTATAGAGCATACCAGGATAACGGGTAAAGTTATATAACATATCAGTATAACATATAACGTTATATGGCATATCAGTATAACGTATAACGTTTAATAGCATATCAGTATAACGTATAACGTTATATAGGATAGCAGTACAACGTATCACGTTATCTAGTATTACGTTATAGCGTATTACGTTATGTAGCATATCAGTATAACGTACAACGTTATAGAGCATACCAGGATAACGGGTGAAGTTATATAACATGGCAGTAAAACGTATAACGTTATATAGCATATCTGTAAAGCTTATAACGTTTTATAGCATATCAGTATAACGTCTAAAGTTATATAGCATATCAGTATAACTTATAACGTTATATAGGATAGCAGTACAACGTATCACGTTTTATAGTATAACGTTATAGCGTATTACGTTATATAGCATATCAGTATAACGTATAACGTGATATAGCATATCAGTATAACGTATAACGTTATATAGGATAGCAGTATAACGTATAACGTTATATAGCATATCAGTATAACGTATCACGTTATGTAGGATAGCAGTATAACGTATCGCGTTATATAGTATTACGTTATAGCGTATTGCGTTATATAGCACATCAGTATAATGTCTATCGTTATGTAGTATATCAGGATATCTCGTAACGCTATTTAGCATATCAGTATGACGGACAAGGTTATATAGCGTATCAGTATAAAGTACAACGGTATATAGCATATCAGTATAACGTCTAAAGTTATATAGCATATCAGTATAACGTCTAAAGTTATATAGCATATCAGTATAACGTATACCGTTATATAGCATATCAGTACAACGTACAACGTTATAGAGCATACCAGGAAAGCGGGTAAGGTTATATAACATATCAGTATAACGTATAACGTTATATAGCATATCAGCAAAACGTATAACGTTATATGGGATGGCAGTATAACGTATCACGTTATATAGTATTACGGGATAGCGTATTACGTTATATAGCATATCAGTATACCGTATAACGTTATATAGCATATCAGTATAACGTATAACGTGATATAGCATATCAGTATAGCGGATAACGTTATAGAGCATATCAGTATAACGTATAGCGTTATATAGTATACCAGTATAACGTATCACGTTATATTGCAAATCAGTATAACGAATAACGATATATAGGATAGCAGTATAACGTATCACGATATAGAGTATTACGTTATAGCGTATTACGTTATATAGCACATCAGTATAACGCATAACGTTATATAGCACATCAGGATATCGCGTAAAGCTATTTAGCATATTACTATGACGTACAAGGTTATATAGCATATCAGTATAAAGTACAACGGTATATAGCATATCAGTATAATGTCTAAAGTTATATAGCATATCATTATAACGACTAAAGTTATATAGCATATCAGTATAACGTATACCGTTATATAGCATATCAGTATAACGTATAACGTTATATAGCATATCAGTATAACGTACAACGTTTAATAGCATATCAGTATAACGTATAACGTTATATAGCATATCAGTATAACGTATAACGTGATATTGCATATCAGTATAGCGTATAACGTTATATAGCATATCAGTATAACGTATCACGTTATGTAGCATAGCAGTATAACGTATCACGTTATATAGTATTACGTTATAGCGTGTTACGTTATATAGCATATCAGTATAACGTATAACGTGATATAGCATATCAGTATAGCGTATAACGTTATATAGCATATCAGTATAACGTATAACGTTATATAGGATAGCAGTATACCGTATCACGTTATATAGTATTACGTTATAGCGTATTACGTTATATAGCACATCAGTATAATATCTAACGTTATGTACCATGTCAGGGTAACGTATAACCTTACACAGCGTATCAGTATAACGTATAACGTTATATAGGAAAGCAGTACAACGTATCACGTTATATAGTATAACGTTATAGCGTATTACGTTATGTAGCATATCAGTATAACGTACAACGTTATAGAGCATAACAGGATAACGGGTGAAGTTATATAACATATCAGTATAACGTATAACGTTGTATAGCATATCAGTATAACGAATAACGTTTTATAGCATATCAGTATAACGTCTAAAGTTATATAGCATATCAGTATAACGTATAACGTTGTATAGCATATCAGTATAACGAATAACGTTTTATAGCATATCAGTATAACGTCTAAAGTTATATAGCATATCAGTATAACGTATAACGTTATATAGGATAGCAGTACAACGTATCACGGTATCTAGTATTACGTTATAGCGTATTA
This sequence comes from Bombus sylvestris, assembly GCA_911622165.2. Classification (NCBI taxonomy): domain Eukaryota; kingdom Metazoa; phylum Arthropoda; class Insecta; order Hymenoptera; family Apidae; genus Bombus; species Bombus sylvestris. The sequence continues at coordinate 6,622,500 of OU443159.1, read as the reverse complement.
CGTTATATAGCATATCAGTATAACGTACAACGTTATAGAGCATAACAGGATAACGGGTGAAGTTATATAACATATCAGTATAACGTATAACGTTATATAGCATATCAGTATAAAGTACAACGGTATATAGCATATCAGTATAACGTCTAAAGTTATATAGCATATCAGTATAACGTCTAAAGTTATATAGCATATCAGTATAACGTCTAAAGTTATATAGCATATCAGTATAACGTCTAAAGTTATATAGCATATCAGTATAACGTATCACGTTATGTAGGATAGCAGTATAACGTATCACGTTACATAGTATTACGTTATAGCGTATTACGTTATATAGCATATCAGTATAACGTACAACGTTATAGAGCATAACAGGATAACGGGTGAAGTTATATAACATATCAGTATAACGTATAACGTTGTATAGCATATCAGTATAACGAATAACGTTTTATAGCATATCAGTATAACGTCTAAAGTTATATAGCAAATCAGTATAACGTATAACGTTATATAGGATAGCAGTACAACGTATCACGTTATCTAGTATTACGTTATAGCGTATTACGTTATATAGCACATCAGTATAACGTACAACGTTATAGAGCATATCAGGATAACGGGTGAAGTTACATAACATATCAGTTTAACGTATAACGTTATATAGCATATCAGTAAAACGTATAACGTTTTATAGCATATCAGTATAAAGTCTAAAGTTATATAGCATATCAGTATAACGTATAACGTTATATAGGATAGCAGTACAACGTATCACGTTATATAGTATAACGTTATAGCGTATTACGTTATGTAGCATATCAGTATAACGTACAACGTTATAGAGCATACCAGGATAACGGGTAAAGTTATATAACAAATCAGTATAACATATAACGTTATATGGCATATCAGTATAACGTATAACGTTTAATAGCATATCAGTATAACGTATAACGTTATATAGGATAGCAGTACAACGTATCACGTTATCTAGTATTACGTTATAGCGTATTACGTTATGTAGCATATCAGTATAACGTACAACGTTATGGAGCATACCAGGAAAACGGGTAAAGTTATATAACATATCAGTATAACATATAACGTTATATAGCATAACAGTATAACGTATAACGTTATATAGCATATCAGGATATCGCGTAAAGCTATTTAGCATATCAGTATGACGTACAAGGTTATATAGCATATCAGTATAAAGTACAACGGTATATAGCATATCAGTATAACGTCTAAAGTTATATAGCATATCATTATAACGTCTAAAGTTATATAGCATATCAGTATAACGTATACCGTTATATAGCATATCAGTATAACGTATAACGTTATATAGGATAGCAGTATAACGCATAACGTTATATAGCATATCAGTATAACGTATAACGTTATATAGGATAGCAGTACAACGTATCACGTTATATAGTATTACGTTATAGCGTATTACGTTATATAGCATATCAGTATAACGTACAACGTTATAGAGCATATCAGGATAACGGGTGAAGTTATATAACATATCAGTATAACGTATAACGTTATATAGCATATCAGTATAACGTATAACGTGATATAGCATATCAGTATAGCGTATAACGTTATATAGCATATCAGTATAACGTATAACGTTATATGGTATTACGTTATAGCGTGTTACGTTATATAGCATATCAGTATAACGTTCAACGTTATAGAGCATACCAGGATAACGGGTAAGGTTATATAAAATATCAGTATAGCGTATTACGTTATATAGCACATCAGTATAATGTCTAACGTTATGTACCATGTCAGGGTAACGTATAACCTTACATAGCGTATCAGTATAACGTATAACGTTATATAGGATAGCAGTACAACGTATCAGGTTATATAGTATTACGTTATAGCGTATTACGTTATATAGCATATCAGTATACCGTACAACGTTATAGAGCATATCAGGATAAAGGGTGAAGTTATATAACATGTCAGTATAACGTATAACGTTATATGGCATATCAGTATAACGTATAACGTTTCATAGCATATCAGTATAACGTCTAAAGTTATATAGCATATTAGTATAACGTATAACGTTATATAGGATAGCAGTACAACGTATCACGTTATATAGTATTACGTTATAGCGTATTACGTTATATAGCATATCAGTATAACGTACAACGTTATGGAGCATATCAGGATAACGGGTGAAGTTATATAATATATCAGTATAACTTATAACGTTATATAGCATATCAGTAAAACGTATAACGTTTTATAGCATATCAGTATAAGGTCTAAAGTTATATAGCATATCAGTATAACGTATAACGTTATATAGGATAGCAGTACAACGTATCACGTTATATAGTATTACGTTATAGCGTATTACGTTATGTAGCATATCAGTATAACGTACAACGTTATAGAGCATGCCAGGATAACGTATAACGTTATATAGCATATCAGTATAACGTATAACGTTATATAGCATATCAGTATAACGTACAACATTTAATAGCATATCAGTATAACGTATAACGTTATATAGCATATCAGTATAACGTATAACGTGATATTGCATATCAGTATAGCGTATAACGTTATATAGCATATCAGTATAACGTATAACGTTATATAGGATAGCAGTATAACGTATAACGTTATATAGCATATCAGTATAACGTATCACGTTATGTAGGATAGCAGTATAACGTATCACGTTTAATAGCATATCAGTATAACGTATAACGTGATATAGCATATCAGTATAGCGTATAACGTTATATAGCATATCAGTATACCGTATAACGTTATATAGCATATCAGTATAACGTATAACGTGATATAGCATGTCAGTATAACGTATAACGTTATATAGGATAGCAGTATAACGTATAACGTTATATAGCATATCAGTATAACGTATCACGTTATGTAGCATAGCAGTATACCGTATCACGTTATATAGTATTACGTTATAGCGTGTTACGTTATATAGCATATCAGTATAACGTATAACGTGATATAGCATATCAGTATAGCGTATAACGTTATATAGCATATCAGTATAACGTATAACGTTATATAGGATAGCAGTATACCGTATCACGTGATATAGCATATCAGTATAGCGTATAACGTTATATAGCATATCAGTATACCGTATAACGTTATATGGCATATCAGTATAACGTATAACGTGATATAGCATATCAGTATAGCGTATAGCGTTATATAGGATAGCAGTATAACGTATAACGTTATATAGCATATCAGTATAACGTATAACGTTATATAGCATATCAGTATAACGTATCACGTTAGGTAGGATAGCAGTATAACGTATCACGTTATATAGTATTACGTTATAGCGTGTTACGTTATATAGCATATCAGTACAACGTACAACGTTATACAGCATACCAGGATAACGGGTAAGGTTATATAACATATCAGTATAACGTATAACGTTATATAGCATATCAGCAAAACGTATAACGTTATATGGGATGGCAGTATAACGTATCACGATATAGAGTATTGCGTTATAGCGTATTACGTTATATAGCACATCAGTATAACGTATAACGTTATATAGCTTATCAGGATATCGCGTAAAGAGTATTTAGCATATCAGTATGACGTACAAGGTTATATAGCATATCAGTATAAAGTACAACGGTATATAGCATATCAGTATAACGTCTAAAGTTATATAGCATATCAGTATAACGTCTAAAGTTATATAGCATATCAGTATAACGTATCACGTTATGTAGGATAGCAGTATAACGTATCACGTTACATAGTATTACGTTATAGCGTATTACGTTATATAGCATATCAGTATAACGTACAACGTTATAGAGCATAACAGGATAACGGGTGAAGTTATATAACATTTCAGTATAACGTCTAAAGTTATATAGCATATCAGTATAACGTATAACGTTATATAGGATAGCAGTACAACGTATCACGTTATATAGTATAACGTTATAGCGTATTACGTTATGTAGCATATCAGTATAACGTACAACGTTATGGAGCATACCAGGATAACGGGTAAAGTTATATAACAAATCAGTATAACATATAACGTTATATGGCATATCAGTATAACGTATAACGTTTAATAGCATATCAGTATAACGTATAACGTTATATAGGATAGCAGTACAACGTATCACGTTATCTAGTATTACGTTATAGCGTAGTACGTTATGTAGCATATCAGTATAACGTACAACGTTATGGAGCATACCAGGATAACGGGTAAAGTTATATAACATATCAGTATAACATATAACGTTATATAGCATAACAGTATAACGTATAACGTTATATAGCATATCAGGATATCGCGTAAAGCTATTTAGCATATCAGTATGACGTACAAGGTTATATAGCATATCAGTATAAAGTACAACGGTATATAGCATATCAGTATAACGTCTAAAGTTATATAGCATATCATTATAACGTCTAAAGTTATATAGCATATCAGTATAACGTATACCGTTATATAGCATATCAGTATAACGCATAACGTTATATAGGATAGCAGTATAACGCATAACGTTATATAGCATATCAGTATAACGTATAACGTTATATAGGATAGCAGTACAACGTATCACGTTATATAGCATATCAGTATAACGTATCACGTTATGTAGCATAGCAGTATACCGTATCACGTTATATAGTATTACGTTATAGCGTGTTACGTTATATAGCATATCAGTATAACGTATAACGTGATATAGCATATCAGTATAGCGTATAACGTTATATAGCATATCAGTATAACGTATAACGTTATATAGGATAGCAGTATACCGTATAACGTTATATAGCATATCAGTATAACGTATAACGTGATATAGCATATCAGTATAGCGTATCACGCTAGGTAAGATAGCAGTATAACGTATCACGTTATATAGTATTACGTTATAGCGTGTTACGTTATATAGCATATCAGTACAACGTACAACGTTATACAGCATACCAGGATAACGGGTAAGGTTATATAACATATCAGTATAACGTATAACGTTATATAGCATATCAGCAAAACGTATAACGTTATATGGGATGGCAGTATAACGTATCACGATATAGAGTATTGCGTTATAGCGTATTACGTTATATAGCACATCAGTATAACGTATAACGTTATATAGCTTATCAGGATATCGCGTAAAGAGTATTTAGCATATCAGTATGACGTACAAGGTTATATAGCATATCAGTATGACGTACAAGGTTATATAGCATATCAGTATAAAGTACAACGGTATATAGCATATCAGTATAACGTCTAAAGTTATATAGCATATCAGTATAACGTCTAAAGTTATATAGCATATCAGTATAACGTATCACGTTATGTAGGATAGCAGTATAACGTATCACGTTACATAGTATTACGTTATAGCGTATTACGTTATATAGCATATCAGTATAACGTACAACGTTATAGAGCATAACAGGATAACGGGTGAAGTTATATAACTTATCAGTATAGCGTATAACGTTATATAGCATATCAGTATAACGTTTAACGTTATATAGGATAGCAGTATAACGTATAACGTTATATAGCATATCAGTATATCGTATAACGTTATATAGGATAGCAGTACAACGTATCACGTTATATAGTATAACGTTATAACGTATTACGTTATATAGCACATCAGTACAATGTCTAACGTTATGTACCATGTCAGGGTAACGTATAACCTTACATAGCGTATCAGTATAACGTATCACGTTATATAGGATAGCAGTACGACGTATCACGTTATATAGTATTACGTTATAGCGTATTACGTTATATAGCATATCAGTATAACGTACAACGTTATAGAGCATACCAGGATAACGGGTAAGGTTATATAACATATCAGTATAGCGTATAACGTTATATAGCATATCAGTATAACGTATAACGTGATATAGCGTATCAGTATAGCGTATAACGTTATATAGCATATCAGTATAGCGTATCACGTTATATAGCATATCAGTATAGCGTATCATGTTATATAGTATTACGTTATAGCGTGTTACGTTATATAGCATATCAGTATAACGTACAACGTTATAGAGCATACCAGGATAACGGGTAAGGTTATATAACTTATCAGTATAGCGTATAACGTTATATAGCATATCAGTATAACGTTTAACGTTATATAGGAAAGCAGTATAACGTATAACGTTATATAGCATATCAGTATATCGTATAACGTTATATAGCATATCAGTATAACGTATCACGTTATGTAGAAAAGCAGTATAACGTAACACGTTATATAGTATTACGTTATAGCGTGTTACTTTATATAGCATATCAGTATAACGTACAACGCTATAGAGCATATGAGTATAACGTATAACTTTATATAGCATATCAGTATAACGTATCACGTTATGTAGGATAGCAGTATAACGTATCACGTTACATAGTATTACGTTATAGCGTATTACGTTATATAGCATGTCAGTATAACGTACAACGTTATAGAGCATAACAGGATAACGGGTGAAGTTATATAACATATCAGTATAACGTATAACGTTGTATAGCATATCAGTATAACGTATAACGTTTTATAGCATATCAGTATAACGTCTAAAGTTATATAGCATATCAGTATAACGTATAACGTTATATAGGATAGCAGTACAACGTATCACGTTATCTAGTATTACGTTATAGCGTATTACGTTATATAGCACATCAGTATAACGTACAACGTTATAGAGCATATCAGGATAACGGGTGAAGTTACATAACATATCAGTTTAACGTATAACGTTATATAGCATATCAGTAAAACGTATATCGTTTTATAGCATATCAGTATAAAGTCTAAAGTTATATAGCATATCAGTATAACGTATAACGTTATATAGGATAGCAGTACAACGTATCACGTTATATAGTATAACGTTATAGCGTATTACGTTATGTAGCATATCAGTATAACGTACAACGTTATAGAGCATATCAGGATAACGGGTGAAGTTATATAACATATCAGTATAACGTATAACGTTATATAGCATATCAGTAAAACTTATAACGTTTTATAGCATTTCAGTATAACGTCTAAAGTTACATGGCATATCAGTATAACTTATAACGTTATATAGGATAGCAGTACAACGTATCACGTTATATAGTATAACGTTATAGCGTACAACGTTATATAGCATATCAGTATAACGAACAACGTTATAGAGCATACCAGGATAACGGGTAAAGTTATGTAACATATCAGTATAACATATAACGTTATATAGCATATCAGTATAACGTATAACGTTTAATAGCATATCAGTATAACGTATAACGTTATATAGCATATCAGTATAACGTATAACGTGATATAGCATATCAGTATAGCGTATAACGTTATATAGTATTACGTTATAGCGTATTACGTTATATAGCATATCAGTATAGCGTATTACGTTATATAGCATATCAGTATAACGTACAACGTTATAGAGCATATCAGTATAACGTATAACGTGATATAGTATATCAGTATAACGTATAACGTTATATAGGATAGCAGTATAACGTATAACGTTATATAGCACATCAGTATAACGTATCACGTTATGTAGGATAGCAGTATAACGTATAACGTTATATAGCATATCAGTATAACGTATCACGTTATGTAGGATAAAAGTATAACGTATCACGTTTAATAGCATATCAGTATAAGGTCTAAAGTTATATAGCATATCAGTATAACGTATAACGTTATATAGGATAGCAGTACAACGTATAACGTTATATAGCATATCAGTATAACGTATCACGTTATGTAGGATAGCAGTATAACATATCGCGTTTAATAGCATATCAGTATAACGTATAACGTGATATAGCATATCAGTATAGCGTATAACGTTATATAGCATACCAGTATACCGTATAACGTTATATAGCATATCAGTATAACGTATAACGTGATATAGCATATCAGTATAACGTATAACGTTATATAGGATAGCAGTATAACGTATAACGTTATATAGCATATCAGTATAACGTATCACGTTATGTAGGATAGCAGTATAACGTATCGCGTTATATAGTATTACGTTATAGCGTATTACGTTATATAGCACATCAGTATAACGCATAACGTTATATAGCATATCAGGATATCGCGTAAAGCTATTTAGCATATCACTATGACATACAAGGTTATATAGCATATCAGTATAAAGTACAACGGTATATAGCATATCAGTATAACGTCTAAAGTTATATAGCATATCAGTATAACGTATAACGTTATATAGGATAGCAGTATACCGTATCACGTTATATAGTATTACGTTATAGCGTATTACGTTATATAGCACATCAGTATAACGTATAACGTTATATAGGATAGCAGTACAACGTATCACGTTATATAGTATAACGTTATAGCGTACAACGTTATATAGCATATCAGTATAACGTACAACGTTATAGAGCATACCAGGATAACGGGTAAAGTTATGTAACATATCAGTATAACGTATAACGTTATATAGCATATCAGTATAACGTATAACGTGATATAGCATATCAGTATAGCGTATAACGTTATATAGTATTACGTTATAGCGTATTACGTTATATAGCATATCAGTATACCGTACAACGTTATAGAGCATATCAGGATAAAGGGTGAAGTTATATAACATGTCAGTATAACGTATAACGTTATATAGCATATCAGTATAACGTATAACGTTTTATAGCATATCAGTATAACGTCTAAAGTTATATAGCATATCAGTATAGCGTATTACGTTATATAGGATAGCAGTACAACGTATCACGTTATATAGTATAACGTTATAGCGTATTACGTTATGTAGCATATCAGTATAACGTACAACGTTATAGAGCATACCAGGATAACGGGTGAAGTTATATAACATGTCAGTATAACGTATAACGTTATATAGCATATCAGTATAACGTATAACGTTTCATAGCATATCAGTATAACGTCTAAAGTTATATAGCATATTAGTATAACGTATAACGTTATATAGGATAGCAGTACAACGTATCACGTTATATATTATTACGTTATAGCGTATTACGTTATATAGCATATCAGTATACCGTACAACGTTATAGAGCATATCAGGATAAAGGGTGAAGTTATATAACATGTCTGTATAACGTATAACGTTATATAGCATATCAGTATAACGTATAACGTTTTATAGCATATCAGTATAACGTCTAAAGTTATATAGCATATTAGTATAACGTATAACGTTATATAGGATAGCAGTACAACGTATCACGTTATATAGTATTACGTTATAGCGTATTACGTTATGTAGCATATCAGTATAACGTACAACGTTATAGAGCATACCAGGATAACGGGTAAAGTTATATAACATATCAGTATAACATATAACGTTATATAGCATATCAGTATAACGTACAACGTTTAATAGCATATCAGTATAACGTATAACGTTATATAGCATATCAGTATAACGTATAACGTGATATTGCATATCAGTATAGCGTATAACGTTATATAGCATATCAGTATAACGTATAACGTTATGTAGGATAGCAGTATAACGTATCACGTTACATAGTATTACGTTATAGCGTATTACGTTATATAGCATGTCAGTATAACGTACAACGTTATAGAGCATAACAGGATAACGGGTGAAGTTATATAACATATCAGTATAACGTATAACGTTGTATAGCATATCAGTATAGCGTATAACGTTTTATAGCATATCAGTATAACGTCTAAAGTTATATAGCATATCAGTATAACGTATAACGTTATATAGGATAGCAGTACAACGTATCACGTTATCTAGTATTACGTTATAGCGTATTACGTTATATAGCACATCAGTATAACGTACAACGTTATAGAGCATATCAGGATAACGGGTGAAGTTACATAACATATCAGTTTAACGTATAACGTTATATAGCATATCAGTAAAACGTATATCGTTTTATAGCATATCAGTATAAAGTCTAAAGTTATATAGCATATCAGAATAACGTATAACGTTATATAGGATAGCAGTACAACGTATCACGTTATATAGTATAACGTTATAGCGTATTACGTCATGTAGCATATCAGTATAACGTACAACGTTATAGAGCATACCAGGATAACGGGTAAAGTTACATAACATATCAGTATAACATATAACGTTATATGGCATATCAGTATAACGTATAACGTTTAATAGCATATCAGTATAACGTATAACGTTATATAGGATAGCAGTACAACGTATCACGTTATCTAGTATTACGTTATAGCGTATTACGTTATGTAGCATATCAGTATAACGTACAACGTTATAGAGCATACCAGGATAACGGGTAAAGTTATATAACATATCAGTATAACATATAACGTTATATAGCATAACAGTATAACGTATAACGTTATATAGCATATCAGGATATCGCGTAAAGCTATTTAGCATATCAGTATGACGTACAAGGTTATATAGTATATCAGTATAAAGTACAACGGTATATAGCATATCAGTATAACGTCTAAAGTTATATAGCATATCATTATAACGTCTAAAGTTATATAGCATATCAGTATAACGTATACCGTTATATAGCATATCAGTATAACGTATAACGTTATATAGGATAGCAGTACAACGTATCACGTTATATAGTATTACGTTATAGCGTACAACGTTATATAGCATATCAGTATAACGAACAACGTTATAGAGCATACCAGGATAACGGGTAAAGTTATGTAACATATCAGTATAACATATAACGTTATATAGCATATCAGTATAACGTATAACGTTTAATAGCATATCAGTATAACGTATAATGTTATATAGGATAGCAGTATCACGTATCACGTTATAGAGCATATCGGTATAACGAATAACGTTATATAGCATAGCAGTATAACGTATAACGTTACATAGGATAGCAGTATAAGGTATCACGTTGTATAGTATTACGTTATAGCGCATTACGTTATATAGCATATCAGTATAACGTACAACGTTATATATGTTATCAGTATAACGTATAGCGTTATATAGTATACCAGTATAACGTATCACGTTATATTGCAAATCTGTATAACGAATAACGATATATAGGATGGCAGTATAACGTATCACGATATAGAGTATTACGTTATAGCGTATTACGTTATATAGCACATCATTATAACGTATAACGTTATATAGCATATCAGTATAACGTACAACGTTATAGAGCATACCAGGATAACGGGTAAAGTTATATAACATATCAGTGTAACATATAACGTTATATAGCATATCAGTATAACGTATAACGTTTAATAGCATATCAGTATAACGTATAACGTTATATAGCATATCAGTATAACGTATAACGTGATATAGCATATCAGTATAGCGTATAACGTTATATAGTATACCAGTATAACGTATCACGTTATATTGCAAATCAGTATAACGAATAACGATATATAGGATGGCAGTATAACGTATCACGATATAGAGTATTACGTTATAGCGTATTACGTTATATAGCACATCATTATAACGTATAACGTTATATAGCATATCAGTATAACGTACAACGTTATAGAGCATACCAGGATAACGGGTAAAGTTATATAACATATCAGTATAACATATAACGTTATATAGCATATCAGTATGACGTATAACGTTATATAGGATAGCAGTACAACGTATCACGTTATCTAGTATTACGTTATAGCGTATTACGTTATATAGCACATCAGTATAACGTACAACGTTATAGAGCATATCAGGATAACGGGTGAAGTTACATAACATATCAGTTTAACGTATAACGTTATATAGCATATCAGTAAAACGTATATCGTTTTATAGCATATCAGTATAAAGTCTAAAGTTATATAGCATATCAGTATAACGTATAACGTTATATAGGATAGCAGTACAACGTATCACGTTATATAGTATAACGTTATAGCGTATTACGTTATGTAGCATATCAGTATAACGTACAACGTTATAGAGCATATCAGGATAACGGGTGAAGTTATATAACATATCAGTATAACGTATAACGTTATATAGCATATCAGTAAAACTTATAACGTTTTATAGCATTTCAGTATAACGTCTAAAGTTACATGGCATATCAGTATAACTTATAACGTTATATAGGATAGCAGTACAACGTATCACGTTATATAGTATAACGTTATAGCGTACAACGTTATATAGCATATCAGTATAACGAACAACGTTATAGAGCATACCAGGATAACGGGTAAAGTTATGTAACATATCAGTATAACATATAACGTTATATAGCATATCAGTATAACGTATAACGTTTAATAGCATATCAGTATAACGTATAACGTTATATAGCATATCAGTATAACGTATAACGTGATATAGCATATCAGTATAGCGTATAACGTTATATAGTATTACGTTATAGCGTATTACGTTATATAGCATATCAGTATAGCGTATTACGTTATATAGCATATCAGTATAACGTACAACGTTATAGAGCATATCAGTATAACGTATAACGTGATATAGTATATCAGTATAACGTATAACGTTATATAGGATAGCAGTATAACGTATAACGTTATATAGCACATCAGTATAACGTATCACGTTATGTAGGATAGCAGTATAACGTATAACGTTATATAGCATATCAGTATAACGTATCACGTTATGTAGGATAAAAGTATAACGTATCACGTTTAATAGCATATCAGTATAAGGTCTAAAGTTATATAGCATATCAGTATAACGTATAACGTTATATAGGATAGCAGTACAACGTATAACGTTATATAGCATATCAGTATAACGTATCACGTTATGTAGGATAGCAGTATAACATATCGCGTTTAATAGCATATCAGTATAACGTATAACGTGATATAGCATATCAGTATAGCGTATAACGTTATATAGCATACCAGTATACCGTATAACGTTATATAGCATATCAGTATAACGTATAACGTGATATAGCATATCAGTATAACGTATAACGTTATATAGGATAGCAGTATAACGTATAACGTTATATAGCATATCAGTATAACGTATCACGTTATGTAGGATAGCAGTATAACGTATCGCGTTATATAGTATTACGTTATAGCGTATTACGTTATATAGCACATCAGTATAACGCATAACGTTATATAGCATATCAGGATATCGCGTAAAGCTATTTAGCATATCACTATGACATACAAGGTTATATAGCATATCAGTATAAAGTACAACGGTATATAGCATATCAGTATAACGTCTAAAGTTATATAGCATATCAGTATAACGTATAACGTTATATAGGATAGCAGTATACCGTATCACGTTATATAGTATTACGTTATAGCGTATTACGTTATATAGCACATCAGTATAACGTATAACGTTATATAGGATAGCAGTACAACGTATCACGTTATATAGTATAACGTTATAGCGTACAACGTTATATAGCATATCAGTATAACGTACAACGTTATAGAGCATACCAGGATAACGGGTAAAGTTATGTAACATATCAGTATAACGTATAACGTTATATAGCATATCAGTATAACGTATAACGTGATATAGCATATCAGTATAGCGTATAACGTTATATAGTATTACGTTATAGCGTATTACGTTATATAGCATATCAGTATACCGTACAACGTTATAGAGCATATCAGGATAAAGGGTGAAGTTATATAACATGTCAGTATAACGTATAACGTTATATAGCATATCAGTATAACGTATAACGTTTTATAGCATATCAGTATAACGTCTAAAGTTATATAGCATATCAGTATAGCGTATTACGTTATATAGGATAGCAGTACAACGTATCACGTTATATAGTATAACGTTATAGCGTATTACGTTATGTAGCATATCAGTATAACGTACAACGTTATAGAGCATACCAGGATAACGGGTGAAGTTATATAACATGTCAGTATAACGTATAACGTTATATAGCATATCAGTATAACGTATAACGTTTCATAGCATATCAGTATAACGTCTAAAGTTATATAGCATATTAGTATAACGTATAACGTTATATAGGATAGCAGTACAACGTATCACGTTATATATTATTACGTTATAGCGTATTACGTTATATAGCATATCAGTATACCGTACAACGTTATAGAGCATATCAGGATAAAGGGTGAAGTTATATAACATGTCTGTATAACGTATAACGTTATATAGCATATCAGTATAACGTATAACGTTTTATAGCATATCAGTATAACGTCTAAAGTTATATAGCATATTAGTATAACGTATAACGTTATATAGGATAGCAGTACAACGTATCACGTTATATAGTATTACGTTATAGCGTATTACGTTATGTAGCATATCAGTATAACGTACAACGTTATAGAGCATACCAGGATAACGGGTAAAGTTATATAACATATCAGTATAACATATAACGTTATATAGCATATCAGTATAACGTACAACGTTTAATAGCATATCAGTATAACGTATAACGTTATATAGCATATCAGTATAACGTATAACGTGATATTGCATATCAGTATAGCGTATAACGTTATATAGCATATCAGTATAACGTATAACGTTATGTAGGATAGCAGTATAACGTATCACGTTACATAGTATTACGTTATAGCGTATTACGTTATATAGCATGTCAGTATAACGTACAACGTTATAGAGCATAACAGGATAACGGGTGAAGTTATATAACATATCAGTATAACGTATAACGTTGTATAGCATATCAGTATAGCGTATAACGTTTTATAGCATATCAGTATAACGTCTAAAGTTATATAGCATATCAGTATAACGTATAACGTTATATAGGATAGCAGTACAACGTATCACGTTATCTAGTATTACGTTATAGCGTATTACGTTATATAGCACATCAGTATAACGTACAACGTTATAGAGCATATCAGGATAACGGGTGAAGTTACATAACATATCAGTTTAACGTATAACGTTATATAGCATATCAGTAAAACGTATATCGTTTTATAGCATATCAGTATAAAGTCTAAAGTTATATAGCATATCAGAATAACGTATAACGTTATATAGGATAGCAGTACAACGTATCACGTTATATAGTATAACGTTATAGCGTATTACGTCATGTAGCATATCAGTATAACGTACAACGTTATAGAGCATACCAGGATAACGGGTAAAGTTACATAACATATCAGTATAACATATAACGTTATATGGCATATCAGTATAACGTATAACGTTTAATAGCATATCAGTATAACGTATAACGTTATATAGGATAGCAGTACAACGTATCACGTTATCTAGTATTACGTTATAGCGTATTACGTTATGTAGCATATCAGTATAACGTACAACGTTATAGAGCATACCAGGATAACGGGTAAAGTTATATAACATATCAGTATAACATATAACGTTATATAGCATAACAGTATAACGTATAACGTTATATAGCATATCAGGATATCGCGTAAAGCTATTTAGCATATCAGTATGACGTACAAGGTTATATAGTATATCAGTATAAAGTACAACGGTATATAGCATATCAGTATAACGTCTAAAGTTATATAGCATATCATTATAACGTCTAAAGTTATATAGCATATCAGTATAACGTATACCGTTATATAGCATATCAGTATAACGTATAACGTTATATAGGATAGCAGTACAACGTATCACGTTATATAGTATTACGTTATAGCGTACAACGTTATATAGCATATCAGTATAACGAACAACGTTATAGAGCATACCAGGATAACGGGTAAAGTTATGTAACATATCAGTATAACATATAACGTTATATAGCATATCAGTATAACGTATAACGTTTAATAGCATATCAGTATAACGTATAATGTTATATAGGATAGCAGTATCACGTATCACGTTATAGAGCATATCGGTATAACGAATAACGTTATATAGCATAGCAGTATAACGTATAACGTTACATAGGATAGCAGTATAAGGTATCACGTTGTATAGTATTACGTTATAGCGCATTACGTTATATAGCATATCAGTATAACGTACAACGTTATATATGTTATCAGTATAACGTATAGCGTTATATAGTATACCAGTATAACGTATCACGTTATATTGCAAATCTGTATAACGAATAACGATATATAGGATGGCAGTATAACGTATCACGATATAGAGTATTACGTTATAGCGTATTACGTTATATAGCACATCATTATAACGTATAACGTTATATAGCATATCAGTATAACGTACAACGTTATAGAGCATACCAGGATAACGGGTAAAGTTATATAACATATCAGTGTAACATATAACGTTATATAGCATATCAGTATAACGTATAACGTTTAATAGCATATCAGTATAACGTATAACGTTATATAGCATATCAGTATAACGTATAACGTGATATAGCATATCAGTATAGCGTATAACGTTATATAGTATACCAGTATAACGTATCACGTTATATTGCAAATCAGTATAACGAATAACGATATATAGGATGGCAGTATAACGTATCACGATATAGAGTATTACGTTATAGCGTATTACGTTATATAGCACATCATTATAACGTATAACGTTATATAGCATATCAGTATAACGTACAACGTTATAGAGCATACCAGGATAACGGGTAAAGTTATATAACATATCAGTATAACATATAACGTTATATAGCATATCAGTATGACGTATAACGTTTAATAGCATATCAGTATAACGTATAACGTTATATAGCATATCAGTATAACGTATAACGTGATATAGCATATCAGTATACCGTACAACGTTATAGAGCATATCAGGATAAAGGGTGAAGTTATATAACATGTCAGTATAACGTATAACGTTATATAGCATATCAGTATAACGTATAACGTTTTATAGCATATCAGTATAACGTCTAAAGTTATATAGCATATCAGTATAGCGTATTACGTTATATAGCATATCAGTATAACGTATCACGTTATGTAGGATAGCAGTATAACGTATAACGTTATATAGCATATCAGTATAACGTATCACGTTATGTAGGATAGCAGTATAACGTATAACGTTATATAGCATATCAGTATAACGTATAACGTTATATAGGATAGCAGTATACCGTATCACGTTATATAGTATTACGTTATAGCGTATTACGTTATATAGCACATCAGTATAACGTATAACGTTATATAGGATAGCAGTACAACGTATCACGTTATATAGTATAACGTTATAGCGTACAACGTTATATAGCATATCAGTATAACGTACAACGTTATAGAGCATACCAGGATAACGGGTAAAGTTATGTAACATATCAGTATAACGTATAACGTTATATAGCATATCAGTATAACGTATAACGTGATATAGCATATCAGTATAGCGTATAACGTTATATAGTATTACGTTATAGCGTATTACGTTATATAGCATATCAGTATACCGTACAACGTTATAGAGCATATCAGGATAAAGGGTGAAGTTATATAACATGTCAGTATAACGTATAACGTTATATAGCATATCAGTATAACGTATAACGTTTTATAGCATATCAGTATAACGTCTAAAGTTATATAGCATATCAGTATAGCGTATTACGTTATATAGGATAGCAGTACAACGTATCACGTTATATAGTATAACGTTATAGCGTATTACGTTATGTAGCATATCAGTATAACGTACAACGTTATAGAGCATACCAGGATAACGGGTAAAGTTACATAACATATCAGTATAACATATAACGTTATATGGCATATCAGTATAACGTATAACGTTTAATAGCATATCAGTATAACGTATAACGTTATATAGGATAGCAGTACAACGTATCACGTTATCTAGTATTACGTTATAGCGTATTACGTTATGTAGCATATCAGTATAACGTACAACGTTATAGAGCATACCAGGATAACGGGTAAAGTTATATAACATGTCAGTATAACGTATAACGTTATATAGCATATCAGTATAACGTATAACGTTTCATAGCATATCAGTATAACGTCTAAAGTTATATAGCATATTAGTATAACGTATAACGTTATATAGGATAGCAGTACAACGTATCACGTTATATATTATTACGTTATAGCGTATTACGTTATATAGCATATCAGTATACCGTACAACGTTATAGAGCATATCAGGATAAAGGGTGAAGTTATATAACATGTCTGTATAACGTATAACGTTATATAGCATATCAGTATAACGTATAACGTTTTATAGCATATCAGTATAACGTCTAAAGTTATATAGCATATTAGTATAACGTTTAACGTTATATAGGATAGCAGTACAACGTATCACGTTATATAGTATAACGTTATAGCGTATTACGTTATGTAGCATATCAGTATAACGTACAACGTTATAGAGCATACCAGGATAACGGGTAAAGTTACATAACATATCAGTATAACATATAACGTTATATGGCATATCAGTATAACGTATAACGTTTAATAGCATATCAGTATAACGTATAACGTTGTATAGCATATCAGTATAACGTATAACGTTTTATAGCATATCAGTATAACGTCTAAAGTTATATAGCATATCAGTATAACGTATAACGTTATATAGGATAGCAGTACAACGTATCACGTTATCTAGTATTACGTTATAGCGTATTACGTTATATAGCACATCAGTATAACGTACAACGTTATAGAGCATATCAGGATAACGGGTAAAGTTACATAACATATCAGTATAACATATAACGTTATATGGCATATCAGTATAACGTATAACGTTATATAGCATATCAGGATATCGCGTTAAGCTATTTAGCATATCAGTATGACGTACAAGGTTATATAGTATATCAGTATAAAGTACAACGGTATATAGCATATCAGTATAACGTCTAAAGTTATATAGCATATCATTATAACGTCTAAAGTTATATAGCATATCAGTATAACGTATACCGTTATATAGCATATCAGTATAACGTATAACGTTATATAGGATAGCAGTACAACGTATCACGTTATATAGTATTACGTTATAGCGTATTACGTTATATAGCATATCAGTATAACGTACAACGTTATAGAGCATATCAGGATAACGGGTGAAGTTATATAACATATCAGTATAACGTATAACGTTATATAGCATATCAGTAAAACTTATAACGTTTTATAGCATTTCAGTATAACGTCTAAAGTTACATGGCATATCAGTATAACTTATAACGTTATATAGGATAGCAGTACAACGTATCACGTTATATAGTATAACGTTATAGCGTACAACGTTATATAGCATATCAGTATAACGAACAACGTTATAGAGCATACCAGGATAACGGGTAAAGTTATGTAACATATCAGTATAACATATAACGTTATATAGCATATCAGTATAACGTATAACGTTTAATAGCATATCAGTATAACGTATAATGTTATATAGGATAGCAGTATCACGTATCACGTTATAGAGCATATCGGTATAACGAATAACGTTATATAGCATAGCAGTATAACGTATAACGTTACATAGGATAGCAGTATAAGGTATCACGTTGTATAGTATTACGTTATAGCGCATTACGTTATATAGCATATCAGTATAACGTACAACGTTATATATGTTATCAGTATAACGTATAGCGTTATATAGTATACCAGTATAACGTATCACGTTATATTGCAAATCAGTATAACGAATAACGATATATAGGATGGCAGTATAACGTATCACGATATAGAGTATTACGTTATAGCGTATTACGTTATATAGCACATCATTATAACGTATAACGTTATATAGCATATCAGTATAACGTACAACGTTATAGAGCATACCAGGATAACGGGTAAAGTTATATAACATATCAGTATAACATGTAACGTTATATAGCATATCAGTATAACGTATAACGTTTAATAGCATATCAGTATAACGTATAACGTTATATAGCATATCAGTATAACGTATAACGTGATATAGCATATCAGTATAGCGTATAACGTTATATAGTATACCAGTATAACGTATCACGTTATATTGCAAATCAGTATAACGAATAACGATATATAGGATGGCAGTATAACGTATCACGATATAGAGTATTACGTTATAGCGTATTACGTTATATAGCACATCATTATAACGTATAACGTTATATAGCATATCAGTATAACGTACAACGTTATAGAGCATACCAGGATAACGGGTAAAGTTATATAACATATCAGTATAACATATAACGTTATATAGCATATCAGTATAACGTATAACGTTTAATAGCATATCAGTATAACGTATAACGTTATATAGCATATCAGTATAACGTATAACGTGATATAGCATATCAGTATAGCGTATAACGTTATATAGTATTACGTTATAGCGTATTACGTTATATAGCATATCAGTATACCGTACAACGTTATAGAGCATATCAGGATAAAGGGTGAAGTTATATAACATGTCAGTATAACGTATAACGTTATATAGCATATCAGTATAACGTATAACGTTTTATAGCATATCAGTATAACGTCTAAAGTTATATAGCATATCAGTATAGCGTATTACGTTATATAGCATATCAGTATAACGTACAACGTTATAGAGCATATCAGTATAACGTATAACGTGATATAGTATATCAGTATAACGTATAACGCTATATAGGATAGCAGTATAACGTATAACGTTATAAAGCACATCAGTATAACGTATCACGTTATGTAGGATAGCAGTATAACGTATAACGTTATATAGCATATCAGTATAACGTATCACGTTATGTAGGATAAAAGTATAACGTATCACGTTTAATAGCATATCAGTATAAGGTCTAAAGTTATATAGCATATCAGTATAACGTATAACGTTATATAGGATAGCAGTACAACGTATAACGTTATATAGCATATCAGTATAACGTATCACGTTATGTAGGATAGCAGTATAACATATCACGTTTAATAGCATATCAGTATAACGTATAACGTGATATAGCATATCAGTATAGCGTATAACGTTATATAGCATACCAGTATACCGTATAACGTTATATAGCATATCAGTATAACGTATAACGTGATATAGCATATCAGTATAACGTATAACGTTATATAGGATAGCAGTATAACGTATAACGTTATATAGCATATCAGTATAACGTATCACGTTATGTAGGATAGCAGTATAACGTATCGCGTTATATAGTATTACGTTATAGCGTATTACGTTATATAGCACATCAGTATAACGCATAACGTTATATAGCATATCAGGATATCGCGTAAAGCTATTTAGCATATCACTATGACGTACAAGGTTATATAGCATATCAGTATAAAGTACAACGGTATATAGCATATCAGTATATCGTCTAAAGATATATAGCATATCAGTATAACGTATAACGTTATATAGGATAGCAGTATACCGTATCACGTTATATAGTATTACGTTATAGCGTATTACGTTATATAGCACATCAGTATAACGTATAACGTTATATAGGATAGCAGTACAACGTATCACGTTATATAGTATAACGTTATAGCGTACAACGTTATATAGCATATCAGTATAACGTACAACGTTATAGAGCATACCAGGATAACGGGTAAAGTTATGTAACATATCAGTATAACGTATAACGTTATATAGCATATCAGTATAACGTATAACGTGATATAGCATATCAGTATAGCGTATAACGTTATATAGTATTACGTTATAGCGTATTACGTTATATAGCATATCAGTATACCGTACAACGTTATAGAGCATATCAGGATAAAGGGTGAAGTTATATAACATGTCAGTATAACGTATAACGTTATATAGCATATCAGTATAACGTATAACGTTTTATAGCATATCAGTATAACGTCTAAAGTTATATAGCATATCAGTATAGCGTATTACGTTATATAGGATAGCAGTACAACGTATCACGTTATATAGTATTACGTTATAGCGTGTTACGTTATATAGCATATCAGTATAACTTATAACGTTATATAGGATAGCAGTACAACGTATCACGTTATCTAGTATTACGTTATAGCGTATTACGTTATATAGCACATCAGTATAACGTACAACGTTATAGAGCATATCAGGATAACGGGTGAAGTTACATAACATATCAGTTTAACGTATAACGTTATATAGCATATCAGTAAAACGTATATCGTTTTATAGCATATCAGTATAAAGTCTAAAGTTATATAGCATATCAGTATAACGTTTAACGTTATATAGGATAGCAGTACAACGTATCACGTTATATAGTATAACGTTATAGCGTATTACGTTATGTAGCATATCAGTATAACGTACAACGTTATAGAGCATACCAGGATAACGGGTAAAGTTACATAACATATCAGTATAACATATAACGTTATATGGCATATCAGTATAACGTATAACGTTTAATAGCATATCAGTATAACGTATAACGTTGTATAGCATATCAGTATAACGTATAACGTTTTATAGCATATCAGTATAACGTCTAAAGTTATATAGCATATCAGTATAACGTATAACGTTATATAGGATAGCAGTACAACGTATCACGTTATCTAGTATTACGTTATAGCGTATTACGTTATATAGCACATCAGTATAACGTACAACGTTATAGAGCATATCAGGATAACGGGTAAAGTTACATAACATATCAGTATAACATATAACGTTATATGGCATATCAGTATAACGTATAACGTTATATAGCATATCAGGATATCGCGTTAAGCTATTTAGCATATCAGTATGACGTACAAGGTTATATAGTATATCAGTATAAAGTACAACGGTATATAGCATATCAGTATAACGTCTAAAGTTATATAGCATATCATTATAACGTCTAAAGTTATATAGCATATCAGTATAACGTATACCGTTATATAGCATATCAGTATAACGTATAACGTTATATAGGATAGCAGTACAACGTATCACGTTATATAGTATTACGTTATAGCGTATTACGTTATATAGCATATCAGTATAACGTACAACGTTATAGAGCATATCAGGATAACGGGTGAAGTTATATAACATATCAGTATAACGTATAACGTTATATAGCATATCAGTAAAACTTATAACGTTTTATAGCATTTCAGTATAACGTCTAAAGTTACATGGCATATCAGTATAACTTATAACGTTATGTAGGATAGCAGTACAACGTATCACGTTATATAGTATAACGTTATAGCGTACAACGTTATATAGCATATCAGTATAACGAACAACGTTATAGAGCATACCAGGATAACGGGTAAAGTTATGTAACATATCAGTATAACATATAACGTTATATAGCATATCAGTATAACGTATAACGTTTAATAGCATATCAGTATAACGTATAATGTTATATAGGATAGCAGTATCACGTATCACGTTATAGAGCATATCGGTATAACGAATAACGTTATATAGCATAGCAGTATAACGTATAACGTTACATAGGATAGCAGTATAAGGTATCACGTTGTATAGTATTACGTTATAGCGCATTACGTTATATAGCATATCAGTATAACGTACAACGTTATATATGTTATCAGTATAACGTATAGCGTTATATAGTATACCAGTATAACGTATCACGTTATATTGCAAATCAGTATAACGAATAACGATATATAGGATGGCAGTATAACGTATCACGATATAGAGTATTACGTTATAGCGTATTACGTTATATAGCACATCATTATAACGTATAACGTTATATAGCATATCAGTATAACGTACAACGTTATAGAGCATACCAGGATAACGGGTAAAGTTATATAACATATCAGTATAACATGTAACGTTATATAGCATATCAGTATAACGTATAACGTTTAATAGCATATCAGTATAACGTATAACGTTATATAGCATATCAGTATAACGTATAACGTGATATAGCATATCAGTATAGCGTATAACGTTATATAGTATACCAGTATAACGTATCACGTTATATTGCAAATCAGTATAACGAATAACGATATATAGGATGGCAGTATAACGTATCACGATATAGAGTATTACGTTATAGCGTATTACGTTATATAGCACATCATTATAACGTATAACGTTATATAGCATATCAGTATAACGTACAACGTTATAGAGCATACCAGGATAACGGGTAAAGTTATATAACATATCAGTATAACATATAACGTTATATAGCATATCAGTATAACGTATAACGTTTAATAGCATATCAGTATAACGTATAACGTTATATAGCATATCAGTATAACGTATAACGTGATATAGCATATCAGTATAGCGTATAACGTTATATAGTATTACGTTATAGCGTATTACGTTATATAGCATATCAGTATACCGTACAACGTTATAGAGCATATCAGGATAAAGGGTGAAGTTATATAACATGTCAGTATAACGTATAACGTTATATAGCATATCAGTATAACGTATAACGTTTTATAGCATATCAGTATAACGTCTAAAGTTATATAGCATATCAGTATAGCGTATTACGTTATATAGCATATCAGTATAACGTACAACGTTATAGAGCATATCAGTATAACGTATAACGTGATATAGTATATCAGTATAACGTATAACGTTATATAGGATAGCAGTATAACGTATAACGTTATATAGCACATCAGTATAACGTATCACGTTATGTAGGATAGCAGTATAACGTATAACGTTATATAGCATATCAGTATAACGTATCACGTTATGTAGGATAAAAGTATAACGTATCACGTTTAATAGCATATCAGTATAAGGTCTAAAGTTATATAGCATATCAGTATAACGTATAACGTTATATAGGATAGCAGTACAACGTATAACGTTATATAGCATATCAGTATAACGTATCACGTTATGTAGGATAGCAGTATAACATATCACGTTTAATAGCATATCAGTATAACGTATAACGTGATATAGCA
Source organism: Bombus sylvestris (assembly GCA_911622165.2). NCBI lineage: Eukaryota > Metazoa > Arthropoda > Insecta > Hymenoptera > Apidae > Bombus > Bombus sylvestris. The sequence goes on along the minus strand of OU443159.1, from coordinate 6,597,406 downwards.
TATCAGTATAGCGTATAACGTTATATAGCATACCAGTATACCGTATAACGTTATATAGCATATCAGTATAACGTATAACGTGATATAGCATATCAGTATAACGTATAACGTTATATAGGATAGCAGTATAACGTATAACGTTATATAGCATATCAGTATAACGTATCACGTTATGTAGGATAGCAGTATAACGTATCGCGTTATATAGTATTACGTTATAGCGTATTACGTTATATAGCACATCAGTATAACGCATAACGTTATATAGCATATCAGGATATCGCGTAAAGCTATTTAGCATATCACTATGACGTACAAGGTTATATAGCATATCAGTATAAAGTACAACGGTATATAGCATATCAGTATAACGTCTAAAGATATATAGCATATCAGTATAACGTATAACGTTATATAGGATAGCAGTATACCGTATCACGTTATATAGTATTACGTTATAGCGTATTACGTTATATAGCACATCAGTATAACGTATAACGTTATATAGGATAGCAGTACAACGTATCACGTTATATAGTATAACGTTATAGCGTACAACGTTATATAGCATATCAGTATAACGTACAACGTTATAGAGCATACCAGGATAACGGGTAAAGTTATGTAACATATCAGTATAACGTATAACGTTATATAGCATATCAGTATAACGTATAACGTGATATAGCATATCAGTATAGCGTATAACGTTATATAGTATTACGTTATAGCGTATTACGTTATATAGCATATCAGTATACCGTACAACGTTATAGAGCATATCAGGATAAAGGGTGAAGTTATATAACATGTCAGTATAACGTATAACGTTATATAGCATATCAGTATAACGTATAACGTTTTATAGCATATCAGTATAACGTCTAAAGTTATATAGCATATCAGTATAGCGTATTACGTTATATAGGATAGCAGTACAACGTATCACGTTATATAGTATAACGTTATAGCGTATTACGTTATGTAGCATATCAGTATAACGTACAACGTTATAGAGCATACCAGGATAACGGGTAAAGTTACATAACATATCAGTATAACATATAACGTTATATGGCATATCAGTATAACGTATAACGTTTAATAGCATATCAGTATAACGTATAACGTTATATAGGATAGCAGTACAACGTATCACGTTATCTAGTATTACGTTATAGCGTATTACGTTATGTAGCATATCAGTATAACGTACAACGTTATAGAGCATACCAGGATAACGGGTAAAGTTATATAACATGTCAGTATAACGTATAACGTTATATAGCATATCAGTATAACGTATAACGTTTCATAGCATATCAGTATAACGTCTAAAGTTATATAGCATATTAGTATAACGTATAACGTTATATAGGATAGCAGTACAACGTATCACGTTATATATTATTACGTTATAGCGTATTACGTTATATAGCATATCAGTATACCGTACAACGTTATAGAGCATATCAGGATAAAGGGTGAAGTTATATAACATGTCTGTATAACGTATAACGTTATATAGCATATCAGTATAACGTATAACGTTTTATAGCATATCAGTATAACGTCTAAAGTTATATAGCATATTAGTATAACGTATAACGTTATATAGGATAGCAGTACAACGTATCACGTTATATAGTATTACGTTATAGCGTATTACGTTATGTAGCATATCAGTATAACGTACAACGTTATAGAGCATACCAGGATAACGGGTAAAGTTATATAACATATCAGTATAACATATAACGTTATATAGCATATCAGTATAACGTACAACGTTTAATAGCATATCAGTATAACGTATAACGTTATATAGCATATCAGTATAACGTATAACGTGATATTGCATATCAGTATAGCGTATAACGTTATATAGCATATCAGTATAACGTATAACGTTATGTAGGATAGCAGTATAACGTATCACGTTACATAGTATTACGTTATAGCGTATTACGTTATATAGCATGTCAGTATAACGTACAACGTTATAGAGCATAACAGGATAACGGGTGAAGTTATATAACATATCAGTATAACGTATAACGTTGTATAGCATATCAGTATAACGTATAACGTTTTATAGCATATCAGTATAACGTCTAAAGTTATATAGCATATCAGAATAACGTATAACGTTATATAGGATAGCAGTACAACGTATCACGTTATATAGTATAACGTTATAGCGTATTACGTTATGTAGCATATCAGTATAACGTACAACGTTATAGAGCATACCAGGATAACGGGTAAAGTTACATAACATATCAGTATAACATATAACGTTATATGGCATATCAGTATAACGTATAACGTTTAATAGCATATCAGTATAACGTATAACGTTATATAGGATAGCAGTACAACGTATCACGTTATCTAGTATTACGTTATAGCGTATTACGTTATGTAGCATATCAGTATAACGTACAACGTTATAGAGCATACCAGGATAACGGGTAAAGTTATATAACATATCAGTATAACATATAACGTTATATAGCATAACAGTATAACGTATAACGTTATATAGCATATCAGGATATCGCGTAAAGCTATTTAGCATATCAGTATGACGTACAAGGTTATATAGTATATCAGTATAAAGTACAACGGTATATAGCATATCAGTATAACGTCTAAAGTTATATAGCATATCATTATAACGTCTAAAGTTATATAGCATATCAGTATAACGTATACCGTTATATAGCATATCAGTATAACGTATAACGTTATATAGGATAGCAGTACAACGTATCACGTTATATAGTATTACGTTATAGCGTATTAGGTTATATAGCATATCAGTATAACGTACAACGTTATAGAGCATATCAGGATAACGGGTGAAGTTATATAACATATCAGTATAACGTATAACGTTATATAGCATATCAGTAAAACTTATAACGTTTTATAGCATTTCAGTATAACGTCTAAAGTTACATAGCATATCAGTATAGCTTATAACGTTATATAGGATAGCAGTACAACGTATCACGTTATATAGTATAACGTTATAGCGTACAACGTTATATAGCATATCAGTATAACGAACAACGTTATAGAGCATACCAGGATAACGGGTAAAGTTATGTAACATATCAGTATAACATATAACGTTATATAGCATATCAGTATAACGTATAACGTTTAATAGCATATCAGTATAACGTATAATGTTATATAGGATAGCAGTATCACGTATCACGTTATAGAGTATATCGGTATAACGAATAACGTTATATAGCATAGCAGTATAACGTATAACGTTACATAGGATAGCAGTATAAGGTATCACGTTGTATAGTATTACGTTATAGCGCATTACGTTATATAGCATATCAGTATAACGTACAACGTTATATATGTTATCAGTATAACGTATAGCGTTATATAGTATACCAGTATAACGTATCACGTTATATTGCAAATCAGTAAAACGAATAACGATATATAGGATGGCAGTATAACGTATCACGATATAGAGTATTACGTTATAGCGTATTACGTTATATAGCACATCATTATAACGTATAACGTTATATAGCATATCAGTATAACGTACAACGTTATAGAGCATACCAGGATAACGGGTAAAGTTATATAACATATCAGTGTAACATATAACGTTATATAGCATATCAGTATAACGTATAACGTTTAATAGCATATCAGTATAACGTATAACGTTATATAGCATATCAGTATAACGTATAACGTGATATAGCATATCAGTATAGCGTATAACGTTATATAGTATACCAGTATAACGTATCACGTTATATTGCAAATCAGTATAACGAATAACGATATATAGGATGGCAGTATAACGTATCACGATATAGAGTATTACGTTATAGCGTATTACGTTATATAGCACATCATTATAACGTATAACGTTATATAGCATATCAGTATAACGTACAACGTTATAGAGCATACCAGGATAACGGGTAAAGTTATATAACATATCAGTATAACATATAACGTTATATAGCATATCAGTATAACGTATAACGTTTAATAGCATATCAGTATAACGTATAACGTTATATAGCATATCAGTATAACGTATAACGTGATATAGCATATCAGTATACCGTACAACGTTATAGAGCATATCAGGATAAAGGGTGAAGTTATATAACATGTCAGTATAACGTATAACGTTATATAGCATATCAGTATAACGTATAACGTTTTATAGCATATCAGTATAACGTGTAAAGTTATATAGCATATCAGTATAGCGTATTACGTTATATAGCATATCAGTATAACGTACAACGTTATAGAGCATATCAGTATAACGTATAACGTTATATAGTATATCAGTATAACGTATAACGTTATATAGCATATCAGTATAACGTATCACGTTATGTAGGATAGCAGTATAACGTATCGCGTTATATAGTATTACGTTATAGCGTATTACGTTATATAGCACATCAGTATAACGCATAACGTTATATAGCATATCAGGATATCGCGTAAAGCTATTTAGCATATCACTATGACGTACAAGGTTATATAGCATATCAGTATAAAGTACAACGGTATATAGCATATCAGTATAACGTCTAAAGTTATATAGCATATCAGTATAACGTATAACGTTATATAGGATAGCAGTATACCGTATCACGTTATATAGTATTACGTTATAGCGTATTACGTTATATAGCACATCAGTATAACGTATAACGTTATATAGGATAGCAGTACAACGTATCACGTTATATAGTATAACGTTATAGCGTACAACGTTATATAGCATATCAGTATAACGTACAACGTTATAGAGCATACCAGGATAACGGGTAAAGTTATGTAACATATCAGTATAACGTATAACGTTATATAGCATATCAGTATAACGTATAACGTGATATAGCATATCAGTATAGCGTATAACGTTATATAGTATTACGTTATAGCGTATTACGTTATATAGCATATCAGTATACCGTACAACGTTATAGAGCATATCAGGATAAAGGGTGAAGTTATATAACATGTCAGTATAACGTATAACGTTATATAGCATATCAGTATAACGTATAACGTTTTATAGCATATCAGTATAACGTCTAAAGTTATATAGCATATCAGTATAGCGTATTACGTTATATAGGATAGCAGTACAACGTATCACGTTATATAGTATAACGTTATAGCGTATTACGTTATGTAGCATATCAGTATAACGTACAACGTTATAGAGCATACCAGGATAACGGGTAAAGTTACATAACATATCAGTATAACATATAACGTTATATGGCATATCAGTATAACGTATAACGTTATATAGCATATCAGTATAACGTATCACGTTATGTAGGATAGCAGTATAACGTATCGCGTTATATAGTATTACGTTATAGCGTATTACGTTATATAGCACATCAGTATAACGCATAACGTTATATAGCATATCAGGATATCGCGTAAAGCTATTTAGCATATCACTATGACGTACAAGGTTATATAGCATATCAGTATAAAGTACAACGGTATATAGCATATCAGTATAACGTCTAAAGTTATATAGCATATCAGTATAACGTATAACGTTATATAGGATAGCAGTATACCGTATCACGTTATATAGTATTACGTTATAGCGTATTACGTTATATAGCACATCAGTATAACGTATAACGTTATATAGGATAGCAGTACAACGTATCACGTTATATAGTATAACGTTATAGCGTACAACGTTATATAGCATATCAGTATAACGTACAACGTTATAGAGCATACCAGGATAACGGGTAAAGTTATGTAACATATCAGTATAACGTATAACGTTATATAGCATATCAGTATAACGTATAACGTGATATAGCATATCAGTATAGCGTATAACGTTATATAGTATTACGTTATAGCGTATTACGTTATATAGCATATCAGTATACCGTACAACGTTATAGAGCATATCAGGATAAAGGGTGAAGTTATATAACATGTCAGTATAACGTATAACGTTATATAGCATATCAGTATAACGTCTAAAGTTATATAGCATATCAGTATAGCGTATTACGTTATATAGGATAGCAGTACAACGTATCACGTTATATAGTATAACGTTATAGCGTATTACGTTATGTAGCATATCAGTATAACGTACAACGTTATAGAGCATACCAGGATAACGGGTAAAGTTACATAACATATCAGTATAACATATAACGTTATATGGCATATCAGTATAACGTATAACGTTTAATAGCATATCAGTATAACGTATAACGTTATATAGGATAGCAGTACAACGTATCACGTTATCTAGTATTACGTTATAGCGTATTACGTTATGTAGCATATCAGTATAACGTACAACGTTATAGAGCATACCAGGATAACGGGTAAAGTTATATAACATGTCAGTATAACGTATAACGTTATATAGCATATCAGTATAACGTATAACGTTTCATAGCATATCAGTATAACGTCTAAAGTTATATAGCATATTAGTATAACGTATAACGTTATATAGGATAGCAGTACAACGTATCACGTTATATATTATTACGTTATAGCGTATTACGTTATATAGCATATCAGTATACCGTACAACGTTATAGAGCATATCAGGATAAAGGGTGAAGTTATATAACATGTCTGTATAACGTATAACGTTTTATAGCATATCAGTATAACGTCTAAAGTTATATAGCATATTAGTATAACGTATAACGTTATATAGGATAGCAGTACAACGTATCACGTTATATAGTATTACGTTATAGCGTATTACGTTATGTAGCATATCAGTATAACGTACAACGTTATAGAGCATACCAGGATAACGGGTAAAGTTATATAACATATCAGTATAACATATAACGTTATATAGCATATCAGTATAACGTACAACGTTTAATAGCATATCAGTATAACGTATAACGTTATATAGCATATCAGTATAACGTATAACGTGATATTGCATATCAGTATAGCGTATAACGTTATATAGCATATCAGTATAACGTATAACGTTATGTAGGATAGCAGTATAACGTATCACGTTACATAGTATTACGTTATAGCGTATTACGTTATATAGCATGTCAGTATAACGTACAACGTTATAGAGCATAACAGGATAACGGGTGAAGTTATATAACATATCAGTATAACGTATAACGTTGTATAGCATATCAGTATAACGTATAACGTTTTATAGCATATCAGTATAACGTCTAAAGTTATATAGCATATCAGTATAACGTATAACGTTATATAGGATAGCAGTACAACGTATCACGTTATCTAGTATTACGTTATAGCGTATTACGTTATATAGCACATCAGTATAACGTACAACGTTATAGAGCATATCAGGATAACGGGTGAAGTTACATAACATATCAGTTTAACGTATAACGTTATATAGCATATCAGTAAAACGTATATCGTTTTATAGCATATCAGTATAAAGTCTAAAGTTATATAGCATATCAGAATAACGTATAACGTTATATAGGATAGCAGTACAACGTATCACGTTATATAGTATAACGTTATAGCGTATTACGTTATGTAGCATATCAGTATAACGTACAACGTTATAGAGCATACCAGGATAACGGGTAAAGTTACATAACATATCAGTATAACATATAACGTTATATGGCATATCAGTATAACGTATAACGTTTAATAGCATATCAGTATAACGTATAACGTTATATAGGATAGCAGTACAACGTATCACGTTATCTAGTATTACGTTATAGCGTATTACGTTATGTAGCATATCAGTATAACGTACAACGTTATAGAGCATACCAGGATAACGGGTAAAGTTATATAACATATCAGTATAACATATAACGTTATATAGCATAACAGTATAACGTATAACGTTATATAGCATATCAGGATATCGCGTAAAGCTATTTAGCATATCAGTATGACGTACAAGGTTATATAGTATATCAGTATAAAGTACAACGGTATATAGCATATCAGTATAACGTCTAAAGTTATATAGCATATCATTATAACGTCTAAAGTTATATAGCATATCAGTATAACGTATACCGTTATATAGCATATCAGTATAACGTATAACGTTATATAGGATAGCAGTACAACGTATCACGTTATATAGTATAACGTTATAGCGTACAACGTTATATAGCATATCAGTATAACGAACAACGTTATAGAGCATACCAGGATAACGGGTAAAGTTCTGTAACATATCAGTATAACATATAACGTTATATAGCATATCAGTATAACGTATAACGTTATATAGTATATCAGTATAACGTATAACGTTATATAGCATATCAGTATAACGTATCACGTTATGTAGGATAGCAGTATAACGTATCGCGTTATATAGTATTACGTTATAGCGTATTACGTTATATAGCACATCAGTATAACGCATAACGTTATATAGCATATCAGGATATCGCGTAAAGCTATTTAGCATATCACTATGACGTACAAGGTTATATAGCATATCAGTATAAAGTACAACGGTATATAGCATATCAGTATAACGTCTAAAGTTATATAGCATATCAGTATAACGTATAACGTTATATAGGATAGCAGTATACCGTATCACGTTATATAGTATTACGTTATAGCGTATTACGTTATATAGCACATCAGTATAACGTATAACGTTATATAGGATAGCAGTACAACGTATCACGTTATATAGTATAACGTTATAGCGTACAACGTTATATAGCATATCAGTATAACGTACAACGTTATAGAGCATACCAGGATAACGGGTAAAGTTATGTAACATATCAGTATAACGTATAACGTTATATAGCATATCAGTATAACGTATAACGTGATATAGCATATCAGTATAGCGTATAACGTTATATAGTATTACGTTATAGCGTATTACGTTATATAGCATATCAGTATACCGTACAACGTTATAGAGCATATCAGGATAAAGGGTGAAGTTATATAACATGTCAGTATAACGTATAACGTTATATAGCATATCAGTATAACGTATAACGTTTTATAGCATATCAGTATAACGTCTAAAGTTATATAGCATATCAGTATAGCGTATTACGTTATATAGGATAGCAGTACAACGTATCACGTTATATAGTATAACGTTATAGCGTATTACGTTATGTAGCATATCAGTATAACGTACAACGTTATAGAGCATACCAGGATAACGGGTAAAGTTACATAACATATCAGTATAACATATAACGTTATATGGCATATCAGTATAACGTATAACGTTATATAGCATATCAGTATAACGTATCACGTTATGTAGGATAGCAGTATAACGTATCGCGTTATATAGTATTACGTTATAGCGTATTACGTTATATAGCACATCAGTATAACGCATAACGTTATATAGCATATCAGGATATCGCGTAAAGCTATTTAGCATATCACTATGACGTACAAGGTTATATAGCATATCAGTATAAAGTACAACGGTATATAGCATATCAGTATAACGTCTAAAGTTATATAGCATATCAGTATAACGTATAACGTTATATAGGATAGCAGTATACCGTATCACGTTATATAGTATTACGTTATAGCGTATTACGTTATATAGCACATCAGTATAACGTATAACGTTATATAGGATAGCAGTACAACGTATCACGTTATATAGTATAACGTTATAGCGTACAACGTTATATAGCATATCAGTATAACGTACAACGTTATAGAGCATACCAGGATAACGGGTAAAGTTATGTAACATATCAGTATAACGTATAACGTTATATAGCATATCAGTATAACGTATAACGTGATATAGCATATCAGTATAGCGTATAACGTTATATAGTATTACGTTATAGCGTATTACGTTATATAGCATATCAGTATACCGTACAACGTTATAGAGCATATCAGGATAAAGGGTGAAGTTATATAACATGTCAGTATAACGTATAACGTTATATAGCATATCAGTATAACGTCTAAAGTTATATAGCATATCAGTATAGCGTATTACGTTATATAGGATAGCAGTACAACGTATCACGTTATATAGTATAACGTTATAGCGTATTACGTTATGTAGCATATCAGTATAACGTACAACGTTATAGAGCATACCAGGATAACGGGTAAAGTTACATAACATATCAGTATAACATATAACGTTATATGGCATATCAGTATAACGTATAACGTTTAATAGCATATCAGTATAACGTATAACGTTATATAGGATAGCAGTACAACGTATCACGTTATCTAGTATTACGTTATAGCGTATTACGTTATGTAGCATATCAGTATAACGTACAACGTTATAGAGCATACCAGGATAACGGGTAAAGTTATATAACATGTCAGTATAACGTATAACGTTATATAGCATATCAGTATAACGTATAACGTTTCATAGCATATCAGTATAACGTCTAAAGTTATATAGCATATTAGTATAACGTATAACGTTATATAGGATAGCAGTACAACGTATCACGTTATATATTATTACGTTATAGCGTATTACGTTATATAGCATATCAGTATACCGTACAACGTTATAGAGCATATCAGGATAAAGGGTGAAGTTATATAACATGTCTGTATAACGTATAACGTTTTATAGCATATCAGTATAACGTCTAAAGTTATATAGCATATTAGTATAACGTATAACGTTATATAGGATAGCAGTACAACGTATCACGTTATATAGTATTACGTTATAGCGTATTACGTTATGTAGCATATCAGTATAACGTACAACGTTATAGAGCATACCAGGATAACGGGTAAAGTTATATAACATATCAGTATAACATATAACGTTATATAGCATATCAGTATAACGTACAACGTTTAATAGCATATCAGTATAACGTATAACGTTATATAGCATATCAGTATAACGTATAACGTGATATTGCATATCAGTATAGCGTATAACGTTATATAGCATATCAGTATAACGTATAACGTTATGTAGGATAGCAGTATAACGTATCACGTTACATAGTATTACGTTATAGCGTATTACGTTATATAGCATGTCAGTATAACGTACAACGTTATAGAGCATAACAGGATAACGGGTGAAGTTATATAACATATCAGTATAACGTATAACGTTGTATAGCATATCAGTATAACGTATAACGTTTTATAGCATATCAGTATAACGTCTAAAGTTATATAGCATATCAGTATAACGTATAACGTTATATAGGATAGCAGTACAACGTATCACGTTATCTAGTATTACGTTATAGCGTATTACGTTATATAGCACATCAGTATAACGTACAACGTTATAGAGCATATCAGGATAACGGGTGAAGTTACATAACATATCAGTTTAACGTATAACGTTATATAGCATATCAGTAAAACGTATATCGTTTTATAGCATATCAGTATAAAGTCTAAAGTTATATAGCATATCAGAATAACGTATAACGTTATATAGGATAGCAGTACAACGTATCACGTTATATAGTATAACGTTATAGCGTATTACGTTATGTAGCATATCAGTATAACGTACAACGTTATAGAGCATACCAGGATAACGGGTAAAGTTACATAACATATCAGTATAACATATAACGTTATATGGCATATCAGTATAACGTATAACGTTTAATAGCATATCAGTATAACGTATAACGTTATATAGGATAGCAGTACAACGTATCACGTTATCTAGTATTACGTTATAGCGTATTACGTTATGTAGCATATCAGTATAACGTACAACGTTATAGAGCATACCAGGATAACGGGTAAAGTTATATAACATATCAGTATAACATATAACGTTATATAGCATAACAGTATAACGTATAACGTTATATAGCATATCAGGATATCGCGTAAAGCTATTTAGCATATCAGTATGACGTACAAGGTTATATAGTATATCAGTATAAAGTACAACGGTATATAGCATATCAGTATAACGTCTAAAGTTATATAGCATATCATTATAACGTCTAAAGTTATATAGCATATCAGTATAACGTATACCGTTATATAGCATATCAGTATAACGTATAACGTTATATAGGATAGCAGTACAACGTATCACGTTATATAGTATTACGTTATAGCGTATTAGGTTATATAGCATATCAGTGTAACGTACAACGTTATAGAGCATATCAGGATAACGGGTGAAGTTATATAACATATCAGTATAACGTATAACGTTATATAGCATATCAGTAAAACTTATAACGTTTTATAGCATTTCAGTATAACGTCTAAAGTTACATAGCATATCAGTATAACTTATAACGTTATATAGGATAGCAGTACAACGTATTACGTTATATAGTATAACGTTATAGCGTACAACGTTATATAGCATATCAGTATAACGAACAACGTTATAGAGCATACCAGGATAACGGGTAAAGTTATGTAACATATCAGTATAACATATAACGTTATATAGCATATCAGTATAACGTATAACGTTTAATAGCATATCAGTATAACGTATAATGTTATATAGGATAGCAGTATCACGTATCACGTTATAGAGCATATCGGTATAACGAATAACGTTATATAGCATAGCAGTATAACGTATAACGTTACATAGGATAGCAGTATAAGGTATCACGTTGTATAGTATCACGTTATAGCGCATTACGTTATATAGCATATCAGTATAACGTACAACGTTATATATGTTATCAGTATAACGTATAGCGTTATATAGTATACCAGTATAACGTATCACGTTATATTGCAAATCAGTATAACGAATAACGATATATAGGATGGCAGTATAACGTATCACGATATAGAGTATTACGTTATAGCGTATTACGTTATATAGCACATCATTATAACGTATAACGTTATATAGCATATCAGTATAACGTACAACGTTATAGAGCATACCAGGATAACGGGTAAAGTTATATAACATATCAGTGTAACATATAACGTTATATAGCATATCAGTATAACGTATAACGTTTAATAGCATATCAGTATAACGTATAACGTTATATAGCATATCAGTATAACGTATAACGTGATATAGCATATCAGTATAGCGTATAACGTTATATAGTATACCAGTATAACGTATCACGTTATATTGCAAATCAGTATAACGAATAATGATATATAGGATGGCAGTATAACGTATCACGATATAGAGTATTACGTTATAGCGTATTACGTTATATAGCACATCATTATAACGTATAACGTTATATAGCATATCAGTATAACGTACAACGTTATAGAGCATACCAGGATAACGGGTAAAGTTATATAACATATCAGTATAACATATAACGTTATATAGCATATCAGTATAACGTATAACGTTTAATAGCATATCAGTATAACGTATAACGTTATATAGCATATCAGTATAACGTATAACGTGATATAGCATATCAGTATACCGTACAACGTTATAGAGCATATCAGGATAAAGGGTGAAGTTATATAACATGTCAGTATAACGTATAACGTTATATAGCATATCAGTATAACGTATAACGTTTTATAGCATATCAGTATAACGTCTAAAGTTATATAGCATATCAGTATAGCGTATTACGTTATATAGCATATCAGTATAACGTACAACGTTATAGAGCATATCAGTATAACGTATAACGTGATATAGTATATCAGTATAACGTATAACGTTATATAGGATAGCAGTATAACGTATAACGTTATATAGCACATCAGTATAACGTATCACGTTATGTAGGATAGCAGTATAACGTATAACGTTATATAGCATATCAGTATAACGTATCACGTTATGTAGGATAAAAGTATAACGTATCACGTTTAATAGCATATCAGTATAAGGTCTAAAGTTATATAGCATATCAGTATAACGTATAACGTTATATAGGATAGCAGTACAACGTATAACGTTATATAGCATATCAGTATAACGTATCACGTTATGTAGGATAGCAGTATAACATATCACGTTTAATAGCATATCAGTATAACGTATAACGTGATATAGCATATCAGTATAGCGTATAACGTTATATAGCATACCAGTATAACGTATAACGTTATATAGCATATCAGTATAACGTATAACGTGATATAGCATATCAGTATAACGTATCACGTTATGTAGGATAGCAGTATCACGTATCGCGTTATATAGTATTACGTTATAGCGTATTACGTTATATAGCACATCAGTATAACGTATAACGTTATATAGGATAGCAGTATACCGTATCACGTTATGTAGTATTACGTTATAGCGTACAACGTTATATAGCATATCAGTATAACGTACAACGTTATAGAGCATACCAGGATAACGGGTAAAGTTATGTAACATATCAGTATAACATATAACGTTATATAGCATATCAGTATAACGTATAACGTTTAATAGCATATCAGTATAACGTATAACGTTATATAGCATATCAGTATAACGTATAACGTGATATAGCATATCAGTATAGCGTATAACGTTATATAGCATATCAGTATAACGTATAACGTTATATAGTATTACGTTATAGCGTGTTACGTTATATAGCATATCAGTATAACGTTCAACGTTATAGAGCATACCAGGATAACGGGTAAGGTTATATAAAATATCAGTATAGCGTATAACGTTATACAGCATATCAGTAAAACTTATAACGTTTTATAGCATATCAGTATAACGTCTAAAGTTATATAGCATATCAGTATAACTTATAACGTTATATAGGATAGCAGTACAACGTATCACGTTATATAGTATAACGTTATAGCGTACAACGTTATATAGCATATCAGTATAACGTACAACGTTATAGAGCATACCAGGATAACGGGTAAAGTTATGTAACATATCAGTATAACATATAACGTTATATAGTATTACGTTATAGCGTGTTACGTTATATAGCATATCAGTATAACGTTCAACGTTATAGAGCATACCAGGATAACGGGTAAGGTTATATAAAATATCAGTATAGCGTATAACGTTATACAGCATATCAGTAAAACTTATAACGTTATATAGCATATCAGTATAACGTATAACGTGATATAGCATATCAGTATAGCGTATAACGTTATATAGCATATCAGTATAACGTATAACGTTATATAGTATTACGTTATAGCGTGTTACGTTATATAGCATATCAGTATAACGTTCAACGTTATAGAGCATACCAGGATAACGGGTAAGGTTATATAAAATATCAGTATAGCCTATTACGTTATATAGCACATCAGTATAATGTCTAACGTTATGTACCATGTCGGGGTAACGTATAACCTTACATAGCGTATCAGTATAACGTATAACGTTATATAGGATAGCAGTACAACGTATCAGGTTATATAGTATTACGTTATAGCGTATTACGTTATATAGCATATCAGTATACCGTACAACGTTATAGAGCATATCAGGATAAAGGGTGAAGTTATATAACATGTCAGTATAACGTATAACGTTATATAGCATATCAGTATAACGTATAACGTTTCATAGCATATCAGTATAACGTCTAAAGTTATATAGCATATTAGTATAACGTATAACGTTATATAGGATAGCAGTACAACGTATCACGTTATATAGTATTACGTTATAGCGTATTACGTTATGTAGCATATCAGTATAACGTACAACGTTATAGAGCATACCAGGATAACGGGTAAAGTTATATAACATATCAGTATAACATATAACGTTATATATCATATCAGTATAACGTACAACGTTTAATAGCATATCAGTATAACGTATAACGTTATATAGCATATCAGTATAACGTATAACGTGATATTGCATATCAGTATAGCGTATAACGTTATATAGCATATCAGTATAACGTATAACGTTATATAGGATAGCAGTATAACGTATAACGTTATATAGCATATCAGTATAACGTATCACGTTATGTAGGATAGCAGTATAACGTATCACGTTTGATAGCATAACAGTATAACGTATAACGTGATATAGCATATCAGTATAGCGTATAACGTTATATAGCATATCAGTATACCGTATAACGTTATATAGCATATCAGTATAACGTATAACGTGATATAGCATGTCAGTATAACGTATAACGTTATATAGGATAGCAGTATAACGTATAACGTTATATAGCATATCAGTATAACGTATCACGTTATGTAGCATAGCAGTATAACGTATCACGTTATATAGTATTACGTTATAGCGTGTTACGTTATATAGCATATCAGTATAACGTATAACGTGATATAGCATATCAGTATAGCGTATAACGTTATATAGCATATCAGTACAACGTATAACGTTATATAGGAAAGCAGTACAATGTATCACGTGATATAGCATATCAGTATAGCGTATAACGTTATATAGCATATCAGTATACCGTATAACGTTATATAGCATATCAGTATACCGTATAACGTTATATAGCATATCAGTATAACCTATAACGTGATATAGCATATCAGTATAGCGTATAGCGTCATATAGGATAGCAGTATAACGTATAACGTTATATAGCATATCAGTATAACGTATAACGTTATATAGCATATCAGTATAACGTATCACGTTAGGTAGGATAGCAGTATAACGTATCACGTTATATAGTATTACGTTATAGCGTGTTACGTTATATAGCATATCAGTACAACGTACAACGTTATACAGCATACCAGGATAACGGGTAAGGTTATATAACATATCAGTATAACGTATAACGTTATATAGCATATCAGCAAAACGTATAACGTTATATGGGATGGCAGTATAACGTATCACGATATAGAGTATTACGTTATAGCGTATTACGTTATATAGCACAGAAGTATAACGTATAACGTTATATAGTATTACGTTATAGCGTGTTACGTTATATAGCATATCAGTATACCGTACAACGTTATAGAGCATATCAGGATAAAGGGTGAAGTTATATAACATATCAGTATAACATATAACGTTATATAGCATATCAGTATAACGTATAACGTTTAATAGCATATCAGTATAACGTATAACGTTATATAGCATATCAGTATAACGTATAACGTGATATAGCATATCAGTATAGCGTATAACGTTATATAGCATATCAGTATAACGTATAACGTTATATAGTATTACGTTATAGCGTGTTACGTTATATAGCATATCAGTATAACGTATAACGTTATATAGTATTACGTTATAGCGTGTTACGTTATATAGCATATCAGTATAACGTTCAACGTTATAGAGCATACCAGGATAACGGGTAAGGTTATATAAAATATCAGTATAGCGTATAACGTTATACAGCATATCAGTAAAACTTATAACGTTATATAGCATATCAGTATAACGTATAACGTGATATAGCATATCACTATAGCGTATAACGTTATATAGCATATCAGTATAACGTATAACGTTATATAGTATTACGTTATAGCGTGTTACGTTATATAACATATCAGTATAACGTTCAACGTTATAGAGCATACCAGGATAACGGGTAAGGTTATATAAAATATCAGTATAGCCTATTACGTTATATAGCACATCAGTATAATGTCTAACGTTATGTACCATGTCAGGGTAACGTATAACCTTACATAGCGTATCAGTATAACGTATAACGTTATATAGGATAGCAGTACAACGTATCAGGTTATATAGTATTACGTTATAGCGTATTACGTTATATAGCATATCAGTATACCGTACAACGTTATAGAGCATATCAGGATAAAGGGTGAAGTTATATAACATGTCAGTATAACGTATAACGTTATATAGCATATCAGTATAACGTATAACGTTTCATAGCATATCAGTATAACGTCTAAAGTTATATAGCATATTAGTATAACGTATAACGTTATATAGGATAGCAGTACAACGTATCACGTTATATAGTATTACGTTATAGCGTATTACGTTATGTAGCATATCAGTATAACGTACAACGTTATAGAGCATACCAGGATAACGGGTAAAGTTATATAACATATCAGTATAACATATAACGTTATATATCATATCAGTATAACGTACAACGTTTAATAGCATATCAGTATAACGTATAACGTTATATAGCATATCAGTATAACGTATAACGTGATATTGCATATCAGTATAGCGTATAACGTTATATAGCATATCAGTATAACGTATAACGTTATATAGGATAGCAGTATAACGTATAACGTTATATAGCATATCAGTATAACGTATCACGTTATGTAGGATAGCAGTATAACGTATCACGTTTGATAGCATATCAGTATAACGTATAACGTGATATAGCATATCAGTATAACGTATAACGTGATATAGCATGTCAGTATAACGTATAACGTTATATAGGATAGCAGTATAACGTATAACGTTATATAGCATATCAGTATAACGTATCACGTTATGTAGCATAGCAGTATAACGTATCACGTTATATAGTATTACGTTATAGCGTGTTACGTTATATAGCATATCAGTATAACGTATAACGTGATATAGCATATCAGTATAGCGTATAACGTTATATAGCATATCAGTATAACGTATAACGTTATATAGGAAAGCAGTACAATGTATCACGTGATATAGCATATCAGTATAGCGTATAACGTTATATAGCATATCAGTATACCGTATAACGTTATATAGCATATCAGTATACCGTATAACGTTATATAGCATATCAGTATAACCTATAACGTGATATAGCATATCAGTATAACGTATAACGTTATATAGCATATCAGTATAACGTATCACGTTAGGTAGGATAGCAGTATAACGTATCACGTTATATAGTATTACGTTATAGCGTGTTACGTTATATAGCATATCAGTACAACGTACAACGTTATACAGCATACCAGGATAACGGGTAAGGTTATATAACATATCAGTATAACGTATAACGTTATATAGCATATCAGCAAAACGTATAACGTTATATGGGATGGCAGTATAACGTATCACGATATAGAGTATTACGTTATAGCGTATTACGTTATATAGCACATCAGTATAACGTATAACGTTATATAGTATTACGTTATAGCGTGTTACGTTATATAGCATATCAGTATACCGTACAACGTTATAGAGCATATCAGGATAAAGGGTGAAGTTATATAACATGTCAGTATAACGTATAACGTTATATAGCATATCAGTATAACGTATAACGTTTTATAGCATATCAGTATAACGTATAACGTGATATAGCATATCAGTATAGCGTATAACGTTATATTGCATATCAGTATAACGTATAACGTTATATAGTATTACGTTATAGCGTGTTACGTTATATAGCATATCAGTATAACGTATAACGTTATATAGTATTACGTTATAGCGTGTTACGTTATATAGCATATCAGTATACCGTACAACGTTATAGAGCATATCAGGATAAAGGGTGAAGTTATATAACATGTCAGTATAACGTATAACGTTATATAGCATATCAGTATAACGTATAACGTTTTATAGCATATCAGTATAACGTCTAAAGTTATATAGCATATCAGTATAGCGTATTACGTTATATAGCATATCAGTATAACGTACAACGTTATAGAGCATATCAGTATAACGTATAACGTGATATAGTATATCAGTATAACGTATAACGTTATATAGGATAGCAGTATAACGTATAACGTTATATAGCACATCAGTATAACGTATCACGTTATGTAGGATAGCAGTATAACGTATAACGTTATATAGCATATCAGTATAACGTATCACGTTATGTAGGATAGCAGTATAACATATCACGTTTAATAGCATATCAGTATAAGGTCTAAAGTTATATAGCATATCAGTATAACGTATAACGTTATATAGGATAGCAGTATAACGTATAACGTTATATAGCATATCAGTATAACGTATCACGTTATGTAGGATAGCAGTATAACGTATCGCGTTATATAGTATTACGTTATACCGTATTACGTTATATAGCACATCAGTATAACGCATAACGTTATATAGCATATCAGGATATCGCGTAAAGCTATTTAGCATATCACTATGACGTACAAGGTTATATAGCATATCAGTATAAAGTACAACGGTATATAGCATATCAGTATAACGTCTAAAGTTATATAGCATATCAGTATAACGTATAACGTTATATAGGATAGCAGTATACCGTATCACGTTATATAGTATTACGTTATAGCGTATTACGTTATATAGCACATCAGTATAACGTATAACGTTATATAGAATAGCAGTACAACGTATCACGTTATATAGTATTACGTTATAGCGTGTTACGTTATATAGCATATCAGTATAACTTATAACGTTATATAGGATAGCAGTACAACGTATCACGTTATATAGTATAACGTTATAGCGTACAACGTTATATAGCATATCAGTATAACGTACAACGTTATAGAGCATACCAGGATAACGGGTAAAGTTATGTAACATATCAGTATAACATATAACGTTATATAGCATATCAGTATAACGTATAACGTTTAATAGCATATCAGTATAACGTATAACGTTATATAGCATATCAGTATAACGTATAACGTGATATAGCATATCAGTATAGCGTATAACGTTATATAGCATATCAGTATAACGTATAACGTTATATAGTATTACGTTATAGCGTGTTACGTTATATAGCATATCAGTATAACGTTCAACGTTATAGAGCATACCAGGATAACGGGTAAGGTTATATAAAATATCAGTATAGCGTATAACGTTATACAGCATATCAGTAAAACTTATAACGTTTTATAGCATATCAGTATAACGTCTAAAGTTATATAGCATATCAGTATAACTTATAACGTTATATAGGATAGCAGTACAACGTATCACGTTATATAGTATAACGTTAAAGCGTACAACGTTATATAGCATATCAGTATAACGTACAACGTTATAGAGCATACCAGGATAACGGGTAAAGTTATGTAACATATCAGTATAACATATAACGTTATATAGCATATCAGTATAACGTATAACGTTTAATAGCATATCAGTATAACGTATAACGTTATATAGCATATCAGTATAACGTATAACGTGATATAGCATATCAGTATAGCGTATAACGTTATATAGCATATCAGTATAACGTATAACGTTATATAGTATTACGTTATAGCGTGTTACGTTATATAGCATATCAGTATAACGTTCAACGTTATAGAGCATACCAGGATAACGGGTAAGGTTATATAAAATATCAGTATAGCGTATTACGTTATATAGCACATCAGTATAATGTCTAACGTTATGTACCATGTCAGGGTAACGTATAACCTTACATAGCGTATCAGTATAACGTATAACGTTATATAGGATAGCAGTACAACGTATCAGGTTATATAGTATTACGTTATAGCGTATTACGTTATATAGCATATCAGTATACCGTACAACGTTATAGAGCATATCAGGATAAAGGGTGAAGTTATATAACATGTCAGTATAACGTATAACGTTATATAGCATATCAGTATAACGTATAACGTTTCATAGCATATCAGTATAACGTATAACGTGATATAGCATATCAGTATAGCGTATAACGTTATATAGCATATCAGTATACCGTATAACGTTATATAGCATATCAGTATAACGTATAACGTGATATAGCATGTCAGTATAACGTATAACGTTATATAGGATAGCAGTATAACGTATAACGTTATATAGCATAATAGTATAACGTATCACGTTATGTAGCATAGCAGTATAACGTATCACGTTATATAGTATTACGTTATAGCGTGTTACGTTATATAGCATATCAGTATAACGTATAACGTGATATAGCATATCAGTATAGCGTATAA
Organism: Bombus sylvestris; assembly: GCA_911622165.2. NCBI lineage: Eukaryota > Metazoa > Arthropoda > Insecta > Hymenoptera > Apidae > Bombus > Bombus sylvestris. The sequence continues at coordinate 6,575,518 of OU443159.1, read as the reverse complement.
CGTTATATAGCATATCAGTATAACGTATAACGTTATATAGGATAGCAGTATACCGTATCACGTTATATAGTATTACGTTATAGCGTATTACGTTATATAGCACATCAGTATAATGTCTAACGTTATGTACCATGTCAGGGTAACGTATAACCTTACACAGCGCATCAGTATAACGTATAACGTTATATAGGAAAGCAGTACAACGTATCACGTGATATAGCATATCAGTATAGCGTATAACGTTATATAGCATATCAGTATACCGTATAACGTTATATAGCATATCAGTATACCGTATAACGTTATATAGCATATCAGTATACCGTATAACGTTATATAGCATATCAGTATACCGTATAACGTTATATAGCATATCAGTATAACCTATAACGTGATATAGCATATCAGTATAACGTATAACGTTATATAGCATATCAGTATAACGTATCACGTTAGGTAGGATAGCAGTATAACGTATCACGTTATATAGTATTACGTTATAGCGTGTTACGTTATATAGCATATCAGTACAACCTACAACGTTATACAGCATACCAGGATAACGGGTAAGGTTATATAACATATCAGTATAACGTATAACGTTATATAGCATATCAGCAAAACGTATAACGTTATATGGGATGGCAGTATAACGTATCACGATATAGAGTATTACGTTATAGCGTATTACGTTATATAGCACATCAGTATAACGTATAACGTTATATAGTATTACGTTATAGCGTGTTACGTTATATAGCATATCAGTATACCGTACAACGTTATAGAGCATATCAGGATAAAGGGTGAAGTTATATAACATGTCAGTATAACGTATAACGTTATATAGCATATCAGTATAACGTATAACGTTTTATAGCATATCAGTATAACGTATAACGTGATATAGCATATCAGTATAGCGTATAACGTTATATTGCATATCAGTATAACGTATAACGTTATATAGTATTACGTTATAGCGTGTTACGTTATATAGCATATCAGTATAACGTATAACGTTATATAGTATTACGTTATCGCGTGTTACGTTATATAGCATATCAGTATACCGTACAACGTTATAGAGCATATCAGGATAAAGGGTGAAGTTATATAACATGTCAGTATAACGTATAACGTTATATAGCATATCAGTATAACGTATAACGTTTTATAGCATATCAGTATAACGTCTAAAGTTATATAGCATATCAGTATAGCGTATTACGTTATATAGCATATCAGTATAACGTACAACGTTATAGAGCATATCAGTATAACGTATAACGTGATATAGTATATCAGTATAACGTATAACGTTATATAGGATAGCAGTATAACGTATAACGTTATATAGCACATCAGTATAACGTATCACGTTATGTAGGATAGCAGTATAACGTATAACGTTATATAGCATATCAGTATAACGTATCACGTTATGTAGGATAAAAGTATAACGTATCACGTTTAATAGCATATCAGTATAAGGTCTAAAGTTATATAGCATATCAGTATAACGTATAACGTTATATAGGATAGCAGTACAACGTATAACGTTATATAGCATATCAGTATAACGTATCACGTTATGTAGGATAGCAGTATAACATATCACGTTTAATAGCATATCAGTATAAGGTCTAAAGTTATATAGCATATCAGTATAACGTATAACGTTATATAGGATAGCAGTATAACGTATAACGTTATATAGCATATCAGTATAACGTATCACGTTATGTAGGATAGCAGTATAACGTATCGCGTTATATAGTATTACGTTATACCGTATTACGTTATATAGCACATCAGTATAACGCATAACGTTATATAGCATATCAGGATATCGCGTAAAGCTATTTAGCATATCACTATGACGTACAAGGTTATATAGCATATCAGTATAAAGTACAACGGTATATAGCATATCAGTATAACGTCTAAAGTTATATAGCATATCAGTATAACGTATAACGTTATATAGGATAGCAGTATACCGTATCACGTTATATAGTATTACGTTATAGCGTATTACGTTATATAGCACATCAGTATAACGTATAACGTTATATAGAATAGCAGTACAACGTATCACGTTATATAGTTTTACGTTATAGCGTGTTACGTTATATAGCATATCAGTATAACTTATAACGTTATATAGGATAGCAGTACAACGTATCACGTTATATAGTATAACGTTATAGCGTACAACGTTATATAGCATATCAGTATAACGTACAACGTTATAGAGCATACCAGGATAACGGGTAAAGTTATGTAACATATCAGTATAACATATAACGTTATATAGCATATCAGTATAACGTATAACGTTTAATAGCATATCAGTATAACGTATAACGTTATATAGCATATCAGTATAACGTATAACGTGATATAGCATATCAGTATAGCGTATAACGTTATATAGCATATCAGTATAACGTATAACGTTATATAGTATTACGTTATAGCGTGTTACGTTATATAGCATATCAGTATAACGTTCAACGTTATAGAGTATACCAGGATAACGGGTAAGGTTACATAAAATATCAGTATAGCGTATAACGTTATACAGCATATCAGTAAAACTTATAACGTTTTATAGCATATCAGTATAACGTCTAAAGTTATATAGCATATCAGTATAACTTATAACGTTATATAGGATAGCAGTACAACGTATCACGTTATATAGTATAACGTTAAAGCGTACAATGTTATATAGCATATCAGTATAACGTACAACGTTATAGAGCATACCAGGATAACGGGTAAAGTTATGTAACATATCAGTATAACATATAACGTTATATAGCATATCAGTATAACGTACAACGTTTAATAGCATATCAGTATAACGTATAACGTTATATAGCATATCAGTATAACGTATAACGTGATATAGCATATCAGTATAGCGTATAACGTTATATAGCATATCAGTATAACGTATAACGTTATATAGTATTACGTTATAGCGTGTTACGTTATATAGCATATCAGTATAACGTTCAACGTTATAGAGCATACCAGGATAACGGGTAAGGTTATATAAAATATCAGTATAGCGTATTACGTTATATAGCACATCAGTATAATGTCTAACGTTATGTACCATGTCAGGGTAACGTATAACCTTACATAGCGTATCAGTATAACGTATAACGTTATATAGGATAGCAGTACAACGTATCAGGTTATATAGTATTACGTTATAGCGTATTACGTTATATAGCATATCAGTATGCCGTACAACGTTATAGAGCATATCAGGATAAAGGGTGAAGTTATATAACATGTCAGTATAACGTATAACGTTATATAGCATATCAGTATAACGTATAACGTTTCATAGCATATCAGTATAACGTATAACGTGATATAGCATATCAGTATAGCGTATAACGTTATATAGCATATCAGTATACCGTATAACGTTATATAGCATATCAGTATAACGTATAACGTGATATAGCATGTCAGTATAACGTATAACGTTATATAGGATAGCAGTATAACGTATAACGTTATATAGCATAATAGTATAACGTATCACGTTATGTAGCATAGCAGTATAACGTATCACGTTATATAGTATTACGTTATAGCGTGTTACGTTATATAGCATATCAGTATACCGTATAACGTTATATAGCATATCAGTATACCGTATAACGTTATATAGCATATCAGTATAACGTATAACGTGATATAGCATATCAGTATAGCGTATAGCGTCATATAGGATAGCAGTATAACGTATAACGTTATATAGCATATCAGTATAACGTATAACGTTATATAGCATATCAGTATAACGTATCACGTTAGGTAGGATAGGAGTATAACGTATCACGTTATATAGTATTACGTTATAGCGTGTTACGTTATATAGCATATCAGTACAACGTACAACGTTATACAGCATACCAGGATAACGGCTAAGGTTATATAACATATCAGTATAACGTATAACGTTATATAGCATATCAGCAAAACGTATAACGTTATATGGGATGGCAGTATAACGTATCACGATATAGAGTGTTACGTTATAGCGTATTACGTTATATAGCACATCAGTATAACGTATAACGTTATATAGCTTATCAGGATATCGCGTAAAGAGTATTTAGCATATCAGTATGACGTACAAGGTTATATAGCATATCAGTATAAAGTACAACGGTATATAGCATATCAGTATAACGTCTAAAGTTATATAGCATATCAGTATAACGTCTAAAGTTATATAGCATATCAGTATAACGTATACCGTTATATAGCATATCAGTATAACGTCTAAAGTTATATAGCATATCAGTATAACGTATAACGTTATATAGGATAGCAGTACAACGTATCACGTTATATAGTATAACGTTATAGCGTATTACGTTATATAGCATATCAGTATAACGTTCAACGTTATAGAGCATACCAGGATAACGGGTAAGGTTATATAAAATATCAGTATAGCGTATAACGTTATACAGCATATCAGTAAAACTTATAACGTTTTATAGCATATCAGTATAACGTCTAAAGTTATATAGCATATCAGTATAACTTATAGCGTTATATAGGATAGCAGTACAACGTATCACGTTATATAGTATAACGTTATAGCGTACAACGTTATATAGCATATCAGTATAACGTACAACGTTATAGAGCATACCAGGATAACGGGTAAAGTTATGGAACATATCAGTATAACATATAACGTTATATAGCATATCAGTATAACGTATAACGTTTAATAGCATATCAGTATAACTTATAGCGTTATATAGGATAGCAGTACAACGTATCACGTTATATAGTATAACGTTATAGCGTACAACGTTATATAGCATATCAGTATAACGTACAACGTTATAGAGCATACCAGGATAACGGGTAAAGTTATGGAACATATCAGTATAACATATAACGTTATATAGCATATCAGTATAGCGTATAACGTTATATAGCATATCAGTATAACGTATAACGTTATATAGTATTACGTTATAGCGTGTTACGTTATATAGCATATCAGTATAACGTTCAACGTTATAGTGCATACCAGGATAACGGGTAAGGTTATATAAAATATCAGTATAGCGTATTACGTTATATAGCACATCAGTATAATGTCTAACGTTATGTACCATGTCAGGGTAACGTATAACCTTACATAGCGTATCAGTATAACGTATAACGTTATATAGGATAGCAGTACAACGTATGAGGTTATATAGTATTACGTTATAGCGTATTACGTTATATAGCATATCAGTATACCGTACAACGTTATAGAGCATATCAGGATAAAGGGTGAAGTTATATAACGTGTCAGTATAACGTATAACGTTATATAGCATATCAGTATAACGTATAACGTTTCATAGCATATCAGTATAACGTCTAAAGTTATATAGCATGTTAGTATAACGTATAACGTTATATAGGATAGCAGTACAACGTATCACGTTATATAGTATTACGTTATAGCGTATTACGTTATGTAGCATATCAGTATAACGTACAACGTTATAGAGCATACCAGTATAACGGGTAAAGTTATATAACATATCAGTATAACATATAACGTTATATAGCATATCAGTATAACGTACAACGTTTAATAGCATATCAGTATAACGTATAACGTTATATAGCATATCAGTATAACGTATAACGTGATATTGCATATCAGTATAGTGTATAACGTTATATAGCATATCAGTATAACGTATAACGTTATATAGGATAGCAGTATAACGTATAACGTTATATAGCATATCAGTATAATGTATCACGTTATGTAGGATAGCAGTATAACGTATCACGTTTAATAGCATATCAGTATAACGTATAACGTGATATAGCATATCAGTATAGCGTATAACGTTATATAGCATATCAGTATACCGTATAACGTGATATAGCATGTCAGTATAACGTATAACGTTATATAGGATAGCAGTATAACGTATAACGTTATATAGCATATCAGTACAACGTATCACGTTATGTAGCATAGCAGTATAACGTATCACGTTATATAGTATTACGTTATAGCGTGTTACGTTATATAGCATATCAGTATAACGTATAACGTGATATAGCATATCAGTATAGCGTATAACGTTATATAGCATATCAGTATAACGTATAACGTTATATAGGATAGCAGTATACCGTATCACGTTATATAGTATTACGTTATAGCGTATTACGTTATATAGCACATCAGTATAATGTCTAACGTTATGTACCATGTCAGGGTAACGTATAACCTTACACAGCGTATCAGTATAACGTATAACGTTATATAGGAAAGCAGTACAACGTATCACGTGATATAGCATATCAGTATAGCGTATAACGTTATATAGCATATCAGTATAACGTATAACGTTATATAGCATATCAGTATAACGTATAACGTGATATAGCATATCAGTATAGCGTATAGCGTTATATAGGATAGCAGTATAACGTATAACGTTATATAGCATATCAGTATAACGTATAACGTTATATAGCATATCAGTATAACGTATCACGTTAGGTAGGATAGCAGTATAACGTATCACGTTATATAGTATTACGTTATAGCGTGTTACGTTATATAGCATATCAGTACAACGTACAACGTTATACAGCATACCAGGATAACGGGTAAGGTTATATAACATATCAGTATAACGTATAACGTTATATAGCATATCAGCAAAACGTATAACGTTATATGGGATGGCAGTATAACGTATCACGATATAGAGTATTACGTTATAGCGTATTACGTTATATAGCACATCAGTATAACGTATAACGTTATACAGCTTATCAGGATATCGCGTAAAGGGTATTTAGCATATCAGTATGACGTACAAGGTTATATAGCATATCAGTATAAAGTACAACGGTATATAGCATATCAGTATAACGTCTAAAGTTATATAGCATATCAGTATAACGTCTAAAGTTATATAGCATATCAGTATAACGTATACCGTTATATAGCATATCAGTATAACGTCTAAAGTTATATAGCATATCAGTATAACGCATAACGTTATATAGGATAGCAGTACAACGTATCACGTTATATAGTATAACTTTATAGCGTATTACGTTATTTAGCAGATCAGTATAACGTACAACGTTATAGAGCATACCAGGATAACGGGTAAAGTTATATAACAAATCAGTATAACATATAACGGTATATAGCATATCAGTATAACGTATAACGTTTAATAGCATATCTGTATAACGTACAACGTTATATAGCATATCAGTATAACGTATAACGTGATATAGCATATCAGTATAGTGTATAACGTTATATAGCATATCAGTATAACGTCTAACGTTATATAAGATAGCAGTATAACGTATAACGTTATATAGCATATCAGTATAACGTATCACGTTATGTAGGATAGCAGTATAACGTATCACGTTATATAGTATTACGTTATTGCGTGTTACGTTATATTGCATATCAGTATAACGTACAACGTTATAGAGCATACCAGGATAACGGGTAAAGTTATATAACAAATCAGTATAACATATAACGGTATATAGCATATCAGTATAACGTATAACGTTTAATAGCATATCTGTATAACGTATAACGTTATATAGCATATCAGCATAACGTATAACGTTATATGGGATAGCAGTATAACGTATCACGTTATATAGCATATCAGGATTTCGCGTAAAGCTATTTAGCATATCAGTATGACGTACAAGGTTATATAGCATATCAGTATAACGTACAACGGTATATAGCATATCAGTATAACGTATAACGTGATATAGCATATCAGTATAGCGTATAACGTTATATAGCATATCAGTATAACGTATAACGCTATATAGGATAGCAGTATAACGTATAACGTTATATAGCATATCAGTATAACGTATAACGTGATATACCATATCAGCAAAACGTATAACGTTATATGGGATGGCAGTATAACGTATCACGATATAGAGTATTACGTTATAGCGTATTACGTTATATAGCACATCAGTATAACGTATAACGTTATATAGCTTATCAGGATATCGCGTAAAGAGTATTTAGCATATCAGTATGACGTACAAGGTTATATAGCATATCAGTATAAAGTACAACGGTATATAGCATATCAGTATAACGTCTAAAGTTATATAGCATATCAGTATAACGTCTAAAGTTATATAGCATATCAGTATAACGTATACCGTTATATAGCATATCAGTATAACGTCTAAAGTTATATAGCATATCAGTATAACGTATAACGTTATATAGGATAGCAGTACAACGTATCACGTTATATAGTATAACGTTATAGCGTATTACGTTATATAGCATATCAGTAAAACTTATAACGTTTTATAGCATATCAGTATAACGTCTAAAGTTATATAGCATATCAGTATAACTTATAGCGTTATATAGGATAGCAGTACAACGTATCACGTTATATAGTATAACGTTATAGCGTATAACGTTATATAGCATATCAGTATAACGTATAACGTTATATAGTATTACGTTATAGCGTGTTACGTTATATAGCATATCAGTATAACGTTCAACGTTATAGTGCATACCAGGATAACGGGTAAGGTTATATAAAATATCAGTATAGCGTATTACGTTATATAGCACATCAGTATAATGTCTAACGTTATGTACCATGTCAGGGTAACGTATAACCTTACATAGCGTATCAGTATAACGTATAACGTTATATAGGATAGCAGTACAACGTATGAGGTTATATAGTATTACGTTATAGCGTATTACGTTATATAGCATATCAGTATACCGTACAACGTTATAGAGCATATCAGGATAAAGGGTGAAGTTATATAACGTGTCAGTATAACGTATAACGTTATATAGCATATCAGTATAACGTATAACGTGATATAGCATATCAGTATAGCGTATAACGTTATATAGCATATCAGTATAACGTATAGCGTTATATAGGATAGCAGTATAACGTATAACGTTATATAGCATATCAGTATAACGTATAACGTTATATAGCATATCAGTATAACGTATCACGTTAGGTAGGATAGCAGTATAACGTATCACGTTATATAGTATTACGTTATAGCGTGTTACGTTATATAGCATATCAGTACAACGTACAACGTTATACAGCATACCAGGATAACGGGTAAGGTTATATAACATATCAGTATAACGTATAACGTTATATAGCATATCAGCAAAACGTATAACGTTATATGGGATGGCAGTATAACGTATCACGATATAGAGTATTACGTTATAGCGTATTACGTTATATAGCACATCAGTATAACGTATAACGTTATATAGCTTATCAGGATATCGCGTAAAGAGTATTTAGCATATCAGTATGACGTACAAGGTTATATAGCATATCAGTATAAAGTACAACGGTATATAGCATATCAGTATAACGTCTAAAGTTATATAGCATATCAGTATAACGTCTAAAGTTATATAGCATATCAGTATAACGTATAACGTTATATAGCATATCAGTATAACGTCTAAAGTTATATAGCATATCAGTATAACGTATAACGTTATATAGGATAGCAGTACAACGTATCACGTTATATAGTATAACGTTATAGCGTATTACGTTATTTAGCAGATCAGTATAACGTACAACGTTATAGAGCATACCAGGATAACGGGTAAAGTTATATAACAAATCAGTATAACATATAACGGTATATAGCATATCAGCATAACGTATAACGTTTAATAGCATATCTGTATAACGTACAACGTTATATAGCATATCAGTATAACGTATAACGTGATATAGCATATCAGTATAGCGTATAACGTTATATAGCATATCAGTATAACGTCTAACGTTATATAGGATAGCAGTATAACGTATAACGTTATATAGCATATCAGTATAACGTATCACGTTATGTAGGATAGCAGTATAACGTATCACGTTATATAGTATTACGTTATTGCGTGTTACGTTATATTGCATATCAGTATAACGTACAACGTTATAGAGCATACCAGGATAACGGGTATGGTTATATAACATATCAGTATAACGTATAACGTTATATAGCATATCAGCATAACGTATAACGTTATATGGGATAGCAGTATAACGTATCACGTTATATAGCATATCAGGATTTCGCGTAAAGCTATTTAGCATATCAGTATGACGTACAAGGTTATATAGCATATCAGTATAACGTACAACGGTATATAGCATATCAGTATAACGTATAACGTGATATAGCATATCAGTATAGCGTATAACGTTATATAGCATATCAGTATAACGTATAACGCTATATAGGATAGCAGTATAACGTATAACGTTATATAGCATATCAGTATAACGTATAACGTGATATACCATATCAGTATAGCGTATAACGTTATATAGCATATCAGTATAACGTACAACGTTATAGAGCATACCAGGATAACGGGTAAAGTTATATAACATATCAGTATAACATATAACGTTATATAGCATATCAGTATAACGTATAACGTTATATAGCATATCAGTATAACGTATCACGTTATGTAGGATAGCAGTATAACGTATCACGTTATGTAGTATTACGTTATAGCGTGTTACGTTATATAGCATATCAGTATAACGTACAACGTTATAGAGCATACCAGGATAACGTATAACGTTTAATAGCATATCAGTATAACGTATAACGTGATATAGCATATCAGTATAACGTCTAACGTTATATAGGATAGCAGTATAACGTATAACGTTATATAGCATATCAGTATAACGTATCACGTTATGTAGGATAGCAGTATAACGTATCACGTTATATAGTATTACGTTATTGCGTGTTACGTTATATTGCATATCAGTATAACGTACAACGTTATAGAGCATACCAGGATAACGGGTATGGTTATATAACATATCAGTATAACGTATAACGTTATATAGCATATCAGCATAACGTATAACGTTATATGGGATAGCAGTATAACGTATCACGTTATATAGCATATCAGGATTTCGCGTAAAGCTATTTAGCATATCAGTATGACGTACAAGGTTATATAGCATATCAGTATAACGTACAACGGTATATAGCATATCAGTATAACGTATAACGTGATATAGCATATCAGTATAGCGTATAACGTTATATAGCATATCAGTATAACGTATAACGCTATATAGGATAGCAGTATAACGTATAACGTTATATAGCATATCAGTATAACGTATAACGTTATATAGCATATCAGTATAACGTATCACGTTAGGTAGGATAGCAGTATAACGTATCACGTTATATAGTATTACGTTATAGCGTGTTACGTTATATAGCATATCAGTATAACGTATAACGTGATATAGCATATCAGTATAGCGTATAACGTTATATAGCATATCAGTATAACGTATAACGTTATATAGGATAGCAGTATACCGTATCACGTTATATAGTATTACGTTATAGCGTATTACGTTATATAGCACATCAGTATAATGTCTAACGTTATGTACCATGTCAGGGTAACGTATAACCTTACACAGCGCATCAGTATAACGTATAACGTTATATAGGAAAGCAGTACAACGTATCACGTGATATAGCATATCAGTATAGCGTATAACGTTATATAGCATATCAGTATACCGTATAACGTTATATAGCATATCAGTATACCGTATAACGTTATATAGCATATCAGTATAACGTATAACGTGATATAGCATATCAGTATAGCGTATAGCGTCATATAGGATAGCAGTATAACGTATAACGTTATATAGCATATCAGTATAACGTATAACGTTATATAGCATATCAGTATAACGTATCACGTTAGGTAGGATAGCAGTATAACGTATCACGTTATATAGTATTACGTTATAGCGTGTTACGTTATATAGCATATCAGTACAACGTACAACGTTATACAGCATACCAGGATAACGGCTAAGGTTATATAACATATCAGTATAACGTATAACGTTATATAGCATATCAGCAAAACGTATAACGTTATATGGGATGGCAGTATAACGTATCACGATATAGAGTATTACGTTATAGCGTATTACGTTATATAGGACATCAGTATAACGTATAACGTTATATAGCTTATCAGGATATCGCGTAAAGAGTATTTAGCATATCAGTATGACGTACAAGGTTATATAGCATATCAGTATAAAGTACAACGGTATATAGCATATCAGTATAACGTCTAAAGTTATATAGCATATCAGTATAACGTCTAAAGTTATATAGCATATCAGTATAACGTCTAAAGTTATATAGCATATCAGTATAACGTATACCGTTATATAGCATATCAGTATAACGTCTAAAGTTATATAGCATATCAGTATAACGTATAACGTTATATAGGATAGCAGTACAACGTATCACGTTATATAGTATAACGTTATAGCGTATTACGTTATATAGCATATCAGTATAACGTTCAACGTTATAGAGCATACCAGGATAACGGGTAAAGTTATATAACATATCAGTATAACATATAACGTTATATATCATATCAGTATAACGTACAACGTTTAATAGCATATCAGTATAACGTATAACGTTATATAGCATATCAGTATAACGTATAACGTGATATTGCATATCAGTATAGCGTATAACGTTATATAGCATATCAGTATAACGTATAACGTTATATAGGATAGCAGTATAACGTATAACGTTATATAGCATATCAGTATAACGTATCACGTTATGTAGGATAGCAGTATAACGTATCACGTTTGATAGCATATCAGTATAACGTATAACGTGATATAGCATATCAGTATAACGTATAACGTGATATAGCATGTCAGTATAACGTATAACGTTATATAGGATAGCAGTATAACGTATAACGTTATATAGCATATCAGTATAACGTATCACGTTATGTAGCATAGCAGTATAACGTATCACGTTATATAGTATTACGTTATAGCGTGTTACGTTATATAGCATATCAGTATAACGTATAACGTGATATAGCATATCAGTATAGCGTATAACGTTATATAGCATATCAGTATAACGTATAACGTTATATAGGAAAGCAGTACAATGTATCACGTGATATAGCATATCAGTATAGCGTATAACGTTATATAGCATATCAGTATACCGTATAACGTTATATAGCATATCAGTATACCGTATAACGTTATATAGCATATCAGTATAACCTATAACGTGATATAGCATATCAGTATAACGTATAACGTTATATAGCATATCAGTATAACGTATCACGTTAGGTAGGATAGCAGTATAACGTATCACGTTATATAGTATTACGTTATAGCGTGTTACGTTATATAGCATATCAGTACAACGTACAACGTTATACAGCATACCAGGATAACGGGTAAGGTTATATAACATATCAGTATAACGTATAACGTTATATAGCATATCAGCAAAACGTATAACGTTATATGGGATGGCAGTATAACGTATCACGATATAGAGTATTACGTTATAGCGTATTACGTTATATAGCACATCAGTATAACGTATAACGTTATATAGTATTACGTTATAGCGTGTTACGTTATATAGCATATCAGTATACCGTACAACGTTATAGAGCATATCAGGATAAAGGGTGAAGTTATATAACATGTCAGTATAACGTATAACGTTATATAGCATATCAGTATAACGTATAACGTTTTATAGCATATCAGTATAACGTATAACGTGATATAGCATATCAGTATAGCGTATAACGTTATATTGCATATCAGTATAACGTATAACGTTATATAGTATTACGTTATAGCGTGTTACGTTATATAGCATATCAGTATAACGTATAACGTTATATAGTATTACGTTATAGCGTGTTACGTTATATAGCATATCAGTATACCGTACAACGTTATAGAGCATATCAGGATAAAGGGTGAAGTTATATAACATGTCAGTATAACGTATAACGTTATATAGCATATCAGTATAACGTATAACGTTTTATAGCATATCAGTATAACGTCTAAAGTTATATAGCATATCAGTATAGCGTATTACGTTATATAGCATATCAGTATAACGTACAACGTTATAGAGCATATCAGTATAACGTATAACGTGATATAGTATATCAGTATAACGTATAACGTTATATAGGATAGCAGTATAACGTATAACGTTATATAGCACATCAGTATAACGTATCACGTTATGTAGGATAGCAGTATAACGTATAACGTTATATAGCATATCAGTATAACGTATCACGTTATGTAGGATAAAAGTATAACGTATCACGTTTAATAGCATATCAGTATAAGGTCTAAAGTTATATAGCATATCAGTATAACGTATAACGTTATATAGGATAGCAGTACAACGTATAACGTTATATAGCATATCAGTATAACGTATCACGTTATGTAGGATAGCAGTATAACATATCACGTTTAATAGCATATCAGTATAAGGTCTAAAGTTATATAGCATATCAGTATAACGTATAACGTTATATAGGATAGCAGTATAACGTATAACGTTATATAGCATATCAGTATAACGTATCACGTTATGTAGGATAGCAGTATAACGTATCGCGTTATATAGTATTACGTTATACCGTATTACGTTATATAGCACATCAGTATAACGCATAACGTTATATAGCATATCAGGATATCGCGTAAAGCTATTTAGCATATCACTATGACGTACAAGGTTATATAGCATATCAGTATAAAGTACAACGGTATATAGCATATCAGTATAACGTCTAAAGTTATATAGCATATCAGTATAACGTATAACGTTATATAGGATAGCAGTATACCGTATCACGTTATATAGTATTACGTTATAGCGTATTACGTTATATAGCACATCAGTATAACGTATAACGTTATATAGAATAGCAGTACAACGTATCACGTTATATAGTATTACGTTATAGCGTGTTACGTTATATAGCATATCAGTATAACTTATAACGTTATATAGGATAGCAGTACAACGTATCACGTTATATAGTATAACGTTATAGCGTACAACGTTATATAGCATATCAGTATAACGTACAACGTTATAGAGCATACCAGGATAACGGGTAAAGTTATGTAACATATCAGTATAACATATAACGTTATATAGCATATCAGTATAACGTATAACGTTTAATAGCATATCAGTATAACGTATAACGTTATATAGCATATCAGTATAACGTATAACGTGATATAGCATATCAGTATAGCGTATAACGTTATATAGCATATCAGTATAACGTATAACGTTATATAGTATTACGTTATAGCGTGTTACGTTATATAGCATATCAGTATAACGTTCAACGTTATAGAGCATACCAGGATAACGGGTAAGGTTATATAAAATATCAGTATAGCGTATAACGTTATACAGCATATCAGTAAAACTTATAACGTTTTATAGCATATCAGTATAACGTCTAAAGTTATATAGCATATCAGTATAACTTATAACGTTATATAGGATAGCAGTACAACGTATCACGTTATATAGTATAACGTTAAAGCGTACAACGTTATATAGCATATCAGTATAACGTACAACGTTATAGAGCATACCAGGATAACGGGTAAAGTTATGTAACATATCAGTATAACATATAACGTTATATAGCATATCAGTATAGCGTATAACGTTATATAGCATATCAGTATAACGTATAACGTTATATAGTATTACGTTATAGCGTGTTACGTTATATAGCATATCAGTATAACGTTCAACGTTATAGAGCATACCAGGATAACGGGTAAGGTTATATAAAATATCAGTATAGCGTATTACGTTATATAGCACATCAGTATAATGTCTAACGTTATGTACCATGTCAGGGTAACGTATAACCTTACATAGCGTATCAGTATAACGTATAACGTTATATAGGATAGCAGTACAACGTATCAGGTTATATAGTATTACGTTATAGCGTATTACGTTATATAGCATATCAGTATACCGTACAACGTTATAGAGCATATCAGGATAAAGGGTGAAGTTATATAACATGTCAGTATAACGTATAACGTTATATAGCATATCAGTATAACGTATAACGTTTCATAGCATATCAGTATAACGTATAACGTGATATAGCATATCAGTATAGCGTATAACGTTATATAGCATATCAGTATACCGTATAACGTTATATAGCATATCAGTATAACGTATAACGTGATATAGCATGTCAGTATAACGTATAACGTTATATAGGATAGCAGTATAACGTATAACGTTATATAGCATAATAGTATAACGTATCACGTTATGTAGCATAGCAGTATAACGTATCACGTTATATAGTATTACGTTATAGCGTGTTACGTTATATAGCATATCAGTATAACGTATAACGTGATATAGCATATCAGTATAGCGTATAACGTTATATAGCATATCAGTATAACGTATAACGTTATATAGGATAGCAGTATACCGTATCACGTTATATAGTATTACGTTATAGCGTATTACGTTATATAGCACATCAGTATAATGTCTAACGTTATGTACCATGTCAGGGTAACGTATAACCTTACACAGCGCATCAGTATAACGTATAACGTTATATAGGAAAGCAGTACAACGTATCACGTGATATAGCATATCAGTATAGCGTATAACGTTATATAGCATATCAGTATACCGTATAACGTTATATAGCATATCAGTATACCGTATAACGTTATATAGCATATCAGTATACCGTATAACGTTATATAGCATATCAGTATACCGTATAACGTTATATAGCATATCAGTATAACCTATAACGTGATATAGCATATCAGTATAACGTATAACGTTATATAGCATATCAGTATAACGTATCACGTTAGGTAGGATAGCAGTATAACGTATCACGTTATATAGTATTACGTTATAGCGTGTTACGTTATATAGCATATCAGTACAACCTACAACGTTATACAGCATACCAGGATAACGGGTAAGGTTATATAACATATCAGTATAACGTATAACGTTATATAGCATATCAGCAAAACGTATAACGTTATATGGGATGGCAGTATAACGTATCACGATATAGAGTATTACGTTATAGCGTATTACGTTATATAGCACATCAGTATAACGTATAACGTTATATAGTATTACGTTATAGCGTGTTACGTTATATAGCATATCAGTATACCGTACAACGTTATAGAGCATATCAGGATAAAGGGTGAAGTTATATAACATGTCAGTATAACGTATAACGTTATATAGCATATCAGTATAACGTATAACGTTTTATAGCATATCAGTATAACGTATAACGTGATATAGCATATCAGTATAGCGTATAACGTTATATTGCATATCAGTATAACGTATAACGTTATATAGTATTACGTTATAGCGTGTTACGTTATATAGCATATCAGTATAACGTATAACGTTATATAGTATTACGTTATCGCGTGTTACGTTATATAGCATATCAGTATACCGTACAACGTTATAGAGCATATCAGGATAAAGGGTGAAGTTATATAACATGTCAGTATAACGTATAACGTTATATAGCATATCAGTATAACGTATAACGTTTTATAGCATATCAGTATAACGTCTAAAGTTATATAGCATATCAGTATAGCGTATTACGTTATATAGCATATCAGTATAACGTACAACGTTATAGAGCATATCAGTATAACGTATAACGTGATATAGTATATCAGTATAACGTATAACGTTATATAGGATAGCAGTATAACGTATAACGTTATATAGCACATCAGTATAACGTATCACGTTATGTAGGATAGCAGTATAACGTATAACGTTATATAGCATATCAGTATAACGTATCACGTTATGTAGGATAAAAGTATAACGTATCACGTTTAATAGCATATCAGTATAAGGTCTAAAGTTATATAGCATATCAGTATAACGTATAACGTTATATAGGATAGCAGTACAACGTATAACGTTATATAGCATATCAGTATAACGTATCACGTTATGTAGGATAGCAGTATAACATATCACGTTTAATAGCATATCAGTATAAGGTCTAAAGTTATATAGCATATCAGTATAACGTATAACGTTATATAGGATAGCAGTATAACGTATAACGTTATATAGCATATCAGTATAACGTATCACGTTATGTAGGATAGCAGTATAACGTATCGCGTTATATAGTATTACGTTATACCGTATTACGTTATATAGCACATCAGTATAACGCATAACGTTATATAGCATATCAGGATATCGCGTAAAGCTATTTAGCATATCACTATGACGTACAAGGTTATATAGCATATCAGTATAAAGTACAACGGTATATAGCATATCAGTATAACGTCTAAAGTTATATAGCATATCAGTATAACGTATAACGTTATATAGGATAGCAGTATACCGTATCACGTTATATAGTATTACGTTATAGCGTATTACGTTATATAGCACATCAGTATAACGTATAACGTTATATAGAATAGCAGTACAACGTATCACGTTATATAGTTTTACGTTATAGCGTGTTACGTTATATAGCATATCAGTATAACTTATAACGTTATATAGGATAGCAGTACAACGTATCACGTTATATAGTATAACGTTATAGCGTACAACGTTATATAGCATATCAGTATAACGTACAACGTTATAGAGCATACCAGGATAACGGGTAAAGTTATGTAACATATCAGTATAACATATAACGTTATATAGCATATCAGTATAACGTATAACGTTTAATAGCATATCAGTATAACGTATAACGTTATATAGCATATCAGTATAACGTATAACGTGATATAGCATATCAGTATAGCGTATAACGTTATATAGCATATCAGTATAACGTATAACGTTATATAGTATTACGTTATAGCGTGTTACGTTATATAGCATATCAGTATAACGTTCAACGTTATAGAGTATACCAGGATAACGGGTAAGGTTATATAAAATATCAGTATAGCGTATAACGTTATACAGCATATCAGTAAAACTTATAACGTTTTATAGCATATCAGTATAACGTCTAAAGTTATATAGCATATCAGTATAACTTATAACGTTATATAGGATAGCAGTACAACGTATCACGTTATATAGTATAACGTTAAAGCGTACAACGTTATATAGCATATCAGTATAACGTACAACGTTATAGAGCATACCAGGATAACGGGTAAAGTTATGTAACATATCAGTATAACATATAACGTTATATAGCATATCAGTATAACGTACAACGTTTAATAGCATATCAGTATAACGTATAACGTTATATAGCATATCAGTATAACGTATAACGTGATATAGCATATCAGTATAGCGTATAACGTTATATAGCATATCAGTATAACGTATAACGTTATATAGTATTACGTTATAGCGTGTTACGTTATATAGCATATCAGTATAACGTTCAACGTTATAGAGCATACCAGGATAACGGGTAAGGTTATATAAAATATCAGTATAGCGTATTACGTTATATAGCACATCAGTATAATGTCTAACGTTATGTACCATGTCAGGGTAACGTATAACCTTACATAGCGTATCAGTATAACGTATAACGTTATATAGGATAGCAGTACAACGTATCAGGTTATATAGTATTACGTTATAGCGTATTACGTTATATAGCATATCAGTATACCGTACAACGTTATAGAGCATATCAGGATAAAGGGTGAAGTTATATAACATGTCAGTATAACGTATAACGTTATATAGCATATCAGTATAACGTATAACGTTTCATAGCATATCAGTATAACGTATAACGTGATATAGCATATCAGTATAGCGTATAACGTTATATAGCATATCAGTATACCGTATAACGTTATATAGCATATCAGTATAACGTATAACGTGATATAGCATGTCAGTATAACGTATAACGTTATATAGGATAGCAGTATAACGTATAACGTTATATAGCATAATAGTATAACGTATCACGTTATGTAGCATAGCAGTATAACGTATCACGTTATATAGTATTACGTTATAGCGTGTTACGTTATATAGCATATCAGTATACCGTATAACGTTATATAGCATATCAGTATACCGTATAACGTTATATAGCATATCAGTATAACGTATAACGTGATATAGCATATCAGTATAGCGTATAGCGTCATATAGGATAGCAGTATAACGTATAACGTTATATAGCATATCAGTATAACGTATAACGTTATATAGCATATCAGTATAACGTATCACGTTAGGTAGGATAGCAGTATAACGTATCACGTTATATAGTATTACGTTATAGCGTGTTACGTTATATAGCATATCAGTACAACGTACAACGTTATACAGCATACCAGGATAACGGCTAAGGTTATATAACATATCAGTATAACGTATAACGTTATATAGCATATCAGCAAAACGTATAACGTTATATGGGATGGCAGTATAACGTATCACGATATAGAGTGTTACGTTATAGCGTATTACGTTATATAGCACATCAGTATAACGTATAACGTTATATAGCTTATCAGGATATCGCGTAAAGAGTATTTAGCATATCAGTATGACGTACAAGGTTATATAGCATATCAGTATAAAGTACAACGGTATATAGCATATCAGTATAACGTCTAAAGTTATATAGCATATCAGTATAACGTCTAAAGTTATATAGCATATCAGTATAACGTATACCGTTATATAGCATATCAGTATAACGTCTAAAGTTATATAGCATATCAGTATAACGTATAACGTTATATAGGATAGCAGTACAACGTATCACGTTATATAGTATAACGTTATAGCGTATTACGTTATATAGCATATCAGTATAACGTTCAACGTTATAGAGCATACCAGGATAACGGGTAAGGTTATATAAAATATCAGTATAGCGTATAACGTTATACAGCATATCAGTAAAACTTATAACGTTTTATAGCATATCAGTATAACGTCTAAAGTTATATAGCATATCAGTATAACTTATAGCGTTATATAGGATAGCAGTACAACGTATCACGTTATATAGTATAACGTTATAGCGTACAACGTTATATAGCATATCAGTATAACGTACAACGTTATAGAGCATACCAGGATAACGGGTAAAGTTATGGAACATATCAGTATAACATATAACGTTATATAGCATATCAGTATAACGTATAACGTTTAATAGCATATCAGTATAACTTATAGCGTTATATAGGATAGCAGTACAACGTATCACGTTATATAGTATAACGTTATAGCGTACAACGTTATATAGCATATCAGTATAACGTACAACGTTATAGAGCATACCAGGATAACGGGTAAAGTTATGGAACATATCAGTATAACATATAACGTTATATAGCATATCAGTATAGCGTATAACGTTATATAGCATATCAGTATAACGTATAACGTTATATAGTATTACGTTATAGCGTGTTACGTTATATAGCATATCAGTATAACGTTCAACGTTATAGTGCATACCAGGATAACGGGTAAGGTTATATAAAATATCAGTATAGCGTATTACGTTATATAGCACATCAGTATAATGTCTAACGTTATGTACCATGTCAGGGTAACGTATAACCTTACATAGCGTATCAGTATAACGTATAACGTTATATAGGATAGCAGTACAACGTATGAGGTTATATAGTATTACGTTATAGCGTATTACGTTATATAGCATATCAGTATACCGTACAACGTTATAGAGCATATCAGGATAAAGGGTGAAGTTATATAACGTGTCAGTATAACGTATAACGTTATATAGCATATCAGTATAACGTATAACGTTTCATAGCATATCAGTATAACGTCTAAAGTTATATAGCATGTTAGTATAACGTATAACGTTATATAGGATAGCAGTACAACGTATCACGTTATATAGTATTACGTTATAGCGTATTACGTTATGTAGCATATCAGTATAACGTACAACGTTATAGAGCATACCAGTATAACGGGTAAAGTTATATAACATATCAGTATAACATATAACGTTATATAGCATATCAGTATAACGTACAACGTTTAATAGCATATCAGTATAACGTATAACGTTATATAGCATATCAGTATAACGTATAACGTGATATTGCATATCAGTATAGTGTATAACGTTATATAGCATATCAGTATAACGTATAACGTTATATAGGATAGCAGTATAACGTATAACGTTATATAGCATATCAGTATAATGTATCACGTTATGTAGGATAGCAGTATAACGTATCACGTTTAATAGCATATCAGTATAACGTATAACGTGATATAGCATATCAGTATAGCGTATAACGTTATATAGCATATCAGTATACCGTATAACGTGATATAGCATGTCAGTATAACGTATAACGTTATATAGGATAGCAGTATAACGTATAACGTTATATAGCATATCAGTACAACGTATCACGTTATGTAGCATAGCAGTATAACGTATCACGTTATATAGTATTACGTTATAGCGTGTTACGTTATATAGCATATCAGTATAACGTATAACGTGATATAGCATATCAGTATAGCGTATAACGTTATATAGCATATCAGTATAACGTATAACGTTATATAGGATAGCAGTATACCGTATCACGTTATATAGTATTACGTTATAGCGTATTACGTTATATAGCACATCAGTATAATGTCTAACGTTATGTACCATGTCAGGGTAACGTATAACCTTACACAGCGTATCAGTATAACGTATAACGTTATATAGGAAAGCAGTACAACGTATCACGTGATATAGCATATCAGTATAGCGTATAACGTTATATAGCATATCAGTATACCGTATAACGTTATATAGCATATCAGTATAACGTATAACGTGATATAGCATATCAGTATAGCGTATAGCGTTATATAGGATAGCAGTATAACGTATAACGTTATATAGCATATCAGTATAACGTATAACGTTATATAGCATATCAGTATAACGTATCACGTTAGGTAGGATAGCAGTATAACGTATCACGTTATATAGTATTACGTTATAGCGTGTTACGTTATATAGCATATCAGTACAACGTACAACGTTATACAGCATACCAGGATAACGGGTAAGGTTATATAACATATCAGTATAACGTATAACGTTATATAGCATATCAGCAAAACGTATAACGTTATATGGGATGGCAGTATAACGTATCACGATATAGAGTATTACGTTATAGCGTATTACGTTATATAGCACATCAGTATAACGTATAACGTTATATAGCTTATCAGGATATCGCGTAAAGGGTATTTAGCATATCAGTATGACGTACAAGGTTATATAGCATATCAGTATAAAGTACAACGGTATATAGCATATCAGTATAACGTCTAAAGTTATATAGCATATCAGTATAACGTCTAAAGTTATATAGCATATCAGTATAACGTATACCGTTATATAGCATATCAGTATAACGTCTAAAGTTATATAGCATATCAGTATAACGCATAACGTTATATAGGATAGCAGTACAACGTATCACGTTATATAGTATAACTTTATAGCGTATTACGTTATTTAGCAGATCAGTATAACGTACAACGTTATAGAGCATACCAGGATAACGGGTAAAGTTATATAACAAATCAGTATAACATATAACGGTATATAGCATATCAGTATAACGTATAACGTTTAATAGCATATCTGTATAACGTACAACGTTATATAGCATATCAGTATAACGTATAACGTGATATAGCATATCAGTATAGTGTATAACGTTATATAGCATATCAGTATAACGTCTAACGTTATATAAGATAGCAGTATAACGTATAACGTTATATAGCATATCAGTATAACGTATCACGTTATGTAGGATAGCAGTATAACGTATCACGTTATATAGTATTACGTTATTGCGTGTTACGTTATATTGCATATCAGTATAACGTACAACGTTATAGAGCATACCAGGATAACGGGTAAAGTTATATAACAAATCAGTATAACATATAACGGTATATAGCATATCAGTATAACGTATAACGTTTAATAGCATATCTGTATAACGTATAACGTTATATAGCATATCAGCATAACGTATAACGTTATATGGGATAGCAGTATAACGTATCACGTTATATAGCATATCAGGATTTCGCGTAAAGCTATTTAGCATATCAGTATGACGTACAAGGTTATATAGCATATCAGTATAACGTACAACGGTATATAGCATATCAGTATAACGTATAACGTGATATAGCATATCAGTATAGCGTATAACGTTATATAGCATATCAGTATAACGTATAACGCTATATAGGATAGCAGTATAACGTATAACGTTATATAGCATATCAGTATAACGTATAACGTGATATACCATATCAGCAAAACGTATAACGTTATATGGGATGGCAGTATAACGTATCACGATATAGAGTATTACGTTATAGCGTATTACGTTATATAGCACATAAGTATAACGTATAACGTTATATAGCTTATCAGGATATCGCGTAAAGAGTATTTAGCATATCAGTATGACGTACAAGGTTATATAGCATATCAGTATAAAGTACAACGGTATATAGCATATCAGTATAACGTCTAAAGTTATATAGCATATCAGTATAACGTCTAAAGTTATATAGCATATCAGTATAACGTATACCGTTATATAGCATATCAGTATAACGTCTAAAGTTATATAGCATATCAGTATAACGTATAACGTTATATAGGATAGCAGTACAACGTATCACGTTATATAGTATAACGTTATAGCGTATTACGTTATATAGCATATCAGTA